>OZ020520.1:17985701-18312102 GCA_963971425.1 Bryoerythrophyllum caledonicum | reverse complement strand
GCCCAGCGGTCGGCCCAACGGTCAGCCGTGGCGGACGGCCAAGCGGACGGCGGACGACGGACACTGGTCGCCCGAAGCGGACGGAATGGGCGGTCGGCCGGGGCTGCGGATGGCTATTTACCCCCGGGTAAATTGACGAAACTCGTTATGCCACCGGACGTCCTGATAGGCGCGAGGACGTCCTCCGTCCGCACGTCAGGGACGTCGAGCGTCCTGACAACCTTAATTTGAACTCTGATACCTCAAAAATGGCCTCCAACATACTAGAAGACCCAAGAATCCAAATCTTGCAGGTTCTTGTCCCCATGGAAACGTAGTCAGAAGACTCCATTGAGCAAGTGCTCAACAAACAATGTACCACCATCACACGACTGCATCTCACGAAAGCCACCGTCAGAGAAGAATTACCTCCCAGATACAAACAAAGCTATGACCGCTTCCTCTTCAAAGACCTTAAAATATTAATTACACTAAACCAAGAGGCGGTCCAAAGCGAATCGCAATACCTCCAACAATTCACCTCAATTGGATTTTTCTTTGTAGACGTCAATTGGAGCACCAGCTGAAGCTTAGGTGCAAAGGTCCCAAACGCAAGCTTGAAGAGAACATTAAACTTGGATGTCACTTCAATAAGGATTTCCTCCTCATCAAAGCTGAAAATCTAGTTTCCATTGACAAGCTTTTGTTACTGACTCCATACAAAACACAAGACAATATTTGTATTTTCCAACAATGATTGCTACGGTTTGATCTATAGAGCAACGACTTTGATCAACCAAACAACTGAGGAGGCATCTCACAAAGGATGAAGCTCCCCACTTGGATGACACTCAGGCATGTGCTAGAAGATTTCAACATCATCAACAAAGATATTGCAACCAAAATTGGCACCTAGCGTATTGGTATAGCAAGATATGATCAAGTTAGAGCAGCACTCCGATTGGAGAACCTATAGGTTGCAAAGAAGATTTGTGGCTCTTGAAGATATCGAACAAGATCAATCCTCCAATAGAGCCATCTCCAACAAGAGAGCTTCAGAGCAAGAACCTGGGCGCAGTAGCGCTCAACGCGATGAAACAAACGTGGCAGCCCCATGGGAGCAGTAGGGGCCTACATGCGCAGCGGAAGATGGAGAAGATATGGCGATGGACCTCCCACATCGAGTTTCTTTCTCTAACAAGGGCGGACCCCCTCCCCGCCCGCAAAGAAGGCATAAGTAGTGTTGAGGCCAATTTGCACCCTATCGCCCTCTTCGACATAAGTAGGGTCCTTGTAGAGAAGCACCACAACAGTTGTAAGGCCTACCCATAGGGCAGAGGAACTCTCTAACATGGAAGAAAATCAAACCGTAGACTGTCTTCCTCTCGAAAACTTGATGAATAGTCGGTTCAACATAGTCAAACACGCCAAATTGATTAAGGGAATTGGGCGGTTAGCACCAAGCAGGAAAGGAACGATGAACAAAACGAGGAGGGAGAAGGAAAAGGGGAGCTTATTCCAAGTATGACAGGCAACTTCAACCAAGCCCACTTATGGCAATCTTGGAACTCATCAGGCAACCTCAATGTGGAGCCCGAGGAAGCACCCAACCTAAACATCCCAGGTATTCTTCTTCTTCTTCTTTTTCCTCTTCATGGCCGGGATGGATTCATGAGTATTGGCTGTGGGTATCAGCATAGTATTGGTTGTTATATCTGGTAGTAGCTAGGTGTTGGAGATGGGCGCCAAGTGCAAGCTGGAGAACTTGTGCGGAGCTAGTAGCACGGAGAAACGACGCTCATATGAGGAAATTTAGTGGCGCAGGTGCGGTAGCAAGATGGCATAACGATTGTGCCATCAGGGGGACCAAAGGTGGAGGGATCATGGGCTGGAGATTCTGTCGGAGCTAGGATTTGAGGCTAGTGCAATAGATCGACGCGTACATGGCGCATGTGGCTGGGAAGTTGACAATGAGGAAGGCTAATAACGATGACATAAACAAGGGAATGAGGGAAGGAGAGGCTGAAATCATGCTCGCATGCAGGAGATCGTAGGCGGTGCAACAAATCAATCGAGGAGCTGGACGCGGAGCCGGAAAGAGCGTGGCAAGTAGACAGGCGGAGAGAGCGATGCGGAGAAGCCGATGGGATTGGCTTGAGTCAGGCATAGCTGCTCGGATTGCTGGGGGATAGAGCTTGGGCATCGCGGCAGAGGGGAGTGGGGATTCGGAAGTAGGGCAACAGATGTGAGGAGTGCGCAAGGTAGAGGGAGAGGCAGGAGCTCTAAAGGCACGGAGGCTGTGGATGCATGAGAGAGTGTTGCGTTGACGAGATTGTGACTAGTTGCCGCAAGAGTTAGGGTTTTGAGAGATGGTTACGGTGCACGCGCGGTTGGTGCGCATATGCAAGCGGCGTGGTTTTGTGTAGGGGGTGTTGAGGAGTCTCTAAATAATGAATGTGTGGGTTGGGAGCGGATCGAGTTGTGTGAACAAGGGGGATTTTGTGAGGTTTGAAAAGAAAGTGTGGGTGAGCAACGGGGGTGGAATGGGTGTGAACGTACGCGGCTGTGTGCATTGTGGGAGTGTACGTAGCGAAGGAGTTGAGTGTGTGAGGTGGTGTAGAGTAGGAGGTGCCTGTAGAGAGGCAGACCGTGGTTCAAATCACAAGGCTGACCCGGCTCTCTTTCTCGAAATATTGTGGGTAGAGGCGGATCACGCTCTGGCTGATAGAGGGTGGCGAGAGGTTTTTGGGCGGCCGAAGCGGTGTGTCGTCGGGAGCATGAATTCTGATATGGATCATGTGTAGAGTAGTGTCTATGCAAGTGTTTTAAGTGTACGTATCATACGAAAGGCGGTAGTAGCACTAGAGATGAGCTCGATTGCGGAGACTTGACGTGACGTGACAAACCAGGGTCGAGCAAGGAACGGAGTTCCTCTGGGGGGATCTTCGTTTGTTAGCTGGGTTGTTGAGCTGCTTGGCCATTTTCTAGCGTCGAGATCCATGTTTTTTTTTGGTGTTCATTCTTCTCCGTTGTGTGTGCATTGAGCCCGAGTTGAACCGCAGCTGCCGCAGAAGTAGAAGGTTCCTCGATTGCTCCATTGTGGTAGCATGATTTTATTTTAGTGGTATAGAGGCTGGTTGTGATCTGGTATTCATTAAAGACCATCTGATCCGACTTCTTTCTTGTAGAGCTTTGCTATCAGTAGTGGTTGCCGGTGGCCGTGTCACTGGGTTGTATGTGGCATGTGCAACGGATCCGGTTGTCCTTGTGCTGAGTGACCATGGTTATTCTACTGAGAGGAGCATTGTCCGAGTGGGGAAGACCAGAGCTGAACCTCGTCTTCTTCCACTATTTGAACCACTCTTAGTCTTGAATCTAGTTTGGAATTTATGTACTAGTGTAGTGTGCACATTGAACTCATGTTATTGTAGAATGATCTTCATAATATTGTGTTGCACGCCGTTCAGGGTTAATCAAATTGGTTGAAGTCGTCAGTTTGGTCTCTTGGGTCAGTTGTTGTTTGAAGTGAATAGTTGTGAGTAAAGAAGCCCAACCCTTAGTGCCCGGTTCCATTGTCACTATGGTTGTGAGTGGGTCAAAATTATAATCATAAGAGGTTGTGAGTTGAATGGAGTAAAGTCAATACCTCCACAAAGTCTAGTAACTTACAAATTTTTGTGTGGTTGTGGAACAAGTAAATAAAGATCTAAAAATTTAATTAATTGATTGATCAATTAATTTCAAATAGAAAAAAATAGAAAAAAATGGAAAGAAAAGGAGTCCAAGTCAGTTAGAAAAAAAAGACGTTAATCTTTTGGTTAAATTATTTTCCTTCACTTGTCTCTAAATCTTTATCTAGATTCAATGGTGAGTTATTATTAGTTAATTTGAGTCACCATGGATTAAACTAGACTTATTCCGTTCAAATTTCCTTTACCTTAGGTAGTGTTAAGTTAAGTCTAAATTAATCACTTAAAATTAATATATCCATCTAATCTACTCCTAGGTCAAGTATAAATTACCTAAAGGGAACTTAAACTAAATCTTCATTAACCTAACTAAGTTTAATTCCGTGAGATTAAATAATTTATGGTACTTCGGTTCATTGAGTGGATTGACCCTGGTGATTTTTCTCAAATCTAATTCCTTAGATTAAATTAAGTAATTGAGGAAGTTTAATTAAGTCCAATTCAAGGGTAAGAATTGGAGTTGCATTTCTTTGTTTTGTGGTTGTTGACGGTGTTAGTAATGTATTGTAAGGGATATTGAAACCCCCACTACTAAACGCAATTAAAGGGTGGTAATAAAATCACATACAAGCTCATAATACTTTAGTAACATTAGAAACCTTTAATAGTGAATCAACATCAACAATGAACCTTGATAAGTGTGCTACATACTATTGGAGAAAAATAGAGAGCCTTGGCATGTGTAGATTGATAATCTAAGTTTCAAATGGGCACAAGAAGGGCTCAATGTTGTAGATCCCATTGAGGCCATGACAAAGCTCATGTGCAAGTAGATCATTGTCGCTTGCATATCCAGCTTGTCAAACTTTAAGGTTGAGGCACCCAATTCCGATCGCCCACCCCATTCCAATCAATAGACTATGCATGGCATGGTGCATGAAAATGGTAAATGCATGAAATGGTGCATGAAGCGACCCAAAACCAATAACTCAAAATATGAAAAATTGAAAATCCTAGTCATTATCAGCATTGGGTCATGAAGTGTGCAATTTTGGGTTGTTCCACCTCAATTGAGCTCTCATTGGTGGCCTTGCCTTGAAAGTCGAACAAGGCCGATCGGCATTGGGTACCCTCCATGAGTTGGTTATCTATGGCATGTCTTCTCTCTTTTTACTCACTCTCACTTGTTGGCATTGGGTGAAGGAGGACACCAAATCTCACCTACTCTACAGTTTGATTATGGACTCCGGTGGTTTTGGGCTTTTAAATTCTATATCAATTTCAAATCTTTTTTATTAAATTTGAAAAAAGATTTGTTGAGTTTCATTCCTAATCCCGCATCTTTCTGAATTAATGTTTTTCACATACAATGTCATTTGAGTCCCCAACTGGTTTAAGTGATCGGAATTGGGTGCCTCTACCTTAATTCATTCTTTTGCTTTTGCCTCTCACAATGCCAACCGGAACAAGGGCCAAAATGACGCGCGTGTGCTAGGTGGGGTTTTAAACAGGCCTTTCAAGGTCCCAATGGGTCTTGCATTTGGAAGAGGACAAATCGTCATGGCGTGCAATGGTGGAAGAACTTTCCATCACCCCAGCTAGCACCATAGAGAAATGGTTGATTACACCCTTTATCCACAGGGACTGGGGCTCTAAGGATGGGCTACAAGTTCCCACAAAGGCGAGCCTGCCCAACTTGGACGTCGAATACTGATTTTCACTAGGGACTTGTAGTTTTTTTTTTATTTTTTAAATTTATTTATTTATTTATGACACAAGCAAAGGAAAACTTTACCAGGGACTTGTAGTTCCAGGCGAGGAATAGGATTCTCAATTTTTTAATTTTTTTTGACACAAGTAAAGAGAAACTTTACTGCAAAGGGACGGGAGAGAACAAAACGGAGGACCAGGCAGACCACGCCAGGAGGGTTCTCAATTTCAAAAAGGTGGCCATCCGCTATGGCCCAGAGTAGAGCAAACGAGAACCCTTGGAGTGGATTGATGACAAGCTAAGATTGACTAGGAATTATTAGGTCATTGTCGGGACTTATCTGCCAAAGAGTCACAAATGACTTGGTGTCTTTGATCTGGAAAACGACCAAATGGAAACGACCATGGATCGCTCACAATGACTAGGTGTTTTTATTAACACTGTTGGACTCCTTACAGGATTTTTTTATTTTATTTTTTAAATTTAAAAAAATTTAATTTTTTATTAAAAAAATTAATTTAATTTTTTTTTTAAATTAATTTAATTTTTTTTTTAATTAATTTTTTTTTAAAATTAAAAATTTAATTTAAATTTTTTTGACACAAATAAAGCGACCTTTACCGCAAAGAAGACTCCTTACAGGATTGACAATGTGATCTGGAAGGGTCTCACTGACTATGGGAGGATGGCGTGGGCAGGTTTTGGACAGCAAATTATGAGATGAACATGTTCAAAGTTGCCTTCAATTTCAACTCCATGTGGGATTGTAACAAGGCGTTGTGTACGAGACAAAGCAACTGGGTTTTGTGGATTTGCGAGTTTCATTTGGGTCTAGTCTGTCTCTGCGCTGCCAGCTCTAGCGCATTTGTTTTGGTTCTCAGGGCCGCTTCACACTTGGTGGCCAAGTTGAGAGGCCGTCAATTTCCACCAATGAGATTGCTAAAATGGCCAAAGTCCGGACTTTGGGCCTTCACACTTGTGCCCAAACTCCAAAGGCCATCGTCCTACATGGCAACAATTTTTGGGTAGTTTTGGCGCCAAAGCGACGGCCTCTCGAGCAAAACTTGGGTCGCCCATTTTGCTCGACCCAAACTACAATCGAGAGTCCGTCGATTTTTTTTATTCAAATAATCAAAAAGTGACAAGATCTAGACCGTTAGATGAAAGAGACCGAATTTTTGGGCTGATTTTTTTTTGCTGATTTTTTTTTGCTGATTTTTTTGGCTGATTTTTTTGGCTGATTTTTTTCTGGGCTGATTTTTTTGGGCTGATTTTTTTTTATTGGCTGATTTTTTTGGGCTGATTTTTTTTGGCATAATGATATGGGGTTTGGACTTTGGACTTGGCCTTTGGGGCTTCACACCACGACCGGCCAAACCTTCAATCTATATTATTTAATGTATTTTTTTGGTAAAAAAGTTTGGCCTCTCGCCATAGTTTGGCCACTCATTTTGATGGTCGGCCTCTCGACTTGGGCATAGTGTGAAGCGGCCCTCAGTTCCTTCTTTGCAATTCAAACTTTGTTTGATATTGCTCTTTATAAAACAAAACACTTTAGAAAATGTAGTGAAGGGTGCCTTCTACCGTAATTCCAACGTCAACTCTGCAAAGAAAAATTGTTACACAACATTATATCAGTTTTAAAATTATCTTTGAACACAACAAAAAGACAAATTGCAGGGAATTACCAAAGTGAGAATCAAGCATGGATGGTGATGACAGGAGAAGGGGTGACGTCACAAAAAAATACCATAGAAAAGTCCAATAGAATAATCTAAGTTTGGTGCAGAGAGGCTGGTGTGCATGCGATAATAATCTAAGTCTGGTGTGCATGCGACAAGTCCGAAGAAATTTCGCCTAAATCAGGTAGCTTTCCATCCTAGGAAGGACTCATGTCAAGCTTGGCCCACTGTTTTGTTTGTGCCCCAAAGAATATATATTTTAAAAAGTTTGAAAAGTGAATAATTTTTTTTAAAAAGCAGCTTGGCCCACTTGCCGCAAGTGCATATGCAAGGTGCCAGTGGGAGCCTAGGGATTCTGGATCTGCCGCTTGACTTTTGCCTCATCACTTGAGTATATGTTCTCTTTACAAATCTTTTTTACAGTACCCAAAATATTCACAAATAGAACTCAGGTTTGTTTCAAAAATTGATTCATTTTTCTCATATATTAGAGTTATCCGCAAAGTACCCCAAATCCTCAGTTTCTAACCTGTCAAATGGAAAAGCCAGGGTCGCCGAGTCCACTGGCAGGTTTCACTGTAGACCTAGAATAGAACACTGGATAGACTAGTTTTTGAGCCTTAGAATTCCCAAACTCGAGTTTGTGCCTGGCTTTTATTTTAAGCAATCATTGACCCTTCACATCATGCACAACTCTAGGATGTAGGATACATGCCAGAGTGTCATGACGTTCATGATTGTTCTTGTGTTTTTTTTGGGAGATTTGTGCCACTTGTGCCATAAATAACACCTCCTCAAAACCCTCAAACCCTGAATTTTTTTCACAGGATTACTTTGCGGCTACACTCAAATATAGGTTAGATTCTCTTTTGCATGAAAAAAGGAGGACAAAAGACCGGTTCCCTTTACAAATAACTCAATTATAGAAATACTTCCTTGAAACTTCTCACAATTATTAGAACATTAACCCTCTAACGTCTATGAGGCCCAAGCAAGGTCAATTTTGGTGCCTTTACTCATCTAAATCTTTCCACAATTAGCCATTGTCTCTTGTGCACTTTGAACAAATTTAGAGCTCCTTGTTAGCTTCTAAAGGATCTCTCCAATCTCCAATCCATGCAAGCATTAGAAAACTACAATGATTTCTTTGAAGTCGGGGTCGTGCTAAAATGTACCCGGTGTATAAATGATGTTCTGCCTATTCTATTACACTTGTAGATTCTCACAAGCTTTCAAGGTCCACTTAGGCTTTAAAAGGTTAATCTACATCGAAACCATGGTGAGAATACAACAAATTTGATGCGACCATACTCAGCTTCAAACTCCCAATGGTAAGTACTTTTCAAAACAAGTGTTATTTGTGGTGGTTTGGTGAAGGATGAACTTGAAGGGTGCTTGCAACTTCAAGGGAACACCTCATCCTACACTTAAAAGGTGGATAGTACGGACAAGAATTTTAGCCTTCCCTCTCACACAATAAAAAAAAGCTCAAACCATTTGATTCAATAGAGATTATCATAAAGAGAAGGGTTGTTGACCCCAATTATATATACTATTTAACCCCAAAAGGCCCAAGGTGTTTTAGAAGAATCTCTACTCCTTTGATTAATATTTGCTAAGATGAACTTTTTGAGAATGTAACAATAGGATCTTCTCCTAAACTTGTATGAGACGATGTGATAAAAGTTTTGTGATTTTTGACCTTACAAATTGAAAGATGATTGCAGTCAAAGTGAAAAAAATTGTACCCCAAAGGTAACTTGGGCCTTCAAGGGTTAAATCACTTGAAGACTTGTTATGCAGCATATGATGTGGTCCTACAAATCCTTGAAATTTAGCGAACGTAGATATGGAGGATTCTTTTAAGTTTGGGAGAGCTTAATGAAGACAAGGAGGTGGTCTTAGGTTCCATATCCTATGGGGTCTAGTCTCTATTTCCATTAGTCTAAACTTTGGAACTTTGGAGTCTGAATTATAAATAGGAAAATGTAGAGGGTGACTTGCAATTTCCTCTTCTAGCCATCAGCTTTACAACTATCTCTACTGTAATGGAATCCATATTATTGCAATCAACAATGAAAAACAGTCATTTGTTTATTTACGTACTTATTATCCATTTAATTATTTATTCTTTTGACGAAAATACAAAGGAAATGAGTACGTATAACTATCATCGCCATATTCAATAAATTGGAAAAATTGCAAGTCCCAAATTCACCTTGAATCGAGTTAACCCCTAAATTACCAAGAGTTCCCTCGAGGGACTCTTCAAGGTTTGGGCAAGTTCCTTGTTGTGTCAAATTATAACATTCTTTTTTGAAATTTTTACTGTAGATGGAAATTACTGAAAGCTTTGTGTTAGTCCAATTTTTTCCTAAATCTGACATTTAATGAAAAAATTATATGGTTTTGAAGTTCAAATGAGGAGAGCGGGCACGTCGGGCAACTCCAAGACTCTTTCTAGGACACTATTGAATGTGAGATATTCAATAATAGCAAAGAATATTATTTCCTTTCATGTTATCAAAAAACTTCACTTGTCTTTAGTGAAAAACAACATATTAATCCAAATCAAACATTTTCACACATTGTCGCACATTGTGCAGTAAGGTACCAAAAAATCCTCTTCCCTCCTACAAAAAACTTAAAGATCTTCATATGTTTTACTTTTTAATTTTCCCACAGTATTATGTGGTGTGAACCTTTTCATTGACCATTTGGGTTCTCATTCTAAAACATGTTAACTTCACAAAAAATAAAACGTGGATCGACAATTTTTGAACCTCAACTCCTTGCACAATTTTTTGAATATGCTACACCCTTTATTTACCTCTAAAAATTGGTGCACAAGGAGCTAATATCACGCTTAACATGATGGTGATGAATTTAGACCATGTGTAGTGCCAAAACTGAACACCAAGTGAAGTCAAAGTCTGCTGATCCACTAAACGCAATGAAGAAAATGAATATTTTTATGTATTGTAATCTTTCAATCCGTGCAGTCAAATATTATGAAATTTTGTGAGTATATTACTTAATAAGTCTTAATTTAGATCCTATGGTTAAAACTATAAATATAAGTTTTGGTTTTCTTCCTTACTCATTGCACTGAAACGAGCAGTTTTAAAGTGTTTTTGGTTTGAAAATGGCTTGGTAATTTGGGGGATAAGTTTGGACTTTGGGGCTCTCAAAGTAGTACACTAAAATTGAGAATTAGTGTTACACTACATTTAATGTAATAACCTCTATTGACCTTACTACTCTAATTGTGTATTTGTTGGAATTTAGTGTAACGCTCATTAATGAGCGACCTGTTGATGAGCCGCATATTTGACTTTTTATGTATTATTATTATGATTTATTATGATTTTATTTATATTATAATAATATAAATAATAATAATATTTATATTATAATAATGTAAATAATAGTATTATTTATATTTATATTTATTTATTTATTTAAATTACTATTCAATTTTTTAGTAATTTCTTGAATCACATGATCTTTGTCAATGTTTGTCAATTTTTGTCAACTTTGAAATATTTTCTAATTCTTAATTTTCTAAACATTATTTTGCCATTACACTATATGTAAAGCTAGTTAAATCCCAAAGTTACAATTCTCTGTATTTAGTGTTCATGTTGGCATTTAGTGTTGTAACACTATATCTCAAGTTGACATTTAGTGTTAGAGTTCGCAATTAGTGTTGCGAACACTAATTCTCAATTTTAGTGTAGTGGTAGTAGTAGAAAGAACTCCGGCCTTCAAGAAGGTCGGCGTGAATGAAGTGTATGTTCGTTCCTTTCACTGTATCGATGCCCAGAAGACAAGGAGACAAGGGCTCTCAAACAAAACACACACATACATGCAGCTTGTGTAGTGCCAAATTTCACGGAGCTTGTGATGTAGCATGAATAGTCCCAAATTCCTGAAAATCTCTCAATCTATTGGATATGATGTTTATTGTTGATACATTGCTTTGATTATATAAAAAAATTGCAATATAAAACCTAATCTCATTTCTCATAAAACTTGATTTGCGACAAACCTTGCAAAGCCTGAGACTCCAGAGCAGTGACACTTCAGCTTGTCCTTTGTTGACTCACCGATGTATAGACATGGGGGAAGTGCTCTCAGAGGAGAATGCCACCTAGATCCCAATTCCCTTGGGGTGGGTGCCAAGTTCCAACATGGATCTGCCACTAAGGCCCCAGAACCTGGTGCGGCAGGCAGGAAGGCCCCCGATACAACAGGTGGATAATGCCGCATTTGGGGTCCCTCATAGGTTTGGGACCCCTCCGCTTGTTTCTTGCGTTCTCTGGAGGCGGTCAAAGGATCGCCTATGGCTCACTGCCCCACACCCCCTCCCATTTTCGCCCTAACACTTGTCCCTCTGCCCTTGGCACTCTCCTATTTCCCATTCCCCCAACCCCCCAATCCACCGCTGCTACTTCCCTCAAATACTACTGTATAGTAGTAGTACTAGCAAGGGACCATTTCTGTACAGTCCCCTTCAATATGGTTACGTACTTTTTGCATTCCTAGGGATAGTAACTTTCAGTGCTGCCAACTTTGACACCCTCTTGAGGTCTAGAAAATTGTTATTTTACCATGAAATTTTTGGCACAAGATCATTTCTATGTTGACAACATGTGTGCCAAATTTCAAGTCCAGAAGATGAATGTAGAAAAAGATATTCCAAATTTACCAACATGTGTAGTTGTAAGCCGTTCACTACTGCCAATTTTGACACCCTCCTGAGGGCTGAAAATTTGATATTTTACCATGAAATTTTTATCACAAGATTATCTCTATGCTGATAATATGTGTGTTAAATTTCAAAGCCATGTGATGAATACAATAATAGATACACAAGATTGTTTCTCATAGTTTCATATGTTGGTAGATTTTGAATATGGGTTTTTTAATTCATCTTCTGGCCTTGAAATTTGGCACACATGTTACAAACATAGAGGTGATCATGTGTTAAAAATTTCATAGTAAAATAACAATCTTTCAAACCTAGGGAAGGTGCCAAAGTTGAAATGGTACCCGGTTGTTTCTCACAATTAGCATGTTGGTAGATTTTGATTTTTTTCTTTTCTATCGTGGATATTTTAGACTTGAAATTAAGCACACATATAATCAACATAGAGATGGTCTCATGTCCAAAATCTCATGGGAAAAAAATATAAAACTCAATCCATGGGAGGGTGTCAAATTTGGCAAGAGTGAAATGTTTCTCACAACTACACATGTTGGTAGATTTCAAAAATCTTTTGCTATGTAGGTATTCTAGCCTTAAAACTTGGTACACATGTATTCAATATAGACATGGTTTCATTCCAAAAATTTCATGTGCAAAAACAAAAGATTTAATCCTTGGGAGTGTGTCAAAGTTGGCGAGGAGTGAAATGTTTCTGACAACTACACTCACAACTATACATGTTGCTAGATTTTAAATATGTTTCTTAGTGTGGATGTTTTAGACTTTAAACATGTAACAAGCACAGAGAAGGTCCCATGCCAAAAATTACATGGGCAAAAACAAAAAATTCAATCCTTGGGAGGGTGTCAAAGTTCGTAGCTATGAAACTTTTCTTAGTGCTACCCATGTTGGTAGATCTTGAATATATTTTTTTTATTCCACTTCCGACCTTGAAATTTTACACATGTGTTGTCAACATAGAAATGATCTTGTGCCAAAAATTTCATGGTAAAATGACAATTTCTCACCCTCAAGAGGGTGTAAAAGTTGGTAGCACTGAAAGTTACTATCCCTAGGAATGCAAAAAGTACGTAACCTTATTGAAGGGGACTGTACAGTACAGTACCCTCACACAAGTATACGTACTTTTTGCTTAAGTACGTTTCCACACTACAATGTTGCCAACTTTGGCACCTTCCTGAGGGCTGAAATATGGTCAATTTACCATAAAATTTTCAGCACAAGATCACTTCAGAATCTATGTTAACAATATGTGTGCCAAATTTCAAGTCTAGAAGATGAATGCAGAGAAAGATATTCAAAATCTACCAAGAGGTGTAGTTGTGAGCCATTAACAACTGCCATCTTTGACACCCTCTCGAGGGCTTATTCTTTTTTAATTTACGGTAATTTTTTTGGCACAAGACCATCTCAATGTTTATAACAAGTGTGCCAAAATTCCAAGGCCACATGATGAATACAAAAAAGGATATCCAAAATTGTTTCTCAGAACTACATATTTTGATAGATTTTGAAGATGGTTTTTTGTATTCATCTTTTGGCCTTGAATTTTGGCTCACATGCTATCAACATGAAGGTGACCTTGTGCCAAAAATTTCATGATTAGTTAACAATTTTCCGACCTAAGGAGGGTGCCAAAGTTGGTTTCCGTGATTGTTTCTCTTGACTACACATGTTGGTAGATTTAGATTTGTTTCTTTTCTTTTGTGGATCTTTTGGACTTGAAATTAAGCACAAGTATAATTAACATAGAGATGGTCTTATGTCCAAAATATCATGGATTTAAAAAAAGAATAGAATCCTTGGGAGGGTGTCAAAGTTGGCAGCAGTGAAATGTTTCTTACAACTATACATATTGGTAGATTTTTAAAATCTTTTGATACGTAGATATTTTGGTCTTCAAATTTGGCACGCATGTGATCAACAGAAACTTGATAGTCTCATGACAAATTTTTCATGGGAAAAAACTAAACATTCAATCTTCGGGAGTGTGTCAAAGTAGGCCAGGAGTGAAATGTTTCTCACAACTACACATGTTGCTAGATTTTGAGTTAGTTATATTTGTGTGGATCTTTTGGGATTGAATTTTTTCACACATGTAATAAAAATAGAGGTAGTCTTGTGCTAAAAATTCCACCGGCAAAAAAAAATTTCTTTCAATCCTTGAGAGGGTGTCAAAGTTGGCAACTATGAAACTCTTCTTACAACTACCCCATGTTGATAAATCTTGGATATATTTTTTTGTATAAATCTCTTGGCCTTGAAATTTGGCACACATGTTGTCAACATAGAAGTGATCTTGTGCCAAAAATTTCATGGAAAATTGACAATTTTTCAGCACTCGAAAGGGTGCCAGCAGTGTACTGTGGAAACGTAGGCAAGCAAAAAGTATGTATACTTGTATGAGGGTACTGTACCGTACATGCTGTATATAAATTGAAACCCTTTTTTTTCTCTGAAAATGATCTCAATAGTGTTGGAAATAGCGAAGAATATCATGAAAACAATAGAGTTTTCCTGAAAGTCTGAGTTTTAAAGGGTGGCTACCTTGTGTCAGCCAAAAAGACCCGGTGCAGCATCCTCTAAGGACCTTGTGTCTTTCTCTATTCACCAAAGCAGGGTGAGATTTAAATACGGCAATATTTGCAAGGTGAAAGTTCTCACCCTCCATGGAACAAGCTAATATAACCAAATTAGTAATTTGGAGTCACCAATGCCACCTTGCATCTATGTTTGGACGGTGACTGTGCCTAGATAATTAATCATGTAGCATGTTGGTTGGCTGACAAAGGACCATAATTCATGGAATAAACCCCAAGTTAACCAAACCACCATGTTTCTCAAAAACAAGTGGACTTTCAGGTGTACGACCCATATCAACGTTTTGGGGTGACAGTCAGGGTTTAAACCCTGAGTACTTTCAGGAAAACTATAATTTGTGTAAATTTTCCATTGTGTTATTTTCTCTATTTTTAGGATAAAATTGGGCGAGGGTGCTATGGGAAGAGATTCCAAAAGGAAAAAAGAGAGTGTTTGTCAGGGCGATAAATATCCTGGGGCTCAAAATACCCGTATAGTGTGAGTGTCAAGAAAAGATCAGGTGACGATTCAGAAACGAACATCTTGCTGACTGGATTCTCAGGCACGTGACAGGTGGCAAGGAGCCACCCAGCACCTGCCACCCGAAACCAGACCCCAAACCCTTTAACTACCCTTTAAAGCATCCAGAGCCTATTTCCTACGCCTTTGCGGATCCCATTCCAGACAGCCCCACACCAATCAGCCCACACCACACCCCCTCCCCAAATATTATTACACTCAAATTTAGTCTTCCCCCAAGCAATCAACGAGGTTCACATGGCCCACCCAATTAAGGGAAATACAAAACCACCCCAATCCACCCATTCCCTAGATCCCGCGACCACCACCACGTACCCAAAACCGTGCAAGCCCTTGTCGTGGTCTAAGGCCCCGCGAGAGTCTAAGACCGCGGTGGATCTTCACGATGGGGAGATTCGGCGGCGACGTCTAGGATATGGGTCGGTTTGTTGAGGCGGTGCGGTGTGCGAGATCTACGTGAGGGTACATTCGGCCTCGTGGGATCTAGGATCGGTGGCGCGTGTGCATGAGTGAGGCGCGGGTTTGGGTACGAGGGGGTACGTGTGTGTCATGGTTGGAGCGAGACATGAGGCGCTGCAGGGGCGCATACGCTGGCAGCACTGTTGCCAGATGGCCGCGTGGCGGAGAGCGGATTTCGTGAAGCGGCAGAGGCAGGAGAATATCTGGCCTACATGGAACTCTTCCTCTTTATAACCCTCGCGATTTCCTCTGATCTTTGCAATTTTATAACCAAATTGGTACCGACGTCGGCCAGGCGTACCAGTCCTTTCAAGTAGTTGCAACATAGACCCTGCATTGATCCACTTCTTCTTCTTCCAGGCCGCGAATATTGATCAGCCGCAGCACAGCAGCTCCGGTCTGTCATCTCCGTCTGTGTCGTGGTCTCTGGTTGTTGCAGTGGCCTTTGTTCCAACGGCAGAGACCCAGCGGGGTCTGGTTGACGGGGTGAGTTGTTTAGAGCGCCTTCGTTGTTCGGATGGGACTGGTGTGCACGCATGCGTGATGCTCGCAGGCAGGACTTGGTTCATCTGTGACTGCAGTAATTCGCGTGTCGTCGACCAAAGCCTTTGATCTCCAGTGGCGATGTGTAGGGTTGTGAGTGCGTTTGTTGAGAGTGAACGGTCCTTGGCTGAGTTCTATAGAAGGCAATTTGGGTCCTTGTGTCGGATCGGTGATAGTTGGGCGGGTTGTGAGGTGGTAATTTTGTGGAACTTGGGGCACCGACCTTTGAGAACTTGGGGCAGCGATCATTGTGTCCTAACTAATTCCGGAACATAATCAATAAGATATCTCTGGTTCGACTCTTCCGCTGCAGCGTTAAGTATACCTCTAACGAAGCTTTGTGCCCCGCGTGCAGGTTGCTTCTCATCACAGGAACTTTTTGACAAAATCTGGAGAAATCCAGGCGAACTAGTGTAAATAGTTATACGGACTGACACCCCCATGGGAGGAGAATCACATAGTTCGGCCTCTTCATCTCTAGAAACCGCGGACAGCAGTAGCAGGAGCAGCATGGGTAGCCAGAGCGAGCTGATCAATATCCGGGGTGCGCAGCTGTACCTGATTGACGGCGAGGAGACCGTGCTGATGACCAGCGGCGGGTTCTCTCTTAAGCTCCTCAAACAGACGTGCTCGCCCCTCGCTGTGGTGGTGGCGAATGTGGGTGAGGTGCAGTGGCCTGTGGGCAAGGACGCGCCTGTGCTCAAAGTCTGGATGCGGCGCTACACCTTTGCGCTCCCTGGGTTGGTCTACGGTATGATCCTCCCGGATACTACCCCGAACGCTGTTTTGCAACATCTGGAGGCCATCTTGGCCGAGTACAGCACCTTCGAAACTCACCACGAAATCGTCGATGCTGGTAAGCAGGGATTCATGATATGATTCGTTTGGAGTTGATTGCTGCGAGTTTGTCAGATTGGATGTATGTGTCTACTTGTGTAGTAGTGGTTTGTTGAAGCTGGGGCTGGATGCATGTATCATCAGCGATGTGTTGAAGGTGTATAACTTCTTTGAGGTTGTTGGTGATTTGTAGGATACAGTTTGTTCATGTATGTGTGCAGTGGGTGTCTAAGTGATTTGCTGGAAACTTGCAGTGCAATACTTTGCGTCCACTGGCGGCGTTAGAGATAACCCAGGCTTCTGGACCGCCGTGGCGCCCGAGGTCGAAACCTTAAGCTCCCGCGTGGCCCGCAACATCGACAGCACCTCAACAATCGTCGCCAGCTCCATCGTGATGGGCGGCGACTGGGCAGCGCTAGGTGTAAAGCATGGCGCGACTTGGGTGAAGCGGAAATCCACTAATCCGTCCTCTGGCGATAGCGGCGTGAGCCCGCGCATGATGCAGCGCATGCAACAAGCCCGACGCATGTCTGCCGTGGCCAAGCTGATGTCGCGGACGCTTCTCAAGGGGGCCATCAGCGCTACAGGGCACGTATCCAAGAACCTAGGGCTGGACTCCCAAGTGGACACGGGTCGCAACGTCGCAGTGGCGAGCGTGGATGCTTTCGGGAAGGTGGTGGAAGCGGTGGAAACCGCCGGGAAGTCCCTGTACGACGTGACGCAGCGTGTGGGAACCGACATTGTGCAGGAGCGGTTCGGTGCCGACGCCAGCCAGGTGGTCTCGGACAGCTTCGGTGCCGTCGGGAACGTGTTCAACACCGCCTGGACGCTCAACAAGATGGGCGTGAAGATGCTGCTGCGCATGACGGCCGCGTCTACCGCGCTCAGCGCGCGCTCCGCCACCAATATGTCCCAATCCACCGTCACGGACGATCCCAACCAGAGCCCCTCCATCTCCACCGGCTCCATGCCACCCCAACAACAACAACTTCAGCAACCGCTCCAGCGCGAAATCTCGCTCTCCACTCAGCAGAGCCTGCAAACCTCGCAGCTGTTTCCCACAACCGCGGAGCAGATGCGCATGAACATCACCTCAACTGCAGTTCCCTCTCAGTCTCCACCAGTCTTCATCCCCACCTCGAGGAGCAACAGCCCGTTTCGGCAGTACCACTGGTCTTCACCCTTCACCTTCCAACCTGCGCAGGGCGCCAACATGCAGACGGAGTGAAAACGCCCGAGGAAAAGATCAGAAATATCATCCCAACCGCGATGAGGTTTCCAACTTGAGGCGATTGATTCAATGAGCCTGTCTCCGGATGGAGGAGAACCGTGGAGTACAATGTACAGAGGAAAAAGTTCCAAGAGGATGTGAATTATCTCATCATCGTGTACAAATTGGTTGGAATAAGGAGGCTTTCGCAGACACTTTTCTCCGTGATGCGAATGGGCTTGCAAGCGCTGGGCGAAAGCCTCTTTCATATTGGAGAGGATCAGGACTCACGCGGAAGAGGTACGTATGATCAAACAATGTAGAGAGATAAGTTGTTTTTGACTCTAGATAGAAGAGACTCGATTTATTGGACCTGTGGTTGTTTTAGGTAACGGATTTGGTGCAGATAGAGAGATTAGGCAGGGGTTAGATAATATGAGGAGAGTAGCCACATGAAAAGGAGGTGGGGGGTTAATATGCATGATGAACTGGTCGTGTAGGATCCTGCTATCATCCACGGCATGCTAGTTCTACACATGTTGGTTGTGATGGATTACTACTTCACACGTGCCATGTACGCATGATAATGCCTCCATTAAATCAGCATTTTGAGACTCTACACAACGTGTTGTCTTCATACAAGTGTACATCAGTAGGAATATACTCTTGTATATATGTATATATATATTTATTTATGGTAATAGTTCTCTACAGTTGTTTTGATGTTGTTTTCAAAGGAGCTTGGGTTGAAGGATTTGGACATAGATGCACATGATAGATAGAAAACTCTCGACTTCGACTAGAAGTGAACATAATTATGTCGAAGCAAATTCAGTTGCAACTGCCTGGAAGATTTTACACTTCAACTTGCTCGAAAATTGCGGAGAAATAGCGCATCATTTACCTTAGTTAATGTATTTGCAGTGAAAGAAATTTTGATTTTAATCTGAGAATTACATTTTCCTATGAGAAATTTCCTCTTCCGTTGGAAAAACCAGCACACTTCTCAGACTGGGTGGAGGCACATGTGTGGCTAAAAATGATTTGAGAGAATAAATCTTCCAAAGAAAAAAGGGAGGGAGATTACTTTATTTAATCACCCAAAGTCTTAACAAGGTACCCCTCTTTTTTTTGTAGTATTACTATATCTTCATTCTTAACCCTTTAGTACCTACATTACTAAATGTTAAAACTTTAGATTAAACTAATTATTACAAACATCTAACTATTGAAGAAATAGATTGTACAATAGGGTGACATTCAAATTGGCCGTTTAGTAGTTCCAGGGATAGTGTCCTACACTGCTGCCAACTTTGACACCCTCCCCAAAGCTGAGAAATTGTTATTTTACCATGAAAGTTTGGGGACAGCATCATCTTTATGTTGAAAACATGCATACCAAATTTCAAGTCCAGGAGACTTATACAAAAAAACTTATGCAAGATCTACCAACATGGGATAGCTGTGAGAAAAGTGTCACAACTGCCAACTTTGACACCCTCCCAAAAATTGAGGAAATTTTTTTGCCCATGAAATTTTTGGAGCAAAAACACTTTTATGTTGTTTGCATGTGTGGAAAATTTCACGTCCAAAAGACCCATACAAAAAATAATATTCCAAATCTACCATCATGTGTAGTTTTGAGAAACAAAGGGGAAAACCATTTTACTACTTCCAACTTTGACGCCCTCCTTAGGATTGAGTTTTTGTTGATACATAATGAAATTTTTGGCACAAGATTATCTCAACGCTAGTAACATGTGGGATAAATTTCAAAGCCAAAAGACATACATAAAAAAGGTTATTCCATATCTATCAACATGTGTAACTATGATAAACAATTTGAAGGTCATATTGAAAATGTCAAAATATCTTTGACACCTCATGCTTTTTCATTGAACTCAATCATGTGAGTAAGCCACCAAACATAAATGCTTCTCAAAAAGATCAATAACATCTAAATGAAGAAGTGAAGAGGTGTTCCATGCAGAAGAATCCACTTGGCCATAAAGTGTGCATTAGACACATGACAAATTTTTTCTTCTAAATATCTATTGAACACTATGTAAATGGAATGGTGTGTGTGATTTGTGATAGACTGAATGTTGAGACAATCCTCAAAACAAAGAGTGTTGTATTGTGGGATGCATGAGTGTTGATTCACATTGGGCATACATGATGAGTGATTAAGAGCAAAATGATTTTTTATGTATGCATATGGGCTTGTGTTTTGGCGACCCTTCTCTCTCCTCTCTGCTCCAGCGCCTTGGCTCCCTTCTCCCCCTTGCTCTGCTCCAGCCCTGTTCTCCTTCCTCTGCCAATTGTCATGTGTCAATCCTGCAACCCCCTTTGCTCTGCTCTAGCCCCTTGGCCCCCTTCTCTCCCCCTTGCTCTGCTCTAACCCCTACTCTACTGCTGTAGCTAGCATCACGCACTCTATAAGTTTATGATGGCAATTTCAGATGAAATTCGTGCTCGCATCATAGGTTTGAGTGAGGGAGGATTTACAGGAGTTCAAATTGCAGCTACTATTGGAGTTCCTATTAGAACAGTTACAAGGTTAGTAAAAACATTTAGAGAAGATGGAACCTACAAGCGCAAACCTTGCGGTGGAAGTCACGCTAAAAAGCTTAGTGATAGAGATGTTCGTAGTATTGTGCATTACTCAAAAATTCATCGTTGCTCTTCACTCTCGGAGATTACCAATGCATGTCCTACTCAAGTGTGTAGACGTACTATTCAAAGGGTCTTACATAAAAATGGCATTTTTAGTCGAATTGAAGTCAAAAAACCTTTTTTGACACCTCGTCATATGTCTCAATGATTAGCTTTTGCTCAGAAGTACCGTGGATGGAGTGCAAAAGAGTGGGAGCATGTTGTTTGGACAGATGAATCTACTTTTGAAATTGGAAAAATTTCTCGGCAAATTCATGTTTGGAGAAGTGCATACGAGCGTTATTCATCAAGTTGTCTAGCTCCTACTTTTAAAAGTGGAAGGACTTCTTTAATGATTTGGGGCGCATTTGCCGGAGGACAAAAGTCAGAACTTGTCTTTATGCCTAAAGGTCAACGTTCTGCTAAGGATTTTATAGAAGAGGTTTACGATGCCAAATTGGTTCATTTCAAGGGTCAAATTCCACAAGGAGTGCTTATGGAAGATGGGGCACCCGTCCATAGGAGCAAAATATGTGAAGAATGGAGCAAAGCCACCTTCTCGAAAAGCTCAACTCGCCTGCAAACTCTCCCGATCTCAATCCAATTGAGATCGTTTGGAGGATGTTAAAAGGTGTTGTGCAACATGGCAAACAATGCCCTAGAAGCTTAGATGTGTTGAAGGTAGTTCTTGAAAGAGAGTGGAAGTTAATCAATGGTACAAAGCTCCTTCAACTATGTCATTCTATGCCCTCTAGATTACTAGCAGTGATTGACGCTAATGGAGGACATATACGTTGGTAGATATGGAATAACTTTTTTGTGTACATCTTTTGGCTTTGAAATTTATCTCACATGTTACCAGCGTAGAGATGATCTTGTGCCAAAAACTTCACTATGTATCAACAAAAACTCAATCCTAAGGAGGGCGTCAAAGTTGGAAGTAGTAAAATGGTTTTCCCCTTTGTTTCTCAAAACTACACATGTTGGTAGATTTGGAATATTATTTTTTGTATGGGTCTTTTGGACTTGAAATTTTCCACACATGCAAACAACATAAAAGTGTTTTTTCTCCAAAAATTTCATGGGCAAAAACAATTTCCTCAATTCTTGGGAGGGTGTCAAAGTTGGCAGCTGTGACACTTTTCTCACAGCTATCCCATGTTGGTAGATCTTGCATAAGTTTTTTTGTATAAGTCTCCTGGATTTGAAATTTGGTATGCATGTTTTCAACATAAAGATGATGCTGTCCCCAAACTTTCATGGTAGAATAACAATTTCTCAGCTTTGGGGAGGGTGTCAAAGTTGGCAGCAGTGTAGGACACTATCCCTGGAACTACTAAACGGCCAATTTAAATGTCACCCTATTGTACTGTTTAAGGTTTGAGTGGAGGAAAATTATTCTATTTTATTATATTTATATTATTTATTTTAGAGGGTAAATTATTTGACCAATCAATAGAATCTTGCATAAAAATTCAATTAGAAAATGGAATTGGCTTAGACATGCACTATGTTGATAGTGTCATATTGACATACAACATATGAAATAAACATTTATACTTAAATTATTATGATTTTCCAACTCCTTCCTGCTAGATTGTATGCACGGATGTTCCAAACCTTATATAGATTCAAAAAGTTAAGGAAAAAATTGTATGCATTATGAGTGATCAACAATCATGTAAGAATGAAGAGTCTTGTAGAGAAAAAATTTCAATAAAATTTTAAAACCAAAATCATTTCACATGACTATAAAATACTACTAGTATATGATGTTGTATTTATAGACACTCACTAAGTTTTAGTATATTGTACATAGTACAATTATAACATTTGTTTGAACAAGTGAGACGTTGTAAGGGTAGCTACCTATTCTTGTGGCAGATATGAGGGGTGGATTGTGGACAACTCAATAGATGATGGTAAATTTTGGTAAGACAAATGAGTTGTAGAGGGAGTTGATTGTAATTGAAATTGTATTCTCAAGTATACAAAGAATACTTTATCTCCAAACCATGGTCAATTTTGCAAATTGTACATGTTATATGTGGACAAATTTGAACTTCTTTGTTCACAATCTAATTCCTCACTAATTTTGTATCAATTTTGTGCACCTAGAGACCAAATTTTTGCTTCTTGGGCATAGCTATCAAACATGGCAAATCGTCAACTAAAATCCTTATTACGTATGGAAGACCATGGTTATCTTAAAACTCAAAGAAAATCAATTCATATTCGTGTTCGACCACGGTTTGATAAGAACCATTTATTGAGTCTTGTATTTCACTCTTAGAATATCAAAAAATGTATTCCAATTTAGCAAGACATACACCTTTGGATTGAAGATACATCAATTAAATCTTTCATTTGGGGTCATTTCAATATATGAACCTAATCATGTTCAAATACGACACCAATGACCATACATATAGAATGCATGACCATTTTGCAACTTATCAAACATGTAGTAGGTGCAATAACGATCTACATTTTGAAATGTCATGTACCATTGGATCGGGCTCAACACAAATACAAAACTTTTGTAACTGATGTTTACATCAATTCTTACACCTTGTATGTCAAATACATAGAAAACATCATATTGCAACCCAAATTTGGCTTTTCATACCTTTAATCTTTAAAAGAAAAGCGACCATTGACAAAGAGTGAAATGTATCCATTGCCTTGATGATGTTCTCCATAATCTCTAAAGGCTCATAGACTTTCCCATCCTCCAAAATTTGCTTGTTCTTAAAGGGTTAAGGGTTAAGAAAGAAGAAGAAAAGGTCATGAATCCAATGGCTGCTTCAGACCAAGACCAAGGTCAAGAGGCCATCAATTTCGAGCAATGAGATTGTGAGAATGGCTTAAGTTTGGCCTCTCATCGTTCACACCAAAGGCCAAAGTGCAAAGGCCGTCCCATCCATTGTACCTACATGAGAGCACTATTAGAGAGTTTTGGCGTCAAAGTGACTGCCCTTGAAGTGCAAATTTGGATCGCCTTCTTTAACCGACCCAAACTTCCTCTGAGAGGCCTTCAACTTCCTTCAATTTAATTTATTTAATGTATTTTTCTAGCCGAAGAATTTGGCCTATTGTCATTGTTTGGGCTAAAAATATGACGGTCAGCCTCTCGACTTGCCCCGGTGTGAAGCGGCCCTAAGTAGCCTTTTTCCTCAATGAACCCTCTCGATAACTGGGGCTCATTTTAAATGATTTATGATGAGAAACGAAGACAAAAAGTAACTCAGGATACAAGGAAGGAGAATGTGGATGGTTTGTGGTGATGACAAGTGTGGAAGGTGTTGTAGAACTGTGCTTGTGAATAGTCGCCGCTCAGTGTGGGCTATCTGCAGATTTCAGGTGCTAAAGAGTACTATATTAGACTTCCAGCTTTTCGGCCTTTTCCACATGTTAGGTCCAGATTGTCATGTCTAGATTTGCCCTTCACTCAGATCTCTTGATTCTTTTTTTCCTTTCCCTATTTTGGCTCAATTTTTTTAAATTTTTTTTATAAACAAAAATCGATTTTTTTTGTTGCTTTTTGGCACAAAAACATTGGCTCAATTTTCTCATCTCATGATTCTCGATACAGCACTAACCCTATTCGACCAAGGCATTTCCAATGATTAAAAACTGCCATGATGAATTTTTTGCGAACGTAACCGTGGAATCTTACTCTAATAAAATATGAGATGATGTGTTGAAGTATTCTGTGAGTTTTGAGTGTACGGATTGAGAGATAATTGCAGTCAAAGTGAAAGTTCTGTCCTCCAAAGGACACTTGGTTCTTTGGGCTGCTGCTTTTTGGCAGATATTTCTTCCTGCGACGGGGACAATTCCCATTTTCATGTCGGGAATTTCATCATGACGTCACATTATTTCCCATCAAGTTTTCAATACGTCACCGTGGCATTCACCAATCTGGGTGCGCCACCTGTCCTTCTTTCTTACTCGTCACGCCAACTTCAAAATCAGCGTCTGAAGAGATTTACAACGAAGACTTACTTACTCTTCTCATAAAAATCCGTGGAACCTTAAAACGTTTGTTAATGGTTAGGATGAACTAATTATTTCATTTGACCTTCATGGAATTTTTTAGTGGCACGTACACGCCGAGTACTCTACCACTGAGGTAGCAACCCTTTCTTGACCCCTAAAGGACCATATCCCCTAAGGACATTTTCCATTTTGGGCAGGTTCTTACGGTCTCAATTTTGATTATGGATTCTTGAATCTTTTTATGAAGATGCGGCATAGTAGTAGCTTTGTGGGTTATGATTTTTTTTCACATTGGACCTTCTAAAAGAAAGTTATGCTAATCTAAGTGCAAAAGTGGGAATTCTATGTAGTTCCAAAATTTTACTAGACGTTTCTATTGACTTAAAGATTTTCATACATATATAAAATGTTACTATCTTTGAAGATGTCAAAAAAAATTCTTGTCTTTAGTGCTGAATTTTTTTATAACCCGAATTAAACATTTTCACACATTGTCCGGCAAGGGGAGAAAAAACTTTTTTCTTGCACTTCAAACGCTATAGTCTTCATATTTGTGCTGTGGAATGCAACCAAAAAATATGACATGTTCATATAGGAGTTTATATTAAGATTTTAAGGTTTAAAGTCCAATATTTTATTTTAAGATGTGATTTTCATGCCTCTTTTTGACAATGGCAGTTTTGGACTAGTTTTTGAGCGAAATTGATTGTGGTCCTTTAGAAGTTAATTAATCAAAATTATCAAAAAAAAATCTTTAGAAACAAGACTTCTTTAGTGTCTTTTTATAAATTCAAAATTAAATTACAAAATATGTATTTAGTGGCTTCTTTAAAAAAGAAAGCAACCTTGTTTATCGATAACCCAAACTCAAAATGCAACACATGATTTGCAAACTCCACCAAAAGAGAGTAGAGCATTCAACAATACAACAACATCAAGACTACACACAATAGTCATACTTGGTGTTCCATTATGGCAACATCCCTCTACATTGAGACTACCTAGCTTGCTTTGTATGGGACAATGAATATCTACACTTGTAATTGAATAAATTGCTTACCAAATAGTTTAGATGCTACCAAATAGTTTCAGCAAAGGTAGACAATGATGGATCCATTGGCTTCCAATGATACCACAATCTCCTCACATTGATGGAAGAGTTTCAATCTAGTACATTATGGACAAAGAAGGTTCTTGCAATGTCTAGCATGAACCTTTTCAACTATACTGCACCTCGAGGCTCCACAAACTAGATATAAATGCAAATATATTTCCTAAGAGCACTAGAAGGCATGGAAAATTTGATGTCACGTACTACAAATACAACGGTCCAACTCTAATGTAGGATATCAACTGCAATGGTTACTTGGTACAATTGGTCGCCTTATCTATGCCTCTTGTTGGAACACATTTGTAATGGTGCATTCTCTTGAGCAATTTTAATGACAAAAACACCTAGGAAGTGACTCGTGTATCGTTAGTGGGATTCAAGTAAAGTAGCTAGCTAGATTTGATCCGATCTTACTCCTTTGAACATCTTTTTCTACGGTTCTCTTTTCTTATCTATCCAGTCAACCAACACTTCCGATTAACCGGAAAGTCATTCCTTCGTTCATGTTTCCGGTTACGGTTCCGTATCCAAATTTCTCTCAACAAGTAACACTAATCAAGCTCTAGTTTAGCCTCATGATATTAGCTATCAAAGGGCGCGTCTTGATTGAGAGAGGGACGGTGCTCAAAACTCTCCTCTCGTATATTAGAGTGGCGAAAGACTCCACTATCAACCCTAACCACTCCTAAACACAACACAAACACAAGCACCAAGGTAATGCATACTTCCTCACAAGGGTAGGGAACGCGCTAGTCACGCAAGAAGTACCCACTAACCCTTCTCAATACTACAACGACAGCTTTTCAGAGATTCCGGATCCGATTACGGTCAGTGATCATGCATGTCTCCTCACAACTGTAGGGAACGCTGCTGGACAACAACAAAAAGAAAACACACAAGCAAAAAGGACTTGCGATCCTTTCTCGAATTCGAGAGGAAACCAGATTCTAGAACCCACCCTCCTTACCACAACACTTGGGCATCACCAAGGCACTCAACCATACGCTAATGGAGTTCACACCTCTACAAGGATACTTGGAAGCACAACAAATGTGAAGATGGGGGATAAAGATTAAAGATTCGAATGGCTTGCAACCATTTCGCTTATGTACACAAAATATCCCTCATGGTCCTAAAAATCCAACTATCACACAAAGTGAACACGGCCCTCAAAGTCCCAAAAATGGCCGCCAAAAACCCTCTAATAGGATCTCGACCAAATCCACAAATCACGGATCAAATCCACGAATCACGGAGCCGGTTCCAATTCCGGTTCCTCTCCCGGTTCCAAATTTGCAATCCTATCATGTTTTAATCGGATGTTTAAAAACACCTTTTCCTTCTCCCTAATCCGGTTCATCCTTAACCTTTCCTTAACACATTTATGGTTTAAGGAATTGGCTATCATGGCCAATCAATAAAACTAATAAAATCATAAAAATAACAAAAGCTAACTGATTCCAAATAGACAAAACTATCTTACTAAAGCACTCATTACTCTTAAGTGACTTCCAAAGCAAAAAAAGGTTGCGACACCCCTACTGGAGTAACAATAGTAAATAGGTAAGTCTATGAGTGTATAGTACTCAAATTTAAATCTTGTGCAAACTACTTGCTGATTGTCATTGGTTCAGCACTGGTGTCTATCATCATACGCACTGGAGTTTGGTGTGCCATTTCAATATTTGCCTCTAGTGCGGTTGACAACAAATAAATTGTTATTCACTAACCGTACCACTCTTGGACATAAATTATGACATTCTTGAGCAAATCAACTTGTAATGTCAAATAAATATGCCACCCCAATAGTCAAAGACTTATTGCGAGATCGTGTAATTAGTGGCTATGGCACAACATTGTCTTCAAATAGTGCTATAAGATTAGCTGCAAGTTGGGCTTGCAATTTTGTCATATTATCTTCTGTGGAAGGGGCACCTACTACTTAAGCCGCATCTACAAATAGTCAGTACAACTTGTTCTAAAGCATTTTTCTTGCATATAGAATACTTCCGTCTGCTTAAAGTTTGGTGCCATGCATTTTGAACCAGAAAATAATGGCGGTTGCAACAATATGATGCCAAGGTATGCGTTGCATTTAAAATAGTTGCTCCCAAAGGTAGCATTGAGGTCAGGATAGTAGAGTATTTTGAAGAAATGACATTTACAATTCCAAAAGATAGCCTAAATATGCCAATTTGATATGACAATCCAACATGACCAGGCCACCCGTCATTGCTTGATGCACCAAGTGATGGTGATACATTCTTGACTAGCTGCGATGGCTCCGTTTTTTTTGGAAGGGCGGAGTGGATTACTTGAGAGCAGAATGGACTCAGATTACAGCATCTAGGACATCACGCCATTAGATCCACTTAGCAAAACTCAGATCTAGTTCCTTCGAAAGTAGGATGTAGAGACATTGTCCTGTTTTGTTCGAATCTAGAAACAGCAGGAATTTTCGAGATCAGATCTAACTCATTTCCTCACATTCTAACCTGTATAGGTCGGAAGGACAGGCGACTGGAGAGCGGCGTGGTGAGGTATGCAGCAGGGCAGAATCTTGAGAGACGATAGGAGCTGACCAAAACAAAACAAAGACTACCGGAGTTTTTGTAACTTGGAGTGAGGAGCAGCACAAGTACGTATCGGGGGAGGAAGCGAACAGATCCAGGGAAGTAAGGTTGTTGGCATCTGTGTGAGGTGACACTGAAGCTGGAGAGGTGGTCTGAAGTAGGAGTCGAAGCTGAGGCCACCAAGTAGGTGAAACGAAGCTGGAGCTAGTGAGGAGGTCTGAAGCCGGAATCAAGCTACGGTCACCAAGTAGGTGGAACGAAGCTGAAGTTGGTGAAAAAGTTGAAGCTGCAGTCACTAAGAAGGTGGAACGAAGCTGAGCTAGACTACACGGTGGTACAAAAGGTACGTTCAAACCATTCTGTGGGAGACTCGCATACAGAAGCAGAGGACCGGAGCAGAATTATGACGACATTGCCAGGAAACAGAGCGTACGGAGAACATGAGTTTTGATGAAATTTAAAAAAAGAAGGGAGTAACAAAGTAGCACACCTGTGGAAAGATGGCAACTTACATGGATGTTTTGAGGAAGGCTGCTGCTATGATTGAGGAGGTGGAGGTAGCCCGCCAGACTCAGCAACCAATAGCTCCACCAAACATGCAACATGTACTTAACGAGCAAACTACGAGCGTTAGCGGACTCCATCTCACCAAGGCCAAACTCGGAGAGGAGCTCCCACCTGGATACAAAAGAAGTTATGCTGGATATCTATTGAAAGATATTGAAAGAGAAATCAAAGTCAATCAGGAGGTTATCAAGAATGAGACCCAATTCCTTCAGCAGTTGAGCTCCATAGCTTTTTTCTGGGAGGGCGACCGCCAGAGTTCCGGCTGAAGCAATGGTGCAAGGCGTTGAGGAAAAGAGTAGGAGGTAATCTCCATCTTGGACGTCATTTTGGTAAGGGCTTCTTCTTGATAAAAACAAACTCAATAGAGATCATTTGCAAACTTCTTCTACTCACTCCATACATGACCTTAGAAGGTATTTGCATCTTTCAACGCTGGATTCCAGGATTTGACTCATATAACAAAGAGTTCAACCTCATAGGCAATCAGGGGGGCATATCTAGCAAGATGAAACTACCCACATGGATCACATTGAGACACATACCTGAAGACCGTGTGGGGGTCTCTAGAGAGATCGTAGAAGGGCTCGGAGAAGTACTAGGGGAGGACGAAAGCAGCTCCGATCACCGCTTCTATGTCGCAATGGACTCCGGAGAAGCGTGGGAATCCTCTGTGGTAATCACAAACAAAGAAACGGGCACCCGTCATACGATCCTCATAGATTATAACTTCTTACCTATCAGATGCAGGTATTGCCTGGAGACATATCACAGCCTCAAGGACTGCCCGCAAAAGCTAGGAAAGCAAAGAACGAGCAACAATACAGTTAAGGGACAAGTGTCAACATTACAGAAAAAAAACCAAGCAGCAAACACAGACAAGGTGCAACAAGCGAGAGGAAAATGAAAGGAACAAGCAAAAGACGACAGGGTGATAGTCGACTAAGGTGGTATGAATAAACTTTCACAAACTGTTTTTTGCCATGTCACAACTGCTCTTTTGCGTCACATGCCCAATTTGCTTTTGATTTCAGATGTTGGACTCCAAAATGTGAGTCCTGACTTCCATGCCATCACACATATCATAAATTTTCACCAAATCGGTCTACAGTTCAATGAGAAGTATATTTGTAATTACTATATACTTGTCACAGTTTTAAAAATGTAGCAAATATACTTCTTGTGAGAGATTAGAAGTTCACAATTCTACAAAACTTTCAGAGCACATGCACAATATGTTCTCTTCGGTCATTCCAAATGAAAAATTATGATCTGAGACTTAAATTTGCTTGTAATAGCAAAAAATGGGCTGATTGTCAAAAATGCTTAAAATAGGGGTTAAATGTTGATTTTTGCTCCAATTTCTTATCGAACCTTCTTTAGCATACAAAAATCTATCTTAAAATATAAAGTGTTTTCAAAAGTATTATTTTTCCATCATTTTCTTCAAAACCTAGTTTTTGGTGCCTTGAAAAAATTGATATACTGCGTAGTATTTTTGGTATATTTTCAGTCTCTGTAGTATGCAGTATTTTCATCTCGGGAAAGGGTTTGGCCACTTACAGAGCAACATGTGTTATGACAACACAAAGTCCCAAAAATCAGTACTTTGTTCAAGAGATTTTCAGTTCACCTAACATTTTGTTGGCCATGATTTCTCCACGCCTACAAAATGGACGGTTGGCATTCAACAACAATTTAACAAAGAGCTTCAAAACTAACATACGATGGAGTATATTATTTTTGCCCATTTCGTAACCCCCTTAGAGTACTTACACCCGACGAGGGTTATCAAACGCAGAAAGGAAGCAGCAAGAGGAGGGCCAAAGACTCACTTGTGGCAGGAAGAAACCCCGCACCCCAACAAGGGCGGTTCGACGCCCTGAGGACAGAAAGAGAAGAAGAACAACTCGACATCGTAGGCGGACAACAACAGGGGTCGCCGGTGCAAGGAAGAACGTCGAGAGAAAGGCGATCTAGAAAGGCCGCCGCGATGGAGCAGGAAAAGACGATCAGGACGGAACAAGAAACGACGACCGCGAAGGAGAAGGAAACGTCGCACATGAGCGGACCCAAAGGAGCAGAGCGTGGGGTCGATGGTGGTCAGCGATAGGGGGAGATAGTACAGGAAAAGGCGGCTTGCTTTACAAAGGCAGAGATATCAGAGCGGGAGCCGCCGAAATCCCACAGGGTCAGCGAAGGTAAGCAGATGAATAGAGGCGAGCAACAGGAGGCTCAAGAGCTAGGAACGATGGCTAGGAAAGAACGCCAGCAGCCCGACTCTGTGATACAAACGGGAGTTCAGATAACCAACGCGACAAGGGAACAAGCGGACACTGCGACGAACCAAGGAAACCCGAAAATCAAAGCAACGAGTGACAGACAGACAATGCGCTAGAACAGGACATCCCGACCACCACCGCAAGCAAAGAACAAGGGGAAAGGCGGTTGCAGAAAGCCAAAGGGGCGACGAGATGATGATAGAAGGGCCGAAATACAGAGGGTGGGAAACTCCTTCCAGCAGCGACGCAAGGGGAGGACTCGGAAGTGAGCCCGACAACGACGGCCAGTACAACAAAACCATTATGGTGGAAGGAGGGGGTACTGACTCCGGTGAGGGAGGTAGGACTATAGAAGAGGATAGTTTCAACGGTCGAGTGAGAGAAGCCTAGGACCTCAACGCCCTCCCTTTGGAGACTAGTGACGACGGAGGATTACAGGGACCATACGAGCAAATGAACGAAGAGGAGAAAACAACCCATGTTATGATGCTCAACTGGACACCGGATAGAGTAAGTGCAACACCAAACCCAGGAGAAAGGGTCCTAAGAAGCAAAGAAGTCCCCCCATGAGAACCTATAAGCTTGGCCCAAAGAATAAAGAGGCAGAAATCCATTGATGGAAAGAAGAAAAAGGAGGCACTTAAGGCATAGGCCGGAGTTTCCAAAAACAGGAGCGTTATCAATAAAAGCAGCGCCAGGAAACTCCAAATCTGTGAGTCTCTAAACAACCCTAGCTTCCAATCTTCCTTACCTCATACATGAATTTACAACTCCTATCTCATAATGTAGAGGATTTAAACAATCCTGGCAATGTAGCTAGAGTTAGAAACTACTTAAAGCCTTTCTTGAATACATTAGATATTCTTTGCATCCAAGAGCACAAGCTTAGGGGTCAAGGCCTTGACTCTACAAGTCAAATTTTATGGAGACAAGCCGATACTTTTCACTATGAGGCAATAGAGGCAAATCAAACCAATGCAGGGTGTGGGGGTGTAAGTATGTTAGTCTACCCTAAGATCAAACATCTTATTATTCATCAAGGCTATTCAAAGGGACACTTGGCCCAATGGATTATTCTAAAAGGTAACTCTGGAAGTGACCTAGGCATTTTAAACATCTATGCCCCGCATTCCCCTTTTCAGAGAAGCCTTCTTTAGATAGAGCTTATGGAAGCTCTAAACCCAAATTGCAACTGGATCTTAGGGGGGACTGGAACTTTGTGGAAAATACTAGGGATAAGTGCTCCACATCCAACAAGATTATCTTCTCAAGAGAAAGATAAGACTTTAGCCTCTTCAAAGACTTCTTCAACGTGCAGGATTTTTTTGACTTCAATTAACAACTGATATTTACTTGGGACAATCATCGAACGGGCATGTAAAGGGTACTAGAACGACTTGATAGATTCTATATCTTCCCCTCTTTCTTGCGTGAACCCAAGGCACACATCAAAGCTTATAAGATCTTAGGAAATGGCAGCCACTCATACCATCTACCAGTTTGTATATCGATTGAACTAGAGGAGGTAAGACCCAAAGGGGCCAAATATAAGATAAACACGTACTACCCAAATGACACAGGTGTGGTGCAAGAACTAATAGAGAAGTGGTTAAACTGCCCTGCCACTCTAAAGTTTTTTGGGAAACTTAGGAGGGTCATTAAATGGTATAAACACTTCTGCAAGAGGAAAGCAGAAGAGAGAAGGCTTAGTGAAGATGATACAAGAAGCAACTTAGAGGATGAAAGAATTCTCCTACAATCAAATCCACAGGATGTAGAAGCTCAAAATAGGGCGACCAGAGCAACGGACACCTTAACCAAGTGTAAGGATTGGAAGCTAGCAGGTCAGCACATTAGGGGGAGAAGAAAGTGGAGGAAAGTGGGTGATAAACCTACAAAAGAGTTCTTCCAAGCCTATAGACAGAGAGAAACCCAAAGTAGCATCACGGAATTAGTAGATGAGCATGGAGGTATTCACACTAGCCAACTAGCCTTAGAATTTGTCAGTTTCAACTTCTATTCAGACCTCTACTCGTGTAGGACAAGGTCAGTAGGTCGTGAAGGTGCCCAACAAGCCTCTCTAATAGGCCCAATATCGAAACTTTCAAGTCAAATGTAAGAGATGCTGAAGGTAGAACTAACGCTAAGAGGACTCTCTTCAGCGGAGAGCCAACTAGCCTCAGGTAAATCGCCAGGGCCAGATGGTATAGCCACGGAGTTTTACAAAAACCATGGGAGACAATTGGAGCAGATTACCTTGAGATGATAAAGGATGCCCTGGGTAAGGGCAGTTTCCACAATGGTGTAACAGAAGGGTTGATTGCTTTGATAGATAAGGGGAGAAACCGAGGTAGCCTTAATAATTGGCGGCCTATCACCTTGCTCAACGTGGTGTAAAAAATCTACGCTAAAGCACTTCAAATAAGATTACATCCAATCTTAATGGACCTGATTAATCCAGATCAGCCAACCTTTCTTTCCATGAGATATATACTTGACAATATTTTTCTAACTTATGAGACAATCCATCATGCCAAACTCTCTAACCAACCCCTCTTTTTCCTAAAGTTAGATTTCTCTAAAGCCTACGATCGAGTCGATTTTAGTTTCCTTTTTCGTGCCATGGAAACTATGGACTTTCCTAAGGAATTTTTAGACATGGTTGCACTGCTCTTCAGAAATGCCAAAGCCAGAGTTAGTGTAAATGGAAGAGTAACTGAAGCCTTCACCATTGAACAAGGAGTTAGGCAGGGGTGCCCTTTGGCGCCATATCTCTTCTTGGTTGTAGGAGAAATTCTCAACAGTTGCGTTAAAATAGAGGTTATTAGAGGGAGAATTAAAGGTATAAACCTTTCAGGAACAACAAAACCACAAGTCCTTCTGCAATACGCTGACGACACCTCACTAACGGTCCTTGCGGAGAAGGAAGTGGTAGTTAATGTAATTGAGACCTTGGAGGAATTTGGCGAAGCCTCCGGTTTATTGTTAAACAGAGACAAGTCGGTAGCATATATGTGGGGGCAGACTGTGCAACCTTGACCTTGATGGACTCAAAGACTTAATTTCAAATGGGCAGAAGACAGAGAAATCACCAAGCTGCTAGGAACAGCTTTTGGACTTGACCTGACAACGAGTAATATTGACCTCTTCCTCCAAGACAAAATTGACGAGAAATTGGAATATTGGTCGAAAGTTAGAGCAAATAGCACGGCCAGAATCATAATTGGTAATAGCATTTTAGTCTCCACCACCTTGTTCTACCTTGCAATTTGGGGAGGAAGTAGCACATGGGTGAAGAAAGTCACAGCAAAGATCCGAAACTACATGTGGGCTGGCACACCCCAACCCTCAAGGGCTAGAGTGGCTTGGAGTTCAATCTGCCAAAGGAAAGCACTGGGAGGTCTTGGTGTGGTAGACCCCAAGGAAGCTATGATAGCCCTAATGCGTAAATGGATTATTGCAACCTGTATGCCTAGCCAATCGAATTTCACGTCCCTAATCCGCTACAGATTAGAGCAATGCCAACCCGCTCCAGGTCCGTGGTGGCCACCCAACCTTTGGTGGTTTACAAATAAAGGTTTCCAAAGCCCAGGAGGATCTAAGCTATGGAACAAGGCCAAACGTGCTTGGCGCAGTCTTGTAAAGAAGTCACTATTGACCCGCCGGACTCTTTGGATGAATGGCTCAGCTCACCACTATGGACAGCTAGAGGTGCTCTAAGTGTAGGTGTCCACCTCTCGACACAACAAAAGGCGACTCTAGCTAGGAATGGGATGATTTACACTAGAGACATATGGATTCAAGGGGAGAACCGATTTATTGATGCACATGAAGCTGAGGACAAGTTTGGACTGAAAGAAACTGAATTTGAGGTCTGGGAGGAGATTCTGCATCAACTTAACCCGATTGGCAGATACTAGCTTCAAATTCGGCACCACCCCCCGAAATGTAGTGACTGGCTAGGAATTTTTGAACCTAATGATGATACCTTTCCTTTGTGGGTTTTCCTGGGACAATCTCTTCAAGGAAGAGGTGAAATTGGTAAATACGGAGCTTGGCAAGTCAATGCTAGTGAAGGTCTTTACATCGTTGCTGAAAAGGCAGTATTCTCCTTATGAGCCAAACGGCTCTTGGCAACAATACTCTCACTGCTTGGGAGAAACTCGAAAGGGTGAGAGTGGTGAACCTCAAAAAAGAAAAAAAGGAGAAAGTGATTCTCCTTTACTATGGGAAAATCAGCTCCCTTAAGTGGGATCCAGGTCGCATCGTCTGACCTGACAAGAAAAAGCCAGTCTCCTTCCTTAACTATTCTACGAAACACAGGAGGATGTTACTTCGCCCTCGCCGCCCATCACCGAATGTGGTCTAGAAGAAATGGAGTCAAGTCCTTCCTAACAACTTCAAACTTAGATGGCGCAATGTTTGGGACAAAGAACGAAGTGGAAAAGAAGCGGGGCTCATTTGGCAATTGTGGCAGAAAGCTATCGCGGTGAATCAATGGAGGAAATGTGCCTCTCTGCATATTGATGATAGTTGCAGTGTCTGTAGTATGGGAGCTCAGGAGAGCATTCTGCATAGATTCTGGAGCTGTATCCAAGCTAGAGGCTCGTGGGATTATGTGAGCAAGATTATTCGGCGTCTTAGTAAGTCCGCGCACTCCCAATGGGGTAGTGTTAACTTTAAGCAGGCTCTCTTTGGTAGTTGGCCTCCCCGTAGGTTCGCGAACCTCAATGGCCATATTTGTTAAATTGAGACATTTCACGAAGTTTGAGACTTCCATCCCTACTATTGTCGAGTTCAAAGTCACTCATTTGAGACTCTAAAATGTCTCAATTTAATGAATATGGCGTTCTCAGTAGAATCTGGCTCTTGTTAAGAGCGATTACTCTTTGGACTCTCTGGCTTGCCAGGAACGACTGGGTGTTCAATCAGACTAGGTGGAATCACTGCAAGATTGAGAAGGTCATTTGGCAAGGTCTCACGGATTATGGGAGGATTGCTTGGGGCAGAGTCCTCACTACTAACACCAAGGCTAGCAGAAACAAGGCGGCGTACCTTTTCGACTCCACCTGGGGTTGTCATGAGCTGCTTTGTAGCACTCAAGGCGACCACATTGTCTGCGTCAAGGAGTTTCATGTTAGTCCTGAGTCTTGAGTCTTTGGTGTTGCCGGAACTGGCGCACTTGTCTGTACTGGTGACTTTTTGCAATCAAACCTGGTTTGTTTTGTTTCAAAAAAAAAAAAACATTCTTGACTATAAATTGGACACGAGTGGCAACCGCAATTGCCACTTCTCGAGATATTACAAAGAAGCATATGTTTATCCAAAAAATGTTGATTTGCTCTTTACGAAGGGCTTCTCCTTTGAACTTATGCCAAACAAGCCACAACATTAAATTGCTTCTCTAGCTCTACACTTTTGGCCTCTAATGCCTTTTCCTTCTTTAAAACTTGTTGCTTCTTTGGATGAATAATGAAGAAGTAGGATCTTTGTAAATTCAGCCTACATAATGAATACACTCTAGTTGTTCCTTCTTGGACTTTTTCCTTGCCTTAGCCACCTTTATATTTGACTTTGGCTTCTCCAAAAAGTGGATTTTTTTCTACTTTGGGGCACATAGGGTCATTTTCTCCATGACCATTTTTCCACATGCTTATAGTGTAGAGTCTTCTTGGGCTAAGTCTAAATCAAATCATTTGTTTCGGTAGCAGCCTTTTAGGCATAGTACTATTCATCATGAAGGATATCATGTCAATGGCATTATATTAACAAAGAGTCCTATTTCACCTTTCAACTTCGCCAACGTTCTTTGACCATCATAGTTGAAAATCATCCTTGGTATAGCTAAATCTAGAAGTCTTTTGTCAATTTTTAACAAAAAAAAATTCACCAATTGGCTCTCTCTAAATATAATGTTAGATTCAACTAGACCATGTTAATTAGGTATACATTGTGTATACAATGTCTTCATTCTCACATCGGAGGTCTTAAATATATTGCATTTGATCACGTCCTAAACCTCGACACTCAATCTCAAAATGAGCTATAAAGAAGCATAGAGTTCAAACATTGGTGGCTTGCCAACCACAAATAATGCGATATGCGTGGTCTCCATCATCTATGACAAGGTAATGGGCACTCATCTTGAAGAAAAGCATTTCCCAATTATCCTTTAATAAACGAGTTGCCTTCATTTTCCAAAGTCCCTTATTTTATCAAGGACATCAAATTAGCCATTGCACGATCTTAAAGGGCAAAAATAAGCTCTATACAATCTTTCCAGTGACATTTTGTTTGGCAATGTTTAGTGAATTTACGTTTTAGCAAGTATTAAATTTCCTCAATTGATAGGACGTCTATTTGAATACATAGGCTGGTTGTGTTGTTGGTATTTGATTTAGACTTTTAGAAAGGGATCCCATTTGGTTGAAATAAAAAAGGTTATCTCTTAGGCGACTTCCGAGAATTGTACAAGGGGGTATGAGATCACAAAGTTAGGATATAAAGCCATACAGCTCAATAGAGAGGGCATTAGTCTAGGTCCAGTGGACGTCATCGATCCCAACTCAATGTTCACAAGAAGATTACGCCAATAAAGTGAGACTTTTTGTGCACATATCAACGGACTAATTGGAGTGATTAAAATTCACACATATCTTTGGTTTTGTTGTCGGGACACAAGGAGTGTCTTGTTAGAAGGATGAGAGCCGAAGGGAAACATTGGGATTGAAAGTTTGAGAGGCAGTATTGTCGAGCATAAGGATTTCATTCAAAGAGAAGATTATGGATGAGAGAAGAATGAAAGACAATGAGGGTTTCAGGCTGGTGAATATAATGAGCAACTGATGACACATTGACACGCGGTCTTGGATCATTACTACACTGACTGAGTTAAAGTCATTACTACCAATTCATCATGCGAGTAGAAAAAGTTGTTTGGAGTCTAGAAGAACGTTTTTTTTGTATTGCTTTTAAAACATAATTTTATACAACTAAGGCAGTGGTTCCAAAACTTTGACAACGTGGTCAATGTGTAGAATAGACAAAGCTTTTTAGGACTTGGATTGAAGAGTGTGAGGAAGTTTTATTGGAGACCAACTATCGGTCTACGGATAACAAAAACAAGTGAAGGGTTGCAATCCTAATGTGGTACAAAAGTTAGATGTATGCCCACGTTCAAGGATGGTCGTCATGACTTGTCCGCCACCAAGTAATTCATTGGAATTAGCTTGTTTTTTTGAAATCATAGAAAAAAATAGACCTGAACTACAATGATTCTCCTAGGGACAGTAAAACAAATACGTAAAAATATGAAGCAAACGAACTAAGGGTTGGACTAGAGGGCATGAACATGCATGATGCATTTAATAGGTTGTGCAGTGAGATGAAGTTAGCAGCAGCTCTGGACACTCTAATAATGGAAGAAATTAACCTTTTAACGCCAGGTTGGCTATGGTGCGACCATCATCTACGAGCGTAATAGGCTCTAGTATCACTTAAGCATCATTCCAAAAAGCGCGTGCCATTGTCCAGAACTACGTATGGGGCGCGCAACCGGGGCAGAAAACTAGGGACAAGGTCGCCTGGGACATACTTATACAACCCACTATAGAAAGAGGCGTGAAGATAATTGACCCGACCATGCAAGCTGCAACCCTACTCACAAAGGTAGTAGTGAGAGCACTCAAACTTGGACATGCACCCTCGTAAAATTTTCATTAGACGACACATTCAAACAACAAACTCATCTTCCATTAGCGTTGGCCAGAGTCAGCTCACTAGATCATGGCAACATGATAGGGAGTGCCATCGGCCACATCCGTCCTTCAAGCCTTCACTACCATTGAGAAGGGGCTTTTTCACCGGCAACCTACACATCACAAGGAGATTCTGTATCAACAAATTTTTGGAAACCGTGTTTTTAAAGACTCTTTGGATAACCTACGTGGCATTGAGAAGGACTCTCTATACTGTACATGGGTGATGCACAACCTCACGAGTGTCAATCCAGATGGAACCACATGGCACAAACTTGGAAGTCACAAGAGGAGTTGTGTTTCCAAACTCGTTCACAATCAATGCACTTGCAATTTCTAGCCTTCATTAGAAGTCTTACCTTACACCCGCTCCAAGCACAAACTTAGTAAAGGGCGAATGGGTGAATGCAGACTTGGACGGAGACATTGTAGTCATGTACCACCTTACCGACACATTTCTTAGCGGAAAGCTCGGACATAAATATTGTTGTCTCTTTGCGGAAGAACTGAAATGGGACGGCTTTCCACCGCGTCTAACCCAAAACCAACATATGAAACAAGTAAGAGTTATTATGATGGAAGGGCTCAAAGAGCAAGTGGTGGCGTACAACCCCATCCGTCCACTAGACACGGTCTGGATTTTCAAGGACACTTTGCTTTTGGATCTTGCATGAGATCCAATTGATTGGTACTAGGGCTCCATTGGCGCTCTAAAGGAGGCAACATTCTTTAACTATGAGACAAATTAGCCAACAAACATGCCCTGGAATAAGTACCAAACAAATTGAAAGTACGCTAAGAACTCATGAACCTCGGCTATACCGCCATACACATCAAACATGTGTTCCAAAGGGTGGCACCTGTGGCGCCCACAAAAATGTCATCTATGAACTGGCTTACACTAGCAAGCGGCATACCAATCAGAGAATAGCAGGCGCTTGCGGGGTGGGAAGATGGTTGCAAGTTATGTCAAAACTTCACTGAGGACGTTGTCCACGCATTCATAGAATGCCCATTGGTGGCTCAAGCTTGAGTCTACTTCCGCACTCTCCGTTCCACCGCCAATTTGCCATAGAGATACAACACCTAGTGAGCCCTCATCTTTGGAGACACGCTTGCACTAGGCCTCAACACCATCGAGTAGAGCACAACATAGAACTGCAACACAAATACCCACGTGACAACAAATATTGTTGGGAACATCCTGCGATCTACACTCTTACAGCACATTTGGGTGCAAAAGTGCAACCAGGAACTCAACTATAAGGATTTTAGTCTCAGAAAGGCCCTATACTATGTGTGAACCTAAATTCACCCTCACTTAATTCATCCAAATCCTAACCCTAACCCTAACGGACGAATCCTAGCCCTAATCCTAACGGATGAACCCTAACCTTAATCCTAATGGTTGAATGATCTCTAATCATAATGGATGAACTATAATCCTAATGGATGAAGTTCAGTTCAATGGATGAACCCTAATCCTAATGGGTGAAGTTTATTAGATGAAGTTTAGTTACAAGATTCGAACCATACAAGATAAGGTAAAAGTAGAAGTAGATGTGGAAGTAAAAGCACGTGAGGTAAATAAGTCAAGGATAAAAATATCAAGTCAAAAATATAAGCTGAACATTGAGGTAGAAGTAAAAAGTAAGAAAAGAGGGCCCCGTTCAAAGCAACAGACCCCCTTTCACTAAAAGGGTTGTAACTTGAGGAATGATGATCGGATTGGGCGCGCTTAGAGTCTGTAGAAAGCCAACAGCTTGATCTATGTGCTTCCAAAAATTCAGCTCCAAAAGTCTTCTGGGTTGTTTGCAATCAGCCGTCAAAGTTGATGCTCCAAATCTGGCGTCGAGCATACCCCTTGCTACAAAATGGGCCACAACTTCTTCGTCCTTACTCCAAATCAAGCTTGCTTGGAGTCCCTGGAAAGCTAACAAGAAGATCTAACTACATCATAAGTTCCAAGTCCTAAGTATAAGTAACTAGCTCACAATGCCGCAATAGTCGCGGGGATTGCTATTCTGCGTGCCCAATTTTGCGAGCAGCGAGCCGTGAGCCTAGGATTGCGAGCCTAGAAATAAAAAAGTTGTGTATTTTTTAGAAAAATAAAAGTAAAAGAGAAGTATAAAGTTAGGAATTTTTTTAAAAAAAAGAGTTAGAATATAAATAAAGTTAAAAGTAAAAGTTCAACATAAGGGGCCCTATAGCCGTGGAAATTGATGAACTGTTCGCGTTTATATTAACCTAGTCCTTTGTTATTAAGGCTTCAGGTTAAAAATGGAGGTGATCTTGATTGCTCAAGTGGTTTAAATACCCTATAGCCGTGGATGTCTAAACCTTGTTTCAAAATAAACTGGTAAACTTATGGATACACACTATAAGAAACCCGTGTTTTTTGTCACGTCCTGAATCATGTCCTAGGAGACATGTAGACATCCGAATTTACATCCCTCTGAGATACCAACGCGTGTAACACGCTATAACGTGCGGGGACATCACCAAAAACGCGAGGACATCCCTACGACAGGGACAATTTTCGGAGATTTTGGGAGGCTGGAAATGGTGCCAACTGGGCGCCACGTAGACGACACCTAAGTGGCAGGATGACGGGCAGTGCCACATGGCCGAGAATTTCATTTGATCCGATGGTGACGTGGAATCTGACGTGGCGTCTGACCTGGACCCGGGAAAGAGTGACGTGGCAGGCCACGTCACCAGATATTTGCGTGGTTTTTTTTTCAGATTTGTGTTTGCGGGGACGTCATTGGTAACATGGCTGTGTTTTTTAAGACGTCCCGGGTTGACGTGGAGATGTCCTGTTCGACGTCTACGCCAACGCTACCTGGATTTTGATGCTGATTTCGTTGAACATCGCCATGCCCTAGAGGACATGGCGATGGACATGATCGCGTTCTCCAATACGTTGCCGACCCATGGTCGTCGGCAATGAGGGTGTCATCGCAGACGTCTCAAAGAACTTATGCGTGTTTGACGTGACATCCCCTGATGCATGGTATTGTTGACGTTGTGTATGTGATGGTGTTTTGGAGGGACATCGAGAGATGTTGTACAAGACATGAATATGTTGTACAAGACATGAGTACAAGACATGAATACCTCATAATACATGTAACATGTACATTCATCCAAATTCATGCTTACTGGCCTACTTGCAAATGTGGTAATATGATATACACGCAATTTAAAATATGGATGCCTTCCACTTTATAGTCATTCCATAGACGAATACAGCCTACACTGTACTCAAAATTGAACATCGCTAAAGTGTCACAACATCGTAGCCTAAAACATTGCCGTGTTTGTGAACATGTCCAGGAATGTGTCCATAGACACGAGGATGTTTCAAAAGACGTCCCTGCGTTTCCTAAGTGCTGCGGCATACGTCTTCTACAACATGGTCACGTCTATATGTCGCTCACAACACATTGCATGTCCAACACTGCACCTCTAACCTCTACACTCTAAACTCTAACATTCTAACTTGTAAACTCAGTCTACACTCTAAAACTCCAACCTCTACATTCTAAACTCTAACTACTTGGAGAAATGAAGGCCAAAGTGAGCTTTGTGCAACCTCAAATTCTACTTAAAGGTCTCATGACCTAACTATGGCTGCAGCAGCTAACCCTAGCCGCCTCATGACCTAACTATGGCTGCAGCAGCTAACCCTAGCCGCCTCATGACCTAACTATGGCTGCAGCAGCTAACCCTCGCCCCCTCTATTCATCCAATGAACTTGACGAAATTCATCCTACTTGATGGTTATGTTTTGCAAGACACGATGATGTTTTCCAGGACATGTCAATGTTTTGCCAAACACTGCTGATGTTTTCAGAGACGTCTCTGTGGGATGTCCTCAAAGATATGTAGACGTTACTCCAGACATCTTCAATTGGATGTCTCAAGTGATGTGGACCTATACACAGAATGACGTGTCACCTTATCCGACATGGAATTGTGTTTGCCATGTAGATGAAGTGATGTAAACCACAAAATATATAATATGTCCACATGGGTAAGCCACCAAGGACTTTACAAAATCACCCTAAATTCCTTATAATTCTAGTTTTGGTAGAAAAGTGGTATTTTAATAATATATTAATTAATTAATATTATTTAATATTTAAATATACAGTACTGAATTTAATATGTCCGCTTTAATTACAGAATAATCAGTTTTTATAAAATATTATTATAATATTAATTAATATTTTGTATTTTTAATATTTAAAATTAAATTTTATTTTGGAAACCATTTTGATACGAAGTGGACAAATCAAAAATTTCAGAGGATCAAAGTTAATAAATATAATCAGAATATTCTTCAATTTTATATACTTTATTTTTTAAATTTTTTTTTAAAAAAAATCTTGTTTAATATGGCTCGTGCCCTTTTTTTCTCCTCTGGCAGACCACTGCTCGTTTCACTGTTTTTTTAACGTTGGACTGCTTTCTACCTTGCACAGCAGTAACTTCAACATTCTTACCCTAGGTGAAACGCTTGTCCGCTGCTAGCGTGGCAGTTTTGCGTCATCCAAGATGTCCTCGATGACGTCCTCGGAGACGGGCGCGTTGTTGGAGACATCGTCGTGTCTCCTATTTCGCACGCGCGTTTCGGGACCCTCCCACCTCCACTGTTCATTATTGACGCGTGGACATCCTCACGTTCACGGGGACATTATTGGCTAGCTCCAAGACATCAAAAAAACACGTTGACATGATTAAAGACATAACAAAAAACACGGGTTTCTTATAGTGACACCATAGGTCTATAATCATTATATCACGCTCCATATAAATTATTATTGGAGAGTGATTTAAGATAAAGATTTCCTCACACACATAATATAGATAGCCTTTGGCAGATTTTTCCCCACACGTTTGTCATAGATAGACTCGGGCAATAGAATGGACTCTTTAGTAGAATGGTGGACTTCATTGTTCAAAGCTACCTTGTATTGAACTCTGTGGAACAATTCTTGAGAGGCTTGACAGTTTGAATTATGTTCTGGTTTAGGGTCATATTGTGGAACTTAGAAATTTTAGTCTTTAAATTGATGCAGCTGGAAGTACTGAGTTTATAAGGGGGGAGAGAGCAGTAGGTATTCATGAGCGTTATTCTGGAAGTTCTAAGAGTTGCACAAGTCGTTCATAGAGTCTTAGAAGTTTTGTTTAATTGATATGGGTCTGCATGATTGATAGAATCATTTTGATTTGCTAGAAATCAAGTAGAGGTGACACAGATGGAGCATACAAGTCTAAATGTGGACATCATAAAGCTCATTTGCTTGAGAAATGGTGAAAACTCAAAACTACCTTTTTGTACTACACTACGATATTTTAATGCAACTGGAGGTGGATGATAACGCTGACATCACCTTCAACTCGGTTGGTAATTTGTTAAAGGCATACAAGTATGTCCTTTTGGTGCACTCTCAAGTATTTGAAACAATGTTCGAGAATAATGTGAGGGAAGCAATCACTTCGGAGGTTGATGTACTGGACATTTCAATTAAAGATCTGAAGTTATTCCTAGTGATCTTGAATATTCTTGGAGGGATTTACTTTGATGGACCTGTTGAGTTGCTGATTACGGCGCTAGAGTTTTAGATTGCCATTTGTTGCAGTTCGTAGAGACAGTATTCCTCCGTAGTGCACCCAATCGTCACTAAAACCTTCCAAAGTAACCGCTCCGGTTTCGTTCCCACAGAGACCTAATGTTATTTTCCAAGTACCCCCACTTCCTTAACTTACTACAACAATCGTTAGTAATCTTAATAGTTTTAATAGTGTAGATCCGGATCCTTCCGGAATCCGGATTACGTACAATGATTTCCCGAAAGTAATTTCCGGAAATCGGGAGGGTAGTTTGATTTATCTCTGTTCCTCCTCAGAGGGGCTCCTAGAGTTTTTAAACGAGTGGCCGAAGTCCACTGATCCTGTTTTCTATAAGTGGCTGGATTTCCCACTGCTCGGTGACTTTAAATGGCTAGGCACCCACTGTCCGGAACTTATAGTGACCGAACACCACTCTCCCTACTCTACTAACTGATGATTTGATTGCTGATGCCAAACGTAGACTCTCACAACATTCGAAAGGCCCTCCGGATGCGGTCTCACAGAGACAAGTCCGGACTACAACAACATTCCGGTGGGTACGGTTGCAATTCTCCGGAACAGAGGCTCACCGTTCACTATGGTTATTCTGTCTAGATATTGGTATCAGGCTTTTTTCCTATCTCAGGGGAGAACTCCGGTATGGACTGGAATCCAATTTAACACGGATCCTGCCGTATACTAGAGATTACCAGGAACACCTCTGCAGTTCATCTCTTCCCCTCCTCGCTACTTCCGGACCCTGGAGACTACCAGGAACACCTTTGCAATAGCTCTCTCCAGTTCTCCCAAGCGATCTCCTAACACTGACCTAGATGGCTTCCCCCTCTGGCGGACAACTGAGTTACTCTAATTCCGGAAGACATACCCACACAACCATACCCACAAGAACGGATCTGACACTCACAAAGTTCCACACACCACCCATAAGTACAAGATAGCAAGACTGGTACACAAAGGGTGACCTATATTTACTAAGTGAGAAGATAAGATAAGAGGTTTTTTCCAATACCTCACTACTAAGTACTCTTTGAATTCTCTAAATTCAGATTTCCTTCTATCTACTCCCACGGAAAATCCGCTAGATCTTATCTAAAAGGTCTGAGAAATCCAGAAAAGTCCCAGATCGGATCTCAGATCCTAAAATCTCGGAACAGTTCCAGCCTTCGGAATTCCTACTCTAACTACAAAAACTGGCTATTGATTCCGGTAGCAGCCAGGTGCACTTGGGGCCCCATCGTTAGTCGCTGCTGATCTGGACTCTAACCCTAAGAAAAGAAGAAAAAGAAACATAAAATCTAACTAATCCTAAGTGGGAGCACTTGGGCCCTGATTTCTCCCACTCCTGCGGGAGAGGGAGATCTCCACCGGAACGCGCACCTTGCCCTTCGCCTTCTTTGAACTTGCCGATGAAAGGTTGGTCTTCCTGGTCGATGGTCCGGCTGTTGGAGGAACAACCACCACCAGAGTACTGGCGTCCGGCGGTGGAGGGGGCTGTTGCGGTGATCCTTCCGGAATCAGGTGTGTCCCCGCCGCAGAAGCTGACCTGGTCTCTTGGACCAAGTTCCTGTAACTTCCGGACGGACTCCTTGGCACGGGCGCCAACCTCCGGGAGACGGACCTTGGTGGGACAGGGAGGCCGCCTTCCGCCGGAGGATCTGGCAGACGCATGCTGGGTGGCGACGGGATATCCGGAAGGGTCTTCAGGATCTTACTCGTACTTGGATTGGGAAGTACGATGTCCTCCGCTGGCGTCTGGGGTGACGGAGTGTCCAGAGACTCCGGATTTGCTAAAGTGCCCGGAGCTGGAGTGGTCTTGGTTGGCGGTTCCGGAGGGCCTACGGTTCGTGTTGTGGTCGGGGTGCCTTCCGGTCCAGGTGCTGCTGGTTCTTCTGGAAACTCTACGACGATGTTGTCAACCAGCAACTTCATCTGCTCCCAGGTCTGTCCCATCTTATCTGCCTGATCGAAGAGGAATCTGATGATCTTGGCCCGGGTGACCTTCTCCTTCTTCTCCACCAGTTCGGTGAAGAGCCGGCTGCGGTTGACCATGTCAACCGGAATAAGCAGGGCGGCCCGGACCTTTAGCAGGGCTGTTGCAGACGCGTTGGCCTTCTCCTCGGCCAGTTTTCGGGCCGTCACCGCCAAAACTACCTCCGCAAGGTATTGCTTCATCTTCCGCTCCATATCATTACTTGCCTTGTACAGAGAAGAGATCTGGGTGTGCAGCGCCTTCGTGCCCACCTCCCGCCTCTGGAGTTCCTCCACCCTATTGATGGCATCCTCCAGCCGCTCGATGCCCACACTCCAGAAGATTTGCTCCACGATGCTGGTGATGATGTAGTTGGTCTCCTTAAGGAGCCCAACCCTCCAGCCAATGTCGCGGGTAAGCTCATCCATCAGCTTGAGCTGACCTTTGGAGTCGTCTCGGTTCACCTTCCTCTTCTTCCGGCTGGTCCCTTCTAAGGATCCAGACTCGTCTTCTCCGGACGACGTGGATGAGCTGCGGATGCCCGGACTCTCCGTCTCGGGTTCCTTCCCCCGAGGTCTCTTCGGGGCCCTCTGTCCTTCCGAAGTGCTGGTGGTGGCTGCTTCCGGAGCTGGCTCCTCGGACCTCCTCTCCGGATTCTTCCTCTTCAGACTCGTCTCCTCCGTACTTCTGGAAGTTGAGGACCTCGTCATACTTCCGGATTTCCGCCGGGGTGAGCTACTGGTGGTGCGCATAGAGGTGCGCCATATAGGACGCCAGGGGTGTTGCCGTCTTCTTCACCCTCTAGAGGTTGGCTACAAGACGGTTGATCATGTCCGTCATGAGCGTCCCCCAGTCTACGACTATCTTCTCCTGGAGTGCCCCGAGGAAGGTGCAGGCCCATTTTGCCACCACTCGCTTCGGCTTTTCCGGATGGAAGATAGGGTTTAAAAACCCTAGCACGAGCTGGGCGTCCAGGTGCTTAAGGTCCTGCAGGTTGTAGCCGTCCTTCGGGTCCGCCGGTCCGGCAAACTCGTCCGTCAGGAACTCGTCTCACCGTTCTACTACCTTGGTGCGGCCTCCCCGGAAGTCATACGCCTGAGACCACTCCGGAACTCCCCAATTTTCCGGATGGACTCTCATCAGCCCCTTGTACTTCTCGTCCGGGATGCCTATGAGTTCCCAAACGTAGACCTCCTCCCGCATGCCCAAGGGGACTTCGAGCAAACCCCCGCAGCCCATAGTCTTCAAGCTTGACTTCAGGAGGTTAAATTCGTCTAGGTCCTCTGGAATATCCGGAAGAACGCGGGTCAAGGGTGGGAGAGCCACTGACGATTCTTCGTCTCTCCGGCCGCGCCCGTCTGTGTCTGTCCGCTTCTTCTTGGCCATTGGCACAGACTTCATGGAAATTCCTGCGACCTCACAATCTCTCAAGGTAGTCCCTGCACGCACCGTCCTCACAAAAGCTCTCCCTAATGGACGCACGTCCGATTGAACCGTCTAAACTTCAAAACCTAACGGCCAGTAGTTAGAAAGCTGTAAAAGAGAGAGAGAGAGAGAAAAGAAGGAAACTCTAACGTGAAACCATAGTACACGAGGAAGAAATGGAGAAGAAAGAGTTTCCCCCCCCGAACCCCAGCCTTAAGTAGTCCGGCCGTGAGTACGGAGTCATGATGACAGTTGATGGCGACGGTTCCGGCTGACGGTTCCGAATAGCTAACTGCCCTGGAATTCCGGTAACTGCTCCGGCTCCGATTTTAACAGCTTTTGGCTTAATTAGGGTTTGCAGTCCGATCCATCCGCCTTTATTCTTACTTGAAGACTACAAGCTGTATCCTAGCGCGGACTATCATAACTATTTAACTAATTTTTTTGTTTTAGCCAGATTTTAAGGTTAACTTCCGGCATCATGTGGGAACGGAGTCCCACACCGTTGATATCCTATTTGATGAGCTATTTGTTGCATGTATTAAGTATGTTGCATGCATAAAGCACTAAAGGCCATAGTCATTGCCGGAATTAAATACCATTAGACATTAGAAACTGCAATCTGTATTGGTGCTAGAGTACGTCAATGACCCTGAACGCGAATAGAATGCGGATTTGCAAGAGCTACATTGAGCATTACGTTCAGCACCACTAGTGAAGGTCGACAAAGGGAATGGACAGTGGTAGTGGTTTTACACCCGCCTTTTTAAACAAAGTCCAAGAGGATATGGGCTTTGTTAAAAAACGCTGGCAATTGATATCATATGCAATTGCAACATTCCACGGTGCCATGGCGAAGTCTCAGTCGGGAGAGATATGCTTTGCTATCAGCTTGATGAAGTCATACAAATATTTGAGAAATAAAAAAACAAAGAATGATATTTGAGGAAGTATCAAGAACTCCAACTAACTTACTCAATCCAGTTTTCTTTATAACTTTGCGTATTGTTTGATCATGAAAAATATGCGAGGTAGTCCATAAACATGAAAGAATCAACAAAATACATAAACATGAAAGAATCAACAAGTGCAGCGATTGTTCGATCCTGAAGAAGACGCCATGGAGGACGTCAAATCTACATAAAACAAAGCCTTCCAAGGGCCCCCATCAGACAAAGCAAATGCAGAAAATCAACAATTGTCAATGATCAATTCAAGAAGCACCTTAATAAGGCCACCGATAGCGGCATACTAATTGATGAGCTTTGACAATTGCAAATGTTAGGTCAATATACTGGAAATTGAGAGTTAAACACTAAAATGAATTACAGAATGTAGTTGTCCTATTCTTGTAGAGTTGGAGGGCTTTAATTAGAAAATAGGGAGAGCAAAGGGAGAGTGGATCATATGGTTAGTCTTAGATTTTTTTAGTCTCATTCAATAAATCTTTGTCTTTCTGAATTTTAGAGTCTTAAGATTGGCTGTGGATTAATGCTAGGGGACAAGAGTGTTGAGGAGGTTGTGAGAGTTGTGGTTCCAATTCTTTATAGCAACTATAGTTGTTGGCACTTGAAATTTGGATATAGTCAAACGATAGAATTCAAGATGAAGCAGACATGATAAAAAACTCGGCACTAAATTTGAACATCTCAGAGCTAATTAGCGTGGGGAGAGAGGATATTTGAAAGCTTCCATTTTGGCAATATTACAAGGTCCTCATGTAATCAAACGTTGGAGATAATATAGATGTAACATTTCATACAATTGTAGGATCAATGAAGGCACACAAGTAAGTTCTATTGATGTATTTGCTGGTATTTGAGCAATGGTCAAGCACAAGATGGGGGGGGAAATTGCTTCCATGGATGGTCTAAAGCTGTTCAATGTGTTGTTGTATGTTCTTGACGGAATATACAAGTTTGATTGGACTAGACAAGATGCTAAAAACGCCAACAGAGTTTTCAGGAAGATATTGATGATCATTTTGATGAACTCTTTGATGCATGCATTAAATATGGAGTGAGGTCGCTAGAGGCCACGATGATCTCCGCCATTAACAATCATTTGAAATTATATAACTGCCATGTGAATTGGCGTTGATCAATGACCATGACTTTCAATATAAGTGGAATAGATGACTACAAGCGGTACTTTGTCAATCGTAAGCACTTGCACCTTTCATTTTAGACAATGGAAATAGACACAAGCAAGGGATTTACGAGTGCATATTTGAATCAAATTTAAGTAGATAAGGATTTGGATTTAGCTAAATGGCGTGATTGATTGATAAGATTTGATATGATTCAATTCAATATCATGCAATATTCTTCATCATCATCATACTTGTAAAGAGGTGCCAACATCGACACCTCCTAGAACGATCTTCTCATATCTTTTGAGAGGAATCTCCAAGGGGGAGACACATTGACACTCATCCACAAAGCCCTTCCTTTCAGTAAAAAGGGAATCTCAATAGGGAGTGCCGACATTGGCAATCCACAAGAGGGCCCTTTCTATCTTCAAAGAGGGATCCTCTAAAGGGATGCTGACATCGGCAACCCCCTAGAGTTCTTATCCACACTTTAAAATGTTTTGAGAGAATTCCAAAATGGTATCACATTTGACCATCCAACACTCTAACAAAAAGTTATCTATGGATGAAGTAGTGAAATTCAAGACTTCATCCGTAGATAACTTATTCTTAGAGTATTGGATGATAAATTGTGATACCATTTTGGAATTCTTTAAAAAAATTCTAGAGCATAAATGTAAATTCCAGAGGATGCCAATACCAGCACTCCTTTTTGGAAGTTTCATTTAAATAGATTGGATAGGCCTTCTTGTAGAGTGCCAATGTTGGCACCCCCTTTAGAGGTTCTCTTTTTGAACAAAGGAAGAATCCTCTAATTGAGTGCCAATGTCGGCACCCCCTTTGGACTCTGGAGGTTCTCTTTTAATGAATAGGAAGGGTCCTTTTGAGGGATGTTAATGTCAACATTCCTTTTGGATGTTACTTTTTAATAATAATGTAAGGGCGTCCTAGGGGTGCCGATGTCGGCACCTCCTTTAGAGGTCTCAATTTCCCTTTTCAAAGATATAAAGGATCTTTTAGAGGAGTGCCGTTGTCGACATCCCTCTAAAGATTGATTTTTAAAAATGAGAAGGCTCTTTAGACGAGTGCCGATGTCGAACCACCTTCGGAGGTCTCTTTTTAAAATATAGGAAGAGCCTTCTAGAGCGGTGCCGATGATGGCGTCCACTTTGGAGGTTCCATTTTAAATATAAGAAGGATCCTTCATAGGAGTGCCAATGTCGGCAAGTCCATTGGAGATTCTTTTTTTTCAGATATGAAGGGCGTTCTAGTGGAGTGCCGATGTCCATACCTTCCCTAAAGGTTCTTTTTTGAAAACATAAGAAAGGTGTTTGAGAGGGTGTTGATGTCAGCATCCCATTTTAAAGTTTTTTTTCTAGACATGCGGATGACCCTCTAGTTTGATGCCAATGTCAGCATTCTCATTAGAAGGTTTTTTTTCATATATAGGATGGACTCTCTTTTAGGGTGCCAATGTCCGCACCCCCTTTGGAGGTTTTTTTTCTAAGTATAGGATATGTTCTATAGAAGGGTGCCAATGTCGGCACCTCCATAGTGGTTGGCGCATGCAAGGAGTACCTCGGAAATTATTTTTATGCCCAGAAAGTATTCTTCAAAAGACCCTTGCATATGAGGAACTTATCCTTGTCTTGGTTAAGTTCAAGCAAATGTTCTATCCTAGTATTTGAAATGAGATAACCACTTTTAAACATCTGCGTTGTTTTGGAGTAATGGGCAGCATTATCAAACCGAGAAGCTTTAATAATTGGGCCTTCATCGAGGAGAAGCATTTCCAGGACAAGAAATAAAAGCCGATAATGTTTTCATCTTGATTATGGCGGAGATAGAACTTGAGGTCAGGGTTGATTTAATTAAGACTATGCAATTTAAAGATGACTTAGAGGATGTGGAGATGATGTTCAACCATGTCAAAAGTGTCAAGTCTTGGACCACCATAGCTGCCTATATGTACAACTCTATTTAATGTCGCGTGATGACAATTGAGGTTTTTGATATATACTCTAAAATGTAGCATTTCAGCAAGTGTTCTGGAGATGATGCAATGCGGTTTCAAGTAGGCATGACAATTCAAATTTGAGTCTTAAAGGATTGATGTCCAACAACGCACAAACAAACAAGATTACAGTTTGTATCATGTACACTAGTGACAACTTCATAGTCCATATCAACAATCGAAAGAGGACATGCCTTTTCTAGCAAACGCATACGCAAGATAAGCACACCAAGGCGGGTATCAGAGCAGACTTATAAGATCAACATTGTTGTCTTTGCAAATAATACAATAATTGATTTCCTTAGAGTATGTACTTGACAATCCAGATATGGTGGTTGTCGTTTGAGGCAACATATGATGAAAAGCTACCCAAGCTCGAGTTATGGCTAGCATTTTGGCATTTCTAATACCATGAAGTCAGCAGCTTCATGGAGCTCGTAAGTCCCTCCATTTTGTGCTTGCAATTTAAGTTGTTTCTTCCTACACTTCAAGGACTACTGACATCGGCAGTACTTTTATAGTGGTTTTAGATCTCTTTTTAGCAACGGGATGCCAACATCAATGCTACTTTAGAGTAGAGCCGATTTGGGCATCCCGCCGTTAGTACTACATTATTCATTGCTAGAGGTCACTCTCCAGGGAGTGCCAACATCGGCACTTTCTTTTAGGGGTTGTCATACTTATCTAATGACACTACCTTATGCCGCTACTAGCAATATTTTGTATCCTTAGTTCTTCTATCAGTTTGTCATGCCAAATGTTGTATTAACCATAATTATTCATCAAATGATCTATCGGAAGCTATTCAAATATGTCAAGATGTCGTCATATGTTTTGACGGAATTGGTGCACAACAAGTGGTTACAAACACTAAGGCAAAAAATGATATGATATGTATGTTGCGGCTGTGGATGATATGGTTTGGGTATGCATATGGATTGTTGCTTATTACCAATATCTGAAAGGTAAAAAAACTAGGCAATGATCCCGAAAAGGAATAACTCACTCTTTGTATTGTCTATTGCATCAGTCAACGCTCTGGAAATCATATTGCACTCGCCAACATGCCCGGTGCAAACGAGTTTTGTATCTACAACCCTCACCTAGAAGGTGAAGAAGTTTTTGTGTCTCTGAAGAGAAAAGCAATTTCCCCTCCAAGATTAGAATTTGACTAGCATCACCCAATAAAGTAAGGGCCTCACACCCAAAGATGAAGGCTTGTTGTATTGATCCGATGATTATTGACCTTATAATGAAGAGCGGCCACCACACTCCACTTGCTCTCCTGAAGCAACTAAAGTACTTCCATCGATGTCACCTGCGATTTATTTCCGAATTCAACACCTCAAAGCTCTGCAAGAGGCTGTCTGTGATGAGAAGCTATGGCACACTGGATGCTTCCTAAGACATCTAGCATGCTTTGCGCTACAGGTCGATACAAGGAAGTAGTGTGTGGGCACGATTGTGCAGCACGAGAGAAGTACATCTACCTCAACATATATGGGATTGATGGACAATTTCAAGAAATCAAGAATGGAAAGAATGCAATTCTTCTTTTGCAACAACATTCATTGTTGTGTTATAGGCACACGGCAAAGGTGGGTCCAATCTAAGCTACATATCCCTGACTTCTTGCCAGTTGAGATGGAAACAAACTATACAAAGATGGAGATATTTGCCCTCAAAAAGGTGAAGTTCTGCCTCAGTGAACGTGATATGTTGATCCCTTAAAAGTTGTTCGGAGAAGGTGTATATGTGAACATCAACAATTATCTTGCCCCTTCCAACCTTGTAGAGCACCCAACAAAGAAGTTTGGAAAGAAATCCATCCACTTCATTAACTATACACCATAACAGTTGCGCATTTGTTCTTTCCGTAATTAGGAAAATCCGCATGATTTCAATAATTCCGCCTCCAATCCTAGGTTGTATTATGACTTTCGAGTCTTGAAACATATCCAAGGTTTCTAGGTGTTTGTTGACAATGAGCCGGTTTCTAAACTACAATTGCCCAACATTTACAAAGATGTCCAAGAAGCCACTCAACAAAAGGAGTGCATGAGCTTACTATTACTACCTCTGTTACATCTTCAAAACTGTTTGTGATTTAGATTTGGAGGTGTATGTGTTCATTCACACATCTAGTTTCTACTGGAATGACATTAAGCAAAATTTATAGATTTTTATCCTTAAACACTATAGTGCATAGTTGTCATTCATAGTACTTTGACCTTGTATTGTGTCACTTCAACTTCTATATAAAAGGTGGTGAGACTAAAAGGGCCATTTCCACCGTTTGTACTGGTTCTTGTCTATCAATCGCGAGTCTATACTTTGTGAAAATGATGGGACAGAGGGAGACTGAGGTGGGAGATTTACACTTCCCATGCAAGTGTATAGAAGTTGAGTTTAATATCTCACTCTTCCAATGTCCCCTTTCGAGACTCTTTCTAATTTTTCCATTTCCAAAAACTACAATCTGGGGTCGCCAATTATCCCTAAACTATCCTTCATATCTTCCCTCTTTCCTCCCTTATCTTTGATTCTAAACACTCACTATTTCTCCTCTACCAATAGTTCCATACTCTAAATCATTTGCTCTCCCTTACACTAGCTTTACCGCCAATACACCTTTTAAATCTTCCAAATTTACCATGTCCCGGGTCATCATCTACCAAATTGAATCGTTTATCTCCAAATCTTACTTCTTGTTGTCGGACTCTCCCAAGCCCTCGAGGCTACTATTCCTAACTCTAAATCTTTTGTTCTACAATACCCTAAGTTCAACCAATATTTTCAGGTGTCCCATTCTCATTGTCCTCAACGCTCCGTCTCTAAAACCTTCCGAACTCTACTTGCCATCTCCTTAAATTGCACTATTCTCACCCCCTCTAGTCTCCAGATTCCTAGAACCACAACCACTCTCTAAATTCTAAAACCTTCCTCCCCTCCCACTCCTCCCTCTCCTCCCTCTCTCTGTCCCCTTTCTCCCTCTCACTGTCCCTTTCTACATACTAAACCCTGCTCCAAAGCTTTATAACCTTAAAAATCCTATCTTCCCTTCATTGTAGAACCCTAGACTCCATGGTCATAAGTCCATTTTCTTTAAAAGAAAATCTACAATATTGTCATTTATAGATCTTTCCTGCATACAATTTCTCCACCCTCTTCCACGGTAATAGGTCCATTGATTTAATGCATTTAACCAATGTCATTCTAAAAAAACCTTAAAACTTTTACTTTTTAATGCCTTTTTCAAGTTAAAAACTCAATTTTTGCCCACAAGGCTGGTGACCCTAGGCTTGCAGCTCGCGGCTCGTAAAATTAGGCATGCAAAATAGCTTGGTCCCAATAGTCGCACCTCAAAAACTTGAGAGAAAATGGGAAATCATTTTGACATGGCTCCGCCAAAAGAAAAGAGAGAGAGAAAGAGAGAGGTGGGAAGTGGCCGCCCAAGATCTCTTATTCACTACAAGGGTGGCCCAAGGGTGGCGGCGACATCTCCACCCTTGAAACCAACAATCCTTAACTAAGATCAATGGTCTAAATTGATCCAAAGTCCTAGACCCGATTTTAGGGCAGGACCTACCTAAAACTACTAAACTAAAGCAATTTTGACCGAAATAACATTACCAATGTGTTTAAAACACATTTTAACTCTAGAATTGACTATTCAAAAGTTCAAATCCAAGTTCTAGAACATCAAAAACTAAGTGATTTCTTAATTTAATTTTATAATTTTGCTTGCAACTACGTCTACTTTACTTCTTCTCTTTCTCATCTTCTATTTTTTTTTCTTTTCACTGTAACACAAGTGCCATACAATTTGAAGTTCCAATCTAATTTTTTCACTAGCTAATTCAAATACTAAACTACTAACTTGAACTTCCTAAAACAAAATACTAATCATATTTCACTAATGGATTTCTATGTCTCTTTTGCTTCTTGCAAGTCTAATTTCCTATCAATAACTCTAATTTTATCCTTTATACTACTTAAAAGCTACATGGAGTCCTTCAAACCAAAAAACTCTAATTAATACTACGTGGTGCTATTAATCACAAACCTAACCCTCGATTGCAACTAATGAGGTTGTCTCCCACTAACTAATCACTAACTAAAATTGTGGTGCTTGTAGGCGCTCACACTATGCCTGGAAGAATTGTATTTATGTGGGGATGGAAGTATGGAACTCCATTTACAGACACAAGAACAGGGATATGCAACAACAGACCATGATAGAAACACTCCAACGGATACGGACGGACGACAAGGTATTTACAAAGATGAGCAGTGATAAATCCTCTTGGATGATAATTCCTCTCCCCGAATACTTGCCGCAAAAGTTAGCCCCACACACACACCAATTCCTTCAGCGAAGTTGGAGATTCATTCAACTCTATCCCCAGCAACACACTAGACGTTGATATCAACGCCCTCTTTAATGAAATGTAGTCTGTGTTGCACCGACACGAGAGGGACAAGGCTAAGAGCACCTCTACTGATCGACCCGCAAACTACATCTGACGGTTTTCCCACCTGCCCCAGAGGCAAGAGACGAGGATACGACAGCCATTTCAACCTCTCTACTATCCCCGAAGGACATACCCCAATGCAACAACGTACACATTGATTCGACTTTCCCGACTCTCTCTTACACTAACTGTAAAAGATCAGGTACATGGACGGAAGTTGATCTGCCTCAAGATCTTAACTCTTCCGACTTATACATGTTCTGGCCCTCCATTCCAAAATCTTCCGCGCTTAGATCTTCTTCAATAACGACGGTGCCACCCCTACCGTTGTCATGATGAAAATATCTACAGTGTGTCAAACACATACTTGTTTACATTTTTGGATAGATCTTTGATTAGGAGGACAAAACTTATTGATGACTGTTCAAGAAGCTTTAAAGTGACGCTTGTTGCTCATGTAATTGTTTAAAAGGCAAAAGCCGTAAACAATATTCACCAATTTGAAGTATTCCTTTCCGTTTATAGAATTTGTGTTTGGATTTAAAGTTTGAACTGTAAAATGTCGAATTAGAGGGTTTTTATGAAGTCACGAGATCAAGAGTTTGAACCAGAGGTAGGATTAGAATTTTCCTTGTCTCAGTTGCCAATTCAACCATTTCAGCCGGCGATTTCCACACCATTGTCATTCCACCCACGAGATGAAGCTGGATCTTTTTGTCCGCTGAAACAACCTCGTATTGAACGGCAATGGCATGGTAATCTCCAAAAGGACGCTCGTGCTTTAGTGATCTTACTTCAAACTGGATGTGTTGAACCGGGCACCCGTGAAGTGACATTTGAAGGAAGTTTTGAAGGCCTGAAGCAATACCATTATTTTTGCATATTTAGGCCAATTGAGATAAGCGTTGGCCACCACTGTTGGTTAGAAGGGTCAGTAAATCCTTTGACAAAGACTCAACGTGCAGATTACATTGCAATCACTATCAAACACATCTACTTGAGGATGGAGTAGTGTTCTTCTTTGAATTTATTTTTTACTTTTACTTGATTTCGATAAAAGTTTTGTATTAAATATAAGTATTTGTGTGTTCCATTTGAATGTTAGAAATTGAAAGATGGTAGATAGAGGGTAGTTTATCTCCTAGTTAGAACTCAAGAGGTCCATTGGCATTAATATATAAGAACTTACCTTTAGGAGTTTTCCTTGAACCAATGGATGTTTTGAGGCCCATGTGAGGTGCACATGAGCTCATCTCATCCACCTTAGGGGTCTAGAAGATAGGTAGGCATCTTCTCCCTCTCTCCAAGTCGGATTTTGAGTGGAAAAGAAATTAGTGTGTTTTAGAAGTGAAGTTATGGAAAAGAAGTTAGTGTGTTTTGGAAAATTAAAACTAACGGCAAAAAAATCCTCATAATTTCATTAGAAAATTAAATTTTGCCGTTAGTTTTAATTTTCCATAACTCTAGTTGTAAAATTCAATTTCTAATGAAATTATGAGGATTTTTTTGAGATGCGTATCCATAGAGAATTTTTTTGCTTGATTTAGAGTTGTGAAAAAAAAGTTATAAGCGTGTGAGTGGAGGAAGGTCTGTTGCCACCAACGAAGAGGAGCAGAGATTTGGGCAATCACCAAAGTTTGTAGTTTTTGCTTCTCTTTTTGAAAACTCCAGGCATAGTTGAACTATTTTTGAGCTTTCTAAAAACTTATCAGTCAAATCAATTGGAGTTGTGTAGAAAAGTTATAGGTTCTTGATTAGAGGTAGGTTTGTTGCCTCTATTTTTTGAAACCCGTGACTTCGTAGAGCTATCAGTATTTCTTGGAGAATTTGTTTGAAGTGAAATTTTTTCTACAATAGGAAATTTTGTTAGCTTTTCAGAAATCTATCATCTTCTTAATATGGAGAAAAATTGCAAATGTTATGAGTTGAAGAGCAAAAGAGGGTCTGTTGCCTTCTTACTTTGTGTAGAATGTGGTTAAGATGAGTGTGGAGTTGGATTTTTTCTCAATTCTTTGAAGACTTGGAAGACTTGAAGATTGAAAATTGAAGACTTGTGTCTTGTGGCTTGTGACTTTATTATTCCCAGTTAGTTTTGGAGGCTCGTTGTCTTTTTTATTGTTATTCCTAGCCGGTTTTGGAAGCTTGTTATTTTTATTTTTGCATCGTAATCACTGTTGCGGGTTATGTGATTATTCACTATTAGCACCATTTTTATGTTTGTCGCGATAAAGTGGGGTTGATCATCCACATGGTCGATCTTCTATGTTGTTCCCACCGGTGAGGCACAATTGTTGGTCACTATGGGTTTGAAGTTTAGGAGCCAATCTTTCAGACGGTCAGCTCGCGGTTTGGCCGTCCCATTTTACTCGTCCGAGGCCGTGGTGTCTTATTACCCACTCGTACCTTTAACCTTTTGAAGCCACCACAGGATAGGCCAACGGGATAGAGTTTGAAGGCTGAAGTTTGAAGACTACCAGAGTTGATAGAACCCCATAGCAAGCTATTCTAAGTCGCAGCCAGATACCTCGCATATTCTCAAAGTGCGCTCCTCTCTATCTGACATTGTCAACCTTGCCCACCCCGCCTCTTTTCGAGGGGCCTTGCTACACTACTAGAAATCCAGGGATAAATAACTACAAGACATATTACTAGCCATGAAACAATTACCGAACATACAGTCTAGAACTGTTGAGATGCCCCTTATTGGCTGCGAAACTGCCCAAGTAATTTTGTAGTTATTGAAATTTTTGTAGGCATGGAGGATGAAAGCTATATGACTTCCAGTATGATTTGTGTTGTCATCCCTAGGTTTTCATCCAAGTATAATCCAATAGTGTTGATGTGTCAAGTACGTTGGTGAGGTGGATTGTACCTTAGTAATTTTGTAGTAATACAATTGAGAATAACTAATGAATTATTAGGGTTATGGCGGGCCATGGCTAGGATTTGGAGGGGATGAGGGCAAATGCCCTCATTCTCTCTCTCTTGCTGTGGCATATGTGTGTAGAGAGAGAACTAGAAGGTGGTAGTGTAGAGTTGTTAGAGTTGCTAAACTGGTTGTTGGGGATAAGAAAGTGCACACCGAGTACTTTGTGAAGGTTTTGTAAAGTAATGACACTCTTTAAAAATCCTAATGTGTGTTTGGAGACAAGGCCGAGTGTATGGACATGAGAACTTGTTCCTAGAGAGTGGTATTGTGTAGGAGACCTTTTGGATTGAGTAGGTCGCGTCTCATTTCACTAGATCCAATCTAGATCTAGTCAATCTACCAACATCCAATCCATTTTTGAGCATTTTGAAGGTCCCCATTTTGAAGAGGAAGAATACAAGGGAAAACTCAAATTTTGGTCCACGGAGCGCCACTTCCATTAAATTCTATAAGTTATATCAATTGTCATTTTGTAGTTGTTTTTTAGTAAGCATATGGTTATTGTGTAGTGATTACTTAGTCATGTCAAAGTAATACTTTTGCTTTGTTTTGTCGTTACAAAGACATGCCAAAGTCATTGTAATGTTACAGTGTTATATGTATGTAATCATTGTATAATAATGCATCTGCATGGATTGTGTAATTACAATTGTGTTTGGTGACCTAGCGGTACCATGTAGGAGATTTAGTACCATGTGGGAGATTTAAAGATTTAGTGGTATTTTAGAATATCCAACTCCTGAAGCTCAGCCATGGTTGAGAGTTGGTTTTTGATTAGGCATGTAGTTTTTAGCATTAGTAGAGATTTTGGTACAATGTTCTGGCTCAAACTTCGAAGTACTTTCTTGAACGGAACAATATATCACTATTTATTTACTATCGTACTTGTAAAATAATCACTATGCATGAATGGGTTTTTTTGGGTGCATATTGTGTATGAAATTTCTATATATAGATAATAACTAATAAATTCACTTCAAAATAACGTTCTAATCACTATGTAATCACTAAAAGGTAACTATTTAATTACTAGATAATTACTCCAGAATCACTTATTTGATACCTAATAATTAGGTCTTATTAACTCAAAAATAAGTAGAGAATAATTATTCAATAAATGTATAATATCTTAACAATCACTAGAAAATAACTCTAGATTAAGTATAAAATAACTTTATAACAACTAAATAGTATTAAAAGAATAACTATGACATAATTTTACAAGTGCATATAATTAATAATAAGGAGATATGTACTACAAAAATAGGTTATAAATGACCATCGTAACACTGCAAAATAACTACAAAAGAACTATATAGTGTGCTTATAGATTTGATCCAATCAAACGCCTCCACGTAATAGCAAGTAGGTCCTAGAAGAAGTGACACGTTATAAGCTGTCACATATGATTACACATCATCAAGGGAAACATGTCATCATCCACGTCAAGTGCCACCTCAAATTCTACTTCATCGTGAAATCCACATCAATATCTACGACAAACTCCATGTAACACTCAAATCCATATCATCAACCACCTCATCATTTCTCCATGATGATGTTCCGTGCTGGCAAATGGATGAGAAATCCATGTGGCAAAAATGAAGAACTCTTGAAATCAATAACTGACAACAATAATTGTGCCCATTTCCAAAGCTTTTGTAGTTATTATTTGATTTTGCCTCTTTGTTTAGTTATAGATTGTTCATCTAAAACTGAGAAAGTGGCAAACACCCAGTTATTTATCCCTCGATATCTACTAGTGCTACGTAACACAACAATGGAAGGCCAATCGTTTAGAAGAATTTCTATAGCAGGCGACTGGATCTAACTCACTCCAAGACATACATAGAGCAGCTAGCTCAAAATCTGCCTTCTTGCTAGAGAAGCACGTTCACAAAAAAATGGAGCAATATTTTCACGGACATTAACGAGGCGAGACGCCAAGAGTTGGAGTGGCAGCCACCTCCTATTTCTCCGCAATCTCTTGCCCGCCACTGGCGGTTGGAGGCACGAATTCACCTTCACTCAGCTGATGCCCCCTACACGCGTGAAGACATGCCAACCATTTTTCAAGCGGCAAAACGCAATTCCAACTTCCGGGGTCTCACAGCTCTCGAGGTCTCCGTCGTTACCACTTAGTCGCTCAACAATGAAGACTTTTGGAAATGGATGGCTGATGGGCGGGCCTACTTCAATCTTGGTCCTCGCCACCCGACCTGGCCGTGAGCGAGTACACCTTAAACTTGGTCCCCTCAATTGGGTCGCCTCAGTAAGCCAACCGCATGTTCTTTCTTCGTCGCTTAGTTGTTGTGCTAGTGTGTTGGTCTTTGTTTTCTTGTTTTAGATGTTGGTGGCTTACGGCCGTGCTTTCTGCGCGGCTATTTGGTTGTCATTTTCAGCCTGTCCAGTCACGGATTTTGTCTTGTCTTTGTCTTTCCCGAGCGCGTTGCGCATGTTTTTAACCCATGTGGGATCTTTATGGTTGCAAATTCAAATCCTCACGCCGGTGTGGAGCCTACCACCATAGTCCACCCAACTATGGTCGGGGATCTTAAGACCTGGTTGTATTGGTATCCAGAAAGATCTTAGGGGGATGACATGTCAATGGTTTCTAAGGCAAACTAGTGCAGGGAAGCATTGGTATAGAAAAGTGTTTATCCTCAAAAGGGAAAAGTAGTTCTATTACACTACCCTATGTCCAGTAGCCATAGGCTTAGTGAAGAGAATGAACAAAGACTATATTCACGCCGATCTCTTTTGGAGACGGAGTTCTTCTTCTTCTTTTGACATAACAAGAATGTCAAGTCAAGACGGGTTCCTATAATATACACTCAAAATCTAATAAGCAAAATGAAATCATATGCTCAATGAAAAGTGCTAAAATGGATGAAACATTGACAAACACAAGCTAGATTAAACATAAACTAATCTAATCTAATCTAATACAAAACCAATGGAATGTGGCACATGATTCCACACATTGTAATAATGTGTTCAATAATACCATGAAAATATAGTCTATTATTAAAAAATGATGATACTTTATGAGACAAACCATTTTATACCGTCATTTTAAGTATCACTCTTGTCCCAAATACTTTCACTTTCACTTCCACTTCCATATTTGATATATTTCTTACACAATATAAGAATGAATTAAGCTTCTTGTACATTTGGATCATTTGAAAGTGTTTTAAAATTTAGTCCACGAATTGCATCCTAAAGATTTTGATTTCTACCTTTATTTTTGGCCTCAAGGTCCTATATAGACCCTTTCATGTTTCATCTTAACAAGTTATTAACAACACATAATTCAATTCTAGAGAATGTCTTGAGTCATGGTATCCTTAGGGGGGTTTCACACTAGGGGCCGAGCTCAAGGGGCCGAGCAAATCTAGCAATTTGATTGGCCTAGAGTTGAAAATCGGTCCGTGGGCCTTCACACTAGGGGCCAAGGGCCAAGGGCCGAAGGGCACCAAAATGCTTACATGGCAGCACTTTTTGAGAATTTTGGCGCCAATAGTTCGGCCCCTCGAGGAGAGTTTGGGTCCAACAAGAATAGAAACCCAAACTCTTGCCGAGGGGCCGAACATTTTCTCATTAAAATAATTTAAATAATTTTTTACAACTCCAAAACTCGGCCCTTCGGCATAGTTTGGTCTTCAATGGAGTTCGGCCCTTGGGCTTAGTGTGAAACGCCCCTTAGTATTGTAGTTAAAGCTTGTAGAATACATGAATGACGCTAGTAAAGGATTATCAGTTATTAGTGTTACTCTACATATTTCCCCTTTTTTCTTTATGTCAATCCTCAAGCTCTATTTTAAGTGTCTCGAATAAATGTGTTGGATCCTTTCAGTCCAATAAATCTACAATAAATATGGTTGCGGCCCTTTTGTTCTGTAATGTTATTGATAATTTGATATAATTTGGATTTTTAATCTTCATATACTCCAAGTTAATCTTGTCTACAAGAAATAGAATCCATATAAGGAAAAACAACCATTGATAGAATTTTAAAGAATGTTATTTATACTTGCAAATACAACAATCTATTTATAATAATAAAAAGATAGAAGCAAGAAGTGACACTAGAACTTGCTTCATACATTGTCTCTTTTAAGTCCCCTTTTGTGATATCACGAAATCCTAAATCCAAAACATATCCTCAAAATTGTGATATTAAGGTGATGTACACATATTTTGATTTGGTTCAAAATCTAAGATTGAAATAATTACAGACCAAAATGTCCACAATTATTATTCTTCATCCTCCAAGACCTATCTAAGCACATGTCAACAACCTTTTGAAGGCCATGACTCACTCAAAGTTTATTCAAATCAGACATATGAGGTCTTTTTTGATATCTACAAACAACGTAGTTGTCATAAAATACCCCAAAAATATTTGGTTCAATTTTGAGAGAATTACAGCCATTATAAAGTTGTTAATGAGGAGAAGTATTGGTTGGCTGCCAATAAAACCAAGGTTCTTCATTACAATAGTTGCAAAAAGTTTATAATTGGAAATTTTTTCATAATTAGCTAAACACTAGATAAAATTGGTTTTTTAATCATAAATCTCTTCATAAGGGGCAAAAGGTTATCTTGTGAGTGGTGAATCATAAGCAATGTGCAATCGACAATGCCTTTATTTGATAAAAACATTAAAAAAAACAGAAGAAAATAAATCAAATTAGAACATATAAATGTGATCTATTATTTTACGAACATGAAAGTTATAGAATTATGCTTTTGGAATGAATGGATAGAACTTGTACACCATTCTGTCCATTTAGAAAATGAGTGCTTAAAGATAAGACAAAGATGGAGTCAATGACAATGCAATGTGAAGGTATTGGCACAAGGAATCAATCCAATTGTGTAATAAAAAAGAAATATGAAAATATCTCAATTGGAGTGGCAATTACAATAATTTGGACAACATATCATTTATGCTGAACAAATTTATCCATCATCTTTCACTATTTAAAGCACTTAATGCAATATGGCCCTCAACAACAATATCTATGTCAAATTATCTTTCTACCCTTTAAATATGAAAAGCCTTTTGTGGAGAAAGTAATGGTCCACTATCATCTGCTAAGGCTTCAACATATCCTTGAGCATGGTATGGAAGAAGTAATAGTTCAATATGACTCTTTAAATCCTTTACATATTGCAAAAAATCTATCATGTTGTAGACTACCAGAGAGGCAATCAATGCTTCCTTCATTTGTATATGGAAATAAACCAAGTTACAATTAGATAAAAAAAACTACATAAACTCAAACAAATCTTGAGGGTGTTGGTGCAATTAAAAAAAGAACAATAGACTCATTTAGAAGAACTTTTTTGAGATATACTGTGTTTTGGCTCATCAATATTGTATATTGGTTAATGTTGTCTAGGTTGTACAAGTACCAATGACACCAAAGACTCAACCACATTGAATTGATGTACAAGGATATGAAATATTGGTTAATGTTGTCTAGGTTGTACAAGTACCAATGACACCAAAGACTCAACCACATTGAATTGATGTACAAGGATATGAAAGACTTCATCCAAAAACCTTGTCATTATCAAAGACAATTATATGGCAATGAATGCTTTTGCAAGCACAAAAAGACGCCTTTAAAAAAAAAGGTTACCATTATATTCACTTAAAACGTAAGAAATATAAGCTTAAAGTCTACATGAAGATTACAAAAAAATACTTGTAGATGTTGTTAAGTCCATCCTAACATTGAGATGGTTTTGTACACGAGTGAATGAAAACCTTGCAAATGTTTTATAACTTTACTCTAGAATTTGTGATGTCGTTAACCCTTTGAGGGCAATGGTCGAATTTGGTTGCTGATAGAATCTACAAGGGCCGTAGATTTTTTTGAGAGAATCTATGGCACTCATAGATTTTATCAACGACGAAAATCAACCATCGTCCCTAAAAGGTTATGAATTATAGTAACAACCAAAATGTGGTTGGTCAAATGTAGGCTCCTATGAAGCAAAAAATGACTAGATATTTCATATGTTTGAAACAAAAGATAGGGATATTCACCCCATTTGTGAGGGGCACAAAAAGTCCAATCCGATGACCAAAGTAAAAGATATGTTGCCTTCAACATTAAGGGCAATTTGGGCAGCAGTGGGCCAGAAACATGGCAGTTGGATAGCTTGGATGATTGCAAGACATGTCAACAAAAGTTTCATTGTTTGCATCATGAATTTTTTTAGATTCTATTTTTTTCATGTTTGTCATTATTGCATGGCACTATGCTTTAATATTCCAAGGACGCTTTCAGACATATAGAGTGAGAGTGTAACTTAGTGGAAATTTTTATTTTTTTATTTTTTTATTTTTCAAAAAAATTCTACTTGTGAAGGATTATGGATGTCACAGGACGTGGCATCGAGGGCCTCTCCTTATCGTAGTTTTAGCGTAGATCAGTTTGTTACTAATCTATGGGTTCAGGGACATACGGCGGCGCACCGTATTCATCCATGGATGTTTTCCATCCACTTAGCGTTGTGTGTGTCACGCGTGCATAGAGCACCAGCAGCTTGTCATCCATTTTAGTTGAGCGCCCGAACTGTCATCCACAAATCCTCATCTGTTGGTGGTGGTCATTTCGCATCGACAAGGACGACAGTCGACAAATACATGCGCAGCTCATGGATACCGACAACATACAATCACTCCAAAAACTGAGTCAATGTTATGAACAAGCACTTTCAAAGTCACTTGGTAAAAAAAATAATGAGATTTTTAGTGGATGTAGAATACGCATGAAAAAGAACCTCAAGTTGACTTCGACTTGATGTCAAGATGACATCATGATCTTCCAGAAGGTTTGAGCAACAGAGAGGAAAGCTTCGAGAGTGCACAGACTCAGTTTTTGAGGCCTTCCTTGCTACCTTCTTTGGTAACTTGTTTGTTCTTGTTTCGTCATGAAATGTAATGAAATTTTTTTCTTGGATTTGTACTAGATTGTCTTGTACACTTCTTGTGATTTGTAGAAGTTGTAACGAAGGATGAGGCCGATTTCTATAGACAAAGAAGAAAATATTGTAGCTTTGGTAGAAAAAGGAAATAGCAGTAGAGAGATTGCAAGAAGCTTGGGTTTATCACAATCAACAGTTAATAGAGTGACAAAGCGTCACTCTCACAACTTAGACTTGTCTAAAGGAGGTCGTCCTAAAGTCCTTACAGAGCAGGAGAAGCGGTATGCTTCACATTTAGTAGTTGTTGGAGGTTTAGAAATTGCAATAGAGGTTGCAAAAGTGCTTAGAAGAGAGACAAGTATAAAAATGTGTGATAATGCCTTGAGGAATGCATTGAGAGAACAAGGATTGTCTTCTTCTAGAAAAATTGAGAAGCCTTTTTTAAGTGAGAAGAACATCAAAGCAAGGTTTCAATTTGCTCAAAATCACAAAGATTAGGCAGTGAGTGATTGGAAGCCGGTGGTATTTAGTGTTGAAATGAGAATATGTTGTTTTAGTTGAGTTGGAAGAGTTTGGTGTTGGATTGAAGACAAAGAAAACATTCATGTACGTGCTGGTTATAAAGCTGTCAAACATGGTGGAGGCGGCATTATGCTTTGGAGTTGTATGACTTCTAAAGGATTAGGGGCATTGCCCAATATACAGGGTCGTTAAAATGCTAGAGGCTATATTGGGATTTAAGAGAAAGATTTGTATTCCACATTGCGTGATTTAGAGTTCAATGTTGAGGAAGTTATTTTCCAACACAGCAATGTCAGTATTCATTCAGCAAAGATTGTTTCACATTGGTTTGGAAGGCAATTATTTTGTGTCCTAGAGTAGCATGCAGAGTCCCCTGACCTAAATCGTATTGAAAATGCATGGGCTTCATTCAAACGGCGATTGAATTCCTATTCTACTTCCCCTAATGGTATTCTTCAATAATGGGAGCGAGCTCCAAGAAGTTTTCTTTCCTATTAGTGTAGAAGAGTGTAAGAGATTGTATGCTAGCATTCTTGATCAAATTGCAGCTGTTTGGGCTGTAAAATGGCGGTGGACAAATTTTTAAGTAACTTTTCAGTTGTAGTTCAAAAACCAAATCTATGTACATATTTTGCTTCAAGATCTTTCTTTACTTTGTTGTAATTGAAATCATCTTTTTTCCATTATGGTGTTGTATGGTACTTTTATTCTCTACCATTTTATTTTCTATAGCTTTTAATTTTAATCATCCAAGTTTGTGGCATTGTCATTTGAAGTTGTATGTTTTTTACAGACTCACTTTTTGGAATCATTGTAGGCTAGGAGCACAAAGCGAGGACAAGGAAACTCAAGCCAAGGACGGGACATCATGGAGCATCGGAACTTGGGGGACTTTGTTGGGACAACCCATGAAAGCGAGCTCAGGAATAAACGTAGGGGCACGTAGAGTGTATACAACAAGGCAACGGGCTCCATCTTGGGCTTGACTTACGGGCTGCGGGGGTCAACGAGGGGACAGCCCTCCAAGGCGGACAACTTGGGACAGGCTCCCATCTACGGCAATGGGGCAAATTTTATACATAGAGAGCGGGGAGCACGGGTGAGCAGCCGCATCATTGCGGGTTGTACGTGCGGGGCTGCGGGCGTGTAAAGGCGCGGGAGCCAAATTGCGACAAGACACAAAATTCTGTAAGTCCCATATTCCGCGCCGTGGTACCCATATTTTGTTAGTTTTCCAGCCAAATTTCAGAACATCCCTAGAATCAAAGATAATTTTTTTAAACTATTGAATTTTTCTGTTTTGCGAATTTTGATTACAGATTTGATTTTGTGGACAAAATATAAGACTAGTGGTGCAAGAACTTTTGAGTTTTCTAAACCTTAAAATCACATTTTTATGTGGCTTCTTAAAAAAATTAGTGTCTAAACTTTGGAGGTAGTTTATAAGGGCATTTTTACTTGGTTTTGAGTAAAATTTGCACTTACAGCTAGGGCATTTTGCCATTTGTCCAATTTCAATGCTGAATTGGCATATCGGTGCATTTTTAACTACTGTGTCATTTTCATTTGAGGAACTTCCGTGTTTCAACACCGAGACCGCATTAGCTTACTACTTCCTTAGTTTTAGACTTCGGAAAGGACACCTTTGGATGTCCCCTTTGGGTTGTTGCAAGTTGTTGCAAGTTGTTGCAAGGTTTTCCAATGAATGACCATCCACTACAGATGGGTGCTACTCGCTTTGGTCATTTTTAATTTCTACTTTTATGTTGTTGGATGACAGGATCCGGTTTTGATTTTGGGATTCTTGTGCGGTACCTCCCCCGTGATGTTGGCTTGTTGCCGGTGTTTTTTGGTGGCTCGATTTCTTGTTGTCTTTGGATTGTGATAGAGCACAATAGGGATAAAATCAAATTCATGGCCGGCAAGACCTTTTCATGTGGGGGGTTGTGGTTGGACCTATGCTAGCCGGAGGTGATGGCCGATGAACCATACAGATTGGTGGTTCTAGAGGTGGACGTTGCCCATTCATACCCTTATCCTTTAGATAGTACCTGTAGATAGTTCCCAAGGTGGTTTTTGTTTATGGTGAGTACTCGGAGTCTATATTACCGCTCCCCCTCACCAAACCACCCGGAGAGTGCTTCTACCGCAGACTTTGGGCCAGGGTCGGATATCGACAACGTTTTTTAGCATGTTTCGGAGTTTAATACCAATTGTAGGCTTTGGATCTGGAGTATGGGCACGTTTGACTACATGGAGGACGGTCACAGTCATGTCGTGCGAGACGGGTTCTCGGGACGGGCGTAAGGCATCTCCATGCCCGATTCGCGGCTCCAATTCGAGACCTAGATGAAGGAAAAGCATGAGCGGACGCTGTCGTTTAACAACTGGTAGCGTTTAAGTTGTTGCCTTAGCATTTGATGCTGGAATCCCTTCAGACATACGGGAGGTAGACTACGCAGCACAAGGCAAAAGTGCGCCCCGTTGAGGAGTACTCACGCCAACGTGTAGATTGATGACTACGCTCAAGGAGAGTGCGGTCGTCCAATTCTCGACTTCCACTGAGGAACCCAAAGTGGAAGAGAGTTTTCTTAGTGAGGACTCCAAAGGCAAGGGTATTGCCATTGTGGACGAACGGTTTGGCATAGAAGCCATATCGCGTTTGGTTGTAGCCTCACGTGCAACATTGATGGCGGTTGGCAATCCGCCACCCTTTGATCCTCTAGCACAGTTCATGGCGCATCTATAGGTGGAGTACGGAGGGTTCACGCCTTATTAGATGCAGCCCATCCAGGATTTCCGCCGAGAGAAAGGATACTCCATGCACTATATATACCCGGCTAGCGCGATTGTCAGCGGAGGCTTGTGATGTGTTTACGGAGCGCTAGCTGGTGAAGATCCTCATCTCCAAGAGTCGAAGCTGGATAAGCGGATGGTGGACTTCAATAGGCCGCACCTTCTTATTTTGTGTCACAACAACGCCACTTTGGCACTAGCATTTGCCAAGGTGGAAGCATTTGACAGAGAGTTGGACGTGAGCAAGGCCACGGATTTAGTCATGTCACTGCTAGAGGCTCCTAAGCTCAAGAAGCTTGATACAGCTACTAGTAGCTTCGTGGAAGCCCAATCTGAAAAGGTTGTGCATTGTTGGGCTTGTGGGGAGGTTGGTCACACCAAGGGGGACCCCAGTTGTCCCAAGAAGAATGGGCTAGGGGCGGGGAAGGCCTAGCCTACAACCGTGGCGGTCAAGCCAATAGAGAAGGTTGGGGGCAAGGGAAAGAAGACTATGACATGTTCTCATTGTCGCAAGACTGGCCACGATGATGGAAACTGCTTTCCTCTTCACTCATAGAAGCGCCCAGAGTCTTCAGCTATTGGATTGGATTTAGTGAAGATCCGTCATGCCAAACTAGCAGAGCTGAAAAAACAGATGAGCGGGATGGCCTCTTTACGGCAAGTGGAAGGCACACGGGCTCTAGTGAAGGGTCAAGGCTCATTTTCAGCCCTAGATCGCTAACTATATGACGCTTCAGAGGAGGTGGTGGCAGTGGTTGCCACTCGTGCTCATACTACTGCACAAGCAGTGGTACCTTCATCCTCTGTGCCGGTTGGTAGTAGCCGTCCACGCCACACGAGTTAGCCGGACCACATTGATCAGTCACGGCTACCTCTTTCGTTGAGCATCGCGGATGCAACTACTTCTACTGCAGTTCCAACTCTGATTCTGATCCCATCGATTTCATCTACTTGTGGAGATGTCGCACACACCTTGGCGTATAAGGTGTTGCAGTTGCTGGTGTTTGCCAATGTTGACTTTCTGACACTGGATTTTCAACCATCAGGTCTATTCTACTTGGCAAGCAATATGTTGGAGGGCAAGGCGCCCATGTCATCGTTGGAGGTGTCACAAGCAGTAGCGGCTCTATCCAATAAGGAGGATTTAGTGGCAATATGGGCCAAGTTGGCAGCGGATGTTATTTCCGCGTTTGAGGCCAATGTCACTTCCACATCTACAATGCAATCTTCCAAGGATCAATCATTGATCTCTGAAGTGGCTTATTTGTCTAATGTTGTGGCTCGATTGGCTAGAGAGAAACGCAATGTGCGTATAGGGGTGGTACGTTTGGTAGTTGACGACAAAATCATGGTGGTTGTCGACAAAATCATGGTGGTTGCTTATAAAACAGCAACCCCACTTGAGCTACCCCCCTACGTGTCATGTTGGACTCCAGAGCTTAGCCAATGATGATTGGTAAACAATTAACCCATGATTTAGGTTTAGGTGCTTCAGAACCTCAAACCCTGCCCATTTATAATTGTTACATCGGTTGGGGGTATGGAGAAGGGGATGGCGTATACTCGACATCCATTACAGCTAATGTTTGGCGTAGGATCTGGTCCACTGTTCTCCGATGTATCACTCAGGTGCGTTGTGGCTGGTGCCACCAGCTACGACATTCTGGTCGGTCAACAGGCGTTTAATCCACTCAGTTCTAATGTAGATAACAAGATGGAAGAGCCCTAGATGGTATGCCGGTGATGGCAAAAAAAATCATTTTGGTTGTCTTCGCAGCTAGACCATTGACTTCCACGTCGAATGCTATGTTTTGGACCTTGGTGCAGTGCCTTGGCATCCGATTTTCCATGTAGTTCTACGCTTTTGGAGGAGGAATATGCTTTCATGTTGGAGTAGTGGAATCACATGAGCACAGATTAGTGGAGAGCCCTCCACGTCATTGTAAGGATCCACTTCCTCCTTGGAAGACCTAATTGGAGCTCACTCTTCGCAGCCAGGAGATCGTGGATGCTCTAAATGCTCCACATCTCTCACTACACTCTTCCACTCCGTTGTTGGCTCGCACTATTCAATGGCCGCCACCAAGAGAGGAAATTACCCTGATAGAGCTATTTGTTGGTATTGGTACGGGGCTTGCGGCTATGTTAGAGGCCGGGCTCCAGGTTCAATGATACATCCATGTGGATAGTGGTTTTGCAGCCAATCGTACCACTCACCATCACAATCAACGTCTTTTGGCGTTGTATTCGAAGCATTTATCACCTTCTGCCATTCGGAGGAGTTATGGCAAACTCTCATGCGATGTGACATTGATCAGTGAGGATGATCTGCGACGGTTAGATCACATGGACTTGGTGATTGTTGGATGGCCTTGCCAAGGCCATTCACGAGCGGGCAATGGACGCGGCTTGGTTGATCTACAGCCAAGTCTCTTTGAGGATATGCTTAGGCTCATCTAGTGGTGGATTGCCCACCAATCGGTGCCACCGAGGTACATTCTCAAATATGTACACCCATTAGGAGATACACGGACAAAGGTGCGTAAGGATGTGGCATACATCCATCACCTTCTTTGTCCCCCCACGTTTGTAGATGCCGCGGCATTGAGCTCTTATGCCCATCGGCCAAGTTGGATTTGGACCAAGATGGCATCATCGGCAATGCTCACATCTGCACTTGTTCAAGTGCAACGGCCCGTGAGCCGTGAGGTCGATGACATCTTGGACGACCAGCATGTTTCAACGGAAGTTATCAAGGATAATGAGCCATCATTGACGGTGGTGTATTGCATTGGCTTTACTCGGGGGGCATTTTCCACATTGATGTATAATTCGGAGTGATTAGCTTTTAGAACATGCGGTTCGGGCATGGTTTGAGATCCTACTTCCCAAACTTACAAAGAACCTTATGCCGATGAGAGGGAGCAAGCCATGGGCTTTTTGACGAGCACCATCGCCACACCGGATCTCTCTGGGGGCTAGCGTCGGTATTTGTTGGGTCAAGCCATTGACCTAAACACTCTAGTTTGGATTTGTGGTCTCCATTTTGTTGTTCAGCGTCGTTCGCGTCACCATTGTGTGGTGGAGGCAGACTCTGATGGTCAGGGGACAGCGGTGCTACATCTCACTGAGATCGAGAAAGTGGAACTGTTTTTTATTTGAAGATGCATGCAGCTAAGGAACTTTGTGCTCAGCGTGTCTTTGCAGCCTTGGCCGAGGACTTTGGTCAAGAGGATGCCCGCAATATCTTTTCCTGGTTTTATCATCACAACAAGGGATTTTCTATAGATCGCGTAAGTGAGGATTTTGGAGGCATGAATGCCTTCTGTGCTACTAGATAGGAATCACCGGTCGTGCCGGTACGGGGTGAGTCTTCTATGGTGGTGAAAGAGACTATGGAGTTTGATGATTGGCCTTTGGATTTGGGGCCATACCTTACCAATGCGAAGGCACGGAGGGTAAGCGTGTTCATATGTTCCTATCGTAATTGTTTTGCCTATAGTCTCCATGATTTGGAGGGCTACAAAGGCAAGGCCATTCACATTCACTTGGAGGATGACAACCCGATCTTCCGACAACTATTCAAGCTCAGTCTTTTAAAAAGAAATTGAGATTCATACTCGTTCTCAGGAGTTGTTGGCCGCCAACTTGATTGAGCTCTCTAATGGCGACTACGCTTGTGCCACGGTTTTGCCATCGAAGAAGGATATCGTTGGCAACTGGACGGAGAAGCGAATGTGTGGGATTATAGGTTGATCAATCACAAGACCAAGTCAGGCTGGTATCCCATGCCCACGTCAGAGGAGTTGTTTGATGCGGTGGGCCACGCTAGAGCATTTAGTACTCTAGATTTGCGGTCTGGTTATTACCAGTTACCATTGATGGTAGATGCGGACTGAAGACTGCATTCTAAATAGTTGATCAGGATAGAAGAGATCAACTCAATCATTGGAAAATTCTTCCATTTGGCCTCAAGATCGCACCCGCTGAGTTTCAGAGGGTGATGGATCGGATATTGATTGGTTTACCGTCTGCTTGATGCAACATTGATGATCTTATCATTTTTAGTAGCAACCCACAAGAGCATGTGAGGCATCTTCAGGCCGTATTCAAGAGGTTACGGCAGTGGAGATTACGCTAGCACCATGGCATGTGCAAGTTCTTTCACGATTAGTTGCCATATTTGGGACATATGATTGTTCCAGGGGATCTTGGCCTGCTATAGGCCAAGGTGGATGTGTTGCAAAAGATTCATGCCCCAACCGACGTGTGACGGCTTGGAGCTTTTCTTGGCTTGGCAAATTACTATCGTCGATTTGTCAAGAGCTTTAGCTTGATTGCTAAGCCGTTGATTATTTCCACGGGGGAGGATCAACCATGGACTTGGGGACATGAGTAGCAGCACGCGTTTACTACTTTGAATCTGAAGCTCGATTCAGCGCTTGTGCTATGACATCCGGATGCTATACGACCCTTTCAGTTACACACAAAGTGGACTGTTGTAGGACTCAGGGTTGTATTGACTCAAGACTGATGAGGGACGGGAGTACGTTGTTGCATTTGGTTCTAGGAGCAACAACAACGCGGAGTCCAACTATACATCCTATGAGGGGGAATCTTTAGCCGCAGTTTGGGCCATGGCTCATTTTAGGCCCTATTTAAATGGGCAACGTTTTACGTTGGTTACCGACCATCAACCTTTGAAGTGGCTCATGGAGTCTGACAAGCTTGCTGGCAAACTCGCATGGATGGCTTTGTTGCTTCAGGAGTATGACTTTGAGGATGTATATCGGGCCGGCATGACGAACTTGGATGCAGGTGGTCTATCTCGCAATCCAAGTCGTTTGAAGGAGGATTTGGTTGGTGCTAGGTGGCATATGGATTGTGACAAGGAATCAGTCCCGAGGTCGCATGCAACAGCATACCTCACGTTGATGTCTGGCTTTGCATTGACGTTGTCTGATTTGGCAATGGATGAGGAACCGGATAGGGCCCAAGTTGTTAGCGATGTGTGGAAAGATGGTCCAGTCTTGCACAAGCTACAACAAGGGATACTTCCCCAGCTCTTTTTGCTATGGAGCGTGATCGAGTTGAACAATGGATAGCAAGGTTTCGATAGGAGAACGGCCTTCTATTTTGGGGTGTGGCCGGATAGAACTAGGCGCATAGTTTCGAGGCTAAATGAGAGGTCTTTGTTGGTGCGGCAAGTACACAGAGACCTAGGACAATTTGGTGTGCGGCGGACTCATTCGACGTTGCGTAGCTATTATTGGTGGACCGGCATGTATCAGCAAGTCGCCACGTATATTTCTGAGTATGAAGTATTCAAATATGTAATCGGGCTAGATCTAGCTTCAACACTTTGTCATCGCAGTTGTAGCCTTTGCCCAATATGGGGCTAGGCTACCGATGCTCTTCAGACTTTGCTGGTCCACTAACTGTGACTCTACGCGGAGCCAAGTATGTCTTGGTGATGGTCGAGCATTTCAGCAAGTGCTTGAGCTTGTGGCTCTTCGCAGAATTCTTCAGAGTTGGCGGTCATTGCATTCCTCGACCGAGTGTTGGCTTGTCTTGGAGCGCCAACTGAGGTTTTGATAGACCAAGGGCGTGACTTCCCTGAGGATTTTGAAGCTTTGTGTACCAAGGCTTTTATTGACCACCGTAATACTTCCCGGGATCATCAAGAAGCAGATGATTTGGCAGAGCGTGTGGTTCAATCCGTTAAGCGGGGCCTACGGGAGTATGGATTACTTCAGGGTAGCCACCATGATTGGGATTTGATGATACTATCAATTGCCATGGGATACCAATTTAGCCGGCACGATTCACTGGTTGCTTTCAATCCATATCAGTTGTTGTACAGGCAAGAGCCAATTTTATCAAGTTCTACTCAAGAAAAATTGGCTCCGGTTGTGGATTTGGACGATCCATAGGTGTCACCCGGTGTCTACGGGATTGACCAGAGTTTTCAAACAGGCCATGCCTATGGCCATGGAAAACTTATCCATTGCTCAACACCGTGACACCTTACCGTACGCTCGTATTTGTAGCAGTGCATACTGACCTCAGCTGCGTCGTTTCTCCACAAGGAATTTCGTTTATCTGCAGCGTGAGGCGCCTACAACATTGGACGTCAAGATAGGGCGCACTATTCATTGCGTGAAGGATGTGTTGTCTAGTGTCATTTTGTTGGTGGAAGGCAAGGATGGCCAAAAGTGTTGGGAGCACTCTAAAAAATGCTCCATGCGACTTATCCATTGATGGCTCCGTTCATCTGGACTTGGCCGTTGTGCCCGACGGCCTTCCATATTTTGTGCGTTGTGAAAAGAAGGAAACGGTGACCATGTTGCTTTGTGACCATTGTCAGCGTGGTTGGCATATGGCTTGCGTGACGCCGCCTCTTTCTACTTTACCGTCCGAGGATTGGACTTGCCCTTGTTGTCGGAGGTCTTCGAGCCACATTACATCTAATGAAACAGCTTGAATTTTTTGCCGACTTGCCACTGTGTTGTGCGTTGCCATCGAGTTGGAGTTCCGGGTTTCAATTCTGGGATAGACAACGTGAAGATTGACCAAGGGATTGGCAACAAAGTTGCCTAAGGCGATTGACAATGGGGCTTACATTGCATCTGGCCTACCCTCTTTGTTACTTCTCCATATGTTTATTGATTTGGCAACGGGCGACATCTTCAACTGGATGCGTATAGTTGTTGCAGCAACATCACTGTGGCGTTTAGTCTTGTTAATGATGTTTGGTCCTAGATGGATAGAGAGTCTCTTTATCCACTAGGGGGCCCACTTGAGGCTGTACTACATATACTTGTTTTAATATATGTTTTTTGTTTATTTGATGTTGGTTAGGACTCTCGATCTGTTGTGGTTATGAATCTTTCTTTACACAACAGCTGTCACAAGACGTGGCGTCAAGTGCCTCTTTGCATTGTAGTTTTAGTGTGAATTAGTTTGTTACTAATCTACGGGTTTAGGGATGTACGGCGGGGCACCGCATTCATCTGTGGATGTTTTCCATCCACTAAGAGTTGTATATGTGTGTGTTTAGCGCCGCACACGTCCTTGACTTGACGTTTTTGTCAAGTCACGCTTTGTGAGTGAGAGTAGAGAGTAGTGATGGAGAGTTGCTTGTAAGTAACGGTGTAAGTCATTAGTGAAGTCTCAACGCTTTCCATTTTACTTCACACTCGTTGATTCACTCATTGTGGTGTATGTGACGCTTGACTACTCTTGTGATACACAACACTTTCATTGAGGGTGTACTACGTATACTTGTTTTAGTGTATGTTTTTCAATTATTTGATGTTGGTTAGGACTCTCGATGTGTTGTCGTTATCGATCTTTCTTTACACAACATGGATTATATGTCTTTACTACTTGGATTTGAAAACAAAAAAATTGAGAGGGCAATAAATTCTAAAAAAATTGCTAGTCTTTTGTCGTTATAGTAGGCTTCCTTGAATTGCAAGGTCATTTATAGTAGGCTACATTGCATATTTTATTTTGAATTTTTGCATGCGTGTACCTAAGCAGATAATCTCATCAATGATGAAGAGCCTCAATTTGGTGTAGATAAAACATTACCCCATGAGATCTCAAAGTCATACAATCTTTTAATCCACAAGGTCAAATGGGCTTAAACAATTTCCACACATTTCCAGGTTGTACAACTTGTACAATTAAAATTTGGAAAGAAAGTTTCTTATTTCAAATTTTGTCAAGTAATCAAAAAGTGGTAGTTTTTGAAAAATTTCACTTAAAAACACTTCCATTCCTTTAGAGGTTAAAACTTACTGTAATCCTTGGCTCAAAGCCCAAGGACTTCACTATCACACTTTCCTTAAAGATGACGTTCCAATAGAAAACCAATTTTGAAGCAAATTGGAATATCTACTACCCACCTAAATATCACAATTCTAAGGAAATGTTGATCAATCTAGGATTTAGTGTTACTATAAATAGTGACATAAAAGAGGTTAGAGTGCACCACCTAATCATACTCGCAACATTCTTCTATTAAGAATACATCAAAACACATAGAATTTAGGTTCGGTAGAGTGCAAGTTGCTACTCAAACTTAGGGGCGGTTCATAGTGGGCTCTCTTATAACAGCGTCTAATACAACAGTAAATTTAATACAACAACAAATTCATTATAGTAGGGGGCACGGGTCTAGAACAAAAAATTGTTCTCTGCAACACCCACTTGGTATTACAGCAACATCCATAAAACCAAATTGTCACCCGCATGACATCCATTCAGAATAAAACATGTGAGAACTAGATGCATGTCAGAACTAGATGGATAATGTCATCCTTTAACAGAACCATTCGTCCAACATTCCCATGTAACAACCTTTACCCACCCATTCCATTATTAGATCTGCTCAATATAACAACTCTATGTATAACAGGCAGACCCAAGAGTGTTGTTGTAAAGGAAGCTAACTGTACACTATGAACCACGAAGATTAACCATGGCCCTCTAAAATCTGTGATTGGCCAAGGAAGTTGTCCCCGTTTGGGTTCGCTTTACACTACTTTGAAAAAAGAAGATTGACCACGGAGTTTGAGGTTACCTAAGTATGCTATTTTCTTCCGAGTGGATAATGTTTTTTGGTCCAACGGGTTTTCCGTCGGGTCGAGGCAAAGAGGTTGACTCGATAGAAATCAAGGAGGCCTTTGGATTGAAAATAAGTGATTGGTTTAAATTTGTTTTATATTATCTTATTATTGTTGTTTATAATTATTAAAAAAAAGCAGCCCATACTTGTCCCGGTCCAATCCACTTTACACTATGAGAAGTGACCAAGACACTCTAAAAATGTTTTTTTTTCTCATGGTCACGGCTCTAGACCAAGAGCCATGACCATAAAAATGAATGATTTCTCTTGGTCAATCGTCATGGTCCACAAAGTAAACCGCCCTTAGACCATGTTTTCTTCTCAAATGTCCTCCAACAAGATTCTTGTCATTCATAATAAACTGCTCTTATCATTCAAATATAGCCAGGCTAACTTTCTGGTCATGGGATTTCGATGGGTGGACCACCGCATTTGAATGTGTCAACTTCCACACTTGCTGGTTCAATGGCTCGTTGTCCATGTGGCAGGAATGCCAAATCTGTTGCATTTCCTTACGACTCCTACCAAGATCAATAGTGACCCATGAACATCCATTGAATGCTTAATATGCATATCCTCCGTGACAGCAAGCCTTGTAATGTAAACACCATTCATAACCCAAAACTAAAGTAGGACAACCCAAAACCAACAGGCAACCCGATATCACTCCCTTTCATATTCTTCCTAGATTTTAAGGAGTAAATGTAGCCGGTCTTCACATCACTAATAAGTTCATTAGTCAATGCATAAGTAATGTAAAGATACGCTACATTTACTCCTTAAAATCTAGGAAGAATATGAAAGGGAGTGATATCGGGTTGCCTGTTGGTTTTGGGTTGTCCTACCTTAGCAATCATGTTGTTCCTCGCTCAAATTTCTTCCCTGATAAGAGCTCCATGGAGAATTTTTTATTTTTTTTTGGATTCATGGTTTGAAAGTTAGTACCACTCAAAGTTAGAAATGGGGACTCCGGGCAACTCCAAAATTTTGCTAGAAGTCTCTATTGACATTGAGATTTTCCATTCATGTAGAGAATATTAGGTTTTAAGAAGATGTAAAAAAAAAAATTGTCTTTAGTGTAAAAAAAGACAATTTTTTTTTTTTTTTTAACACATTTTTACATATTTCGGGCACGCGGGGAAAAAAACTTCATCTTTTTTAACATAAAACCTAGAGATCTTCATATTTTTCACTTTTTATTTTTTCTACAGCAATATGTGGTGTAAACCTTCTCAATGACCGTTTAGATTATGATTTTAAAACATATTAAATTCTCAAAAAATTAAATCGTGAATTGACAATTTTTGAACCTCCACTCCTTGCACACTCGTTTTGAATATGCTACACCCCTTCTTTACCTCTAAAAATTGTTGTATACGGAATTGACATCATGCTCAACACAATGGCAAAAGATTTAGACCTTGTGTAGTGCAAAAATTTAATACCAAGTAAAGATTTCGATTATGGGCTAAATCTGATGTGAAAATGGTGGTGATGCAAGATAAAGTGGTAATTAAGTAAGGAAAGATGTAGACACAAGGAAGACTTGTACTCCAAGAATATTTTGGGTAGAGCTGAGGTAAGAGATACTTTAGAATTACATCGTCTCTTTCAAATTAAGAATTAAATTAAGAATTAACTAGCAAGTAGCAAGAAGTACAAGTTTGGCTATGGGTTGAAATTACGAGACAATTTTTAAAGAAAATTTGAAGATCATTGAAGCTACTATGGATATTAATAGTTTCTTAATTGTTGTGTAATCTCACCGTATTGAAAACCATCAAGCGTCTTCAATGCTTGAACAAACACATACTTATATTCATCGTTGCTTTGTGGAGAGTTTAAATTATTCTAAAAATAAAATAAACACAATGACAATAGGCTCACATGATTTATTTTTTATGGAAGTATACTAAAGATGCACCCATTAGATGATACGTGGTTGTTTATTGTTGACCATAACATCTTAGGAAGGTTGTCACCCTATTAATAAATTTATGAACTTGTTTTGACAATATAAGGTTCGCCACTCAATAAATGAATTTAATGAAAAAAAAGAAAAAAAAAATTCCAAGCAAAAGAAAAGAACTAAATATGGCTCAAATGGCATAAATGATAATGTTTCACCAGAAATAATATGTTCCACCCGTGTATCTTAATCCACATAATTTCCCATTTTTTTGGTGTCTTTCTAGAATTATTAACAAGCATAAAAAATTTAGTGATAGAAAAGTCGTGTTCTTCAAACCTTATTTCCTATCCACCCAAAACATTTGATACTTGAGCAGAAGGGAACGGATTTCAGCTGTCATGGCACGCAACTGTCATGTGGTTGAAATGAACTACCAGTGTCTCTGTCAAAGCCCTCAAGGCTCAGAGCCTGCCAGTCAAACTTGGTTTTCCAACTTTGATATGATGCAGGATTTGGTACTCAGTTACTGACAAACCAGCATGTTCCGTAATCAATTTAGAGAACGACGGAGACGATGCACAATCTCATCGGTCCTTTCATCTAGATTTCCTGCCAGACCTCACAATCCAGGTATCCGCGTTAGTACACTAAGCTAATCTTTATTTCCGAGTTGCTAGTAAAGATACATGTCTACAAGTAGCCTCAAAACTGGGTTTGATGCATCGAGGACAACTCACCTATAGAATTTCCCTGCGCTCAACCACAGATCAGCACAATTCACCAACGCGCATTCCCCAGGTACTACTAGTACCGTACTACTAGGCACGGAAAGATGTGATATTACTATGACTGCATATGATACACACACATCTTGGACTTTACAAAGGGCCGTCGGGTCGAAGAAGAGCAATCCAAGACGAACTATTCTAGAGACTCTTTGCAGCGAAGACAAGAGTGGCTCAAAATGGTTCCTACGACACTGTTTATGCCCGGAACCTTGTTCGATGTTATGCTGTTCCAAAGGTGCACGGTGTACGCCTCTTCGGATAATCTGGTCAGGAGCTCCTCTTGGTGTTGCTTCTGGGTGTCATCTTCGGGTGCGTCAAAGAATCTGCGAGGAAAACCATCCCGTGAGCACACATATACTAGACACTCCAACAGATTTTGTCGAATTTATGAAGAAAAAACACGGAATTGAGCTTTACTTTGAGATTCCACTTGAATCCAGCGGGAAAAAAGTAAACGGCCCTTGAATCTTCAAGAGGCTGGGGAACTGTCTCCACGTGCTACCCTTTTCGTCCACAGTGGAATTCGCAACTCGAGTCAAGAGATCTGCTCCATTCCGTTGAACTAATGTCTCATCGTATGTGCTTTTGAATTCGTCCATACACTTCTTCAAAAATAGACTGCAAGAACACACAACTCCACAATTGTAGTCAAATCATGCCAAGATTTTTAAAAAACTACAACTCTGTTTTGCTAATATCCGGTAAGACTACAGGGTTCTATAAAACATGTCTCCTTTACTACCAATGTAATCCTCTGGGAAGCAGATTCTGAATGAAGTAAATTTTGATTGTGTGCAATCCTGTGAATGAGTTCGAGAGACTGAAAATGCGCAGCCAGAGTCGTTTCAGAAGAAAAATGTGATCGGACCGAAAAAGGAGAGAAGATGGCATCCTAACCTGGACTTGTCAAAGATTAATATTGCACCATTGAGACGCAGCTCACCACTGGCCATAATCTCTGAACCCACAGTATTGCGTAGCATGTCCAAAGGCCTCAACACAATCATGTCCATATCCATATATATTCCTCCAAACCTGTGTACATTCACCGCCATCATTCACCGTCGTCAGAACAGTATTGAAAAATCAGTACCCAAGTACCTAGTGAACGGCTTCATAATCAAAAAACACACGAAAACAAATAAGATTACTAATCTTGACTCTTAGCAACCCACGAATGTCACGGAACAGAGCGCGTATACTGCTCCACTCAACTTGTGAAGTCGGCCCACAAAAACATGCTTAGAAACGTACTTGTAAAGAGCAGCCAATCTCAAGAGCTCAGTGTAATGTAAGTAGAACAAAGGCTTCTCCTTCCAAACTGGTAAGACAGCACTAAAAACATCACATGGGGTGTCTGCCAAAAGCTCCTGAAGATTTGGTCGCATCACAGTCACCTTGTACCTGAGAACAATTCCCAGTGAAATATTGGGTAAGTGGTTCCAAGCTAACTTATAATTACAGTCCACTGCTACATTTCGAAGCAGTTACAGGAATCCAATTACTTCACTTAGAACCTACTAAAGACAGTACTCTTACCCCTCTTTGCTGTAGCTCTTGAAGAAGTCGAAATCAAATGTCTCTGAGAAAACGACCACGCAAGCATTGCGGTGAAAGCGAAAAAGGCTTTCCAAAACCCGCTGGTGCCTAGCTGTGAAGCCCCATGAAGGAGTAGTCCAAGCCAAGAAGACATTCATTGAGCAGCTCTCTTGCCCCAAGAAGGTTGTTATGAAATTTGAGAAAGAGAGAGAAGAATTAATTCCTGGATACTGTCCCCACTGTGTTTGGTCACCCTCGCTCTGAAAACTCGACTCCAATGACTTCCCTTCAGCCTTTATGCTCTCAGATGCTGAACCACTACTATTCGAACGTAGCGAGTCAGCCTTCCTTCCCTGTTTCTCATCACCGTTCTCACCGAGACCACGTATCTTATCAGAACCATCAAAACCAATTTCAGCTGTGAGAACCTTTGATACATCTCCCTTCTCCTGGAAGGAATCACTGGAGCCCTTCACAGTTGAGGCTTGTCTGTCGAATTTGGGATCTGACACTGAAACAGCAGTAGGGACTTTGCCTCTCAAAAGTACTTTGGGTTGCTGACCACTACTGCTGAAGTGATCTCCTCTCATAGCTCGCAACATTTGTTTGTCACTTTTCGTCATCCAAGTTCCGGGACTGGTGTCAGGATCTTGCAGCATGGGGTTGTTAACAGGATTCATAGGATCAAATGTAGCTCTCCCTTTCTTCAAGACAGATCCGAACTTCTTTGAGGGAGACGATTTGTCCGGTGCTCCATCCCCGTTCAGTAATAAGGCATCCTCAATCTCACGAACACCTTCTAGACGTTGCTGAACGTTATCATCGAGCAACTCGTCGTCGCTGTTAAACCGCGCTTTCCAGTTCTGAACAACCTCTTTAAAGCCTCTCAATTGCAGCACAGCTACCTTTGCTGCACTCTCGTCCCGTGCAGCAGCATGCTTGATATCCATATTCCCACCAGGCTTGAGAACGACAGCCGAGTCATTAGTTTCTCCTGCACCCAGAGAGCCGACATCCTCCAAAGGTTTTTTTCTGACGCCCAGAGCATGGTCCCAGAAGAATGACCCTTTGCTCTTCTCCACGTTCTTAACTAGGCTCCTCTGGATATCTTCCTCAAAAGCATCAGCAACTCCTTTCTGCTGACTACCCAATTTCGTATCAAGGACCCAATCCGGAATAGAACTTGCTTTTCTCACACTATCCTGTTTAGATCCATGCCTTATTGGCTTCTCCATAGCTTGATCGGTAGATATGAAATCACCGTTATTATTATTTGCACTAACACTATCTTTTGACTTGACGGAAGCACCTCTTTCAACTACCCGTTTGTCTAACACTGATGAAACTGTATTTTCTGCAACCATATGTACAGGTTCTTCAAAAGAACCAGTTTCATTCAAGATACTTTCAGCAGTATCCTCATTCGACATTTCTGCCAAAACTCCCAGATTCATGTCCTCAAGGTCTTCAGTCTCTTCTTCAAGTACTCTATCATCTATATCAATATCGAAGCGGTCCTGATCAACATCTTCCTCATCATCTCCATCGTCTCCCATTTCTTCTCCAGCGTCCATGTCTTCATCGCCACTTTCTGTATCTTCAATATCTCCAAAGGCTTGAACTGCACCCATTCTCCTTCCAAATTTCCCCTTTCCAATCGCTCTTGGTTTACCAGTTGCTGGATCCAGGTCCCCTGTATTATCTAACCCGGGATTACCCTTCCATCGAGCCTGTTGAGCTGCGACAACGTCATCTGTAGAGGAAACGTAAAATAGATTTCAAAGACCTTCAGAACCAGCATAATACACGACAGAAGGTAGAAAATGTCATAACTGCTATGACGCGGGGATACAAAATTTTCGTTACATAAATTCTACGCACAAAAGGATGGCTGCTATTCTGAGAAGGATATGCCGTTCTAGAGACTACAGAAGGAAGGGTATGCGATAACAGAGGACAACAAGAAGTTTGAAGCAAGTTAAAACACTAACCTGATATTCCATTCTCAAGGGGGCTGAGCTTCGAGCCGTGTGGAGCCCTGAGCAGATGAACTTGCAAGAAAGCAACGGTGACGAGCAAGAATAAACCACCCGCAATGAGAAATACGTAGATTCTCGAATGTGACTGTCGCGAAGAAAAAGACGATGAGGAAGACAGCCTTGATAAAGATCGATTTAAAGACGGGGACGAGCCTAAACGCCGAGGCCTGGGCATTCTGTTGAAATTCTGAGGGTTTAAACCCTCCTCCTGGATATGTAAGTGAGACAATCACACCCCTGCAATGACAGCATAAGCCGTGGCCTCGGAAACCCCTAGTTTCACTTTGGCACTGTTATCCTGACGAAGGAAACACCAACCCTCAAAAAACTAGCATCAAGGACCTCGGCTCTGGATAAACCCCCACCTCCCCGTTTTTACAAAAACGCTTTGATGACAACTGAAGAACCTCTGCAAAACGACGGTTCGAACAGCTACTTCACCACACACTTTACAATTCCATCCTTCAACACTATCAACCTCTATCCGGGAGAGCATTTCAGTGGTGACAGTAGCCGAGCCGTACTTTCACCGAGAAACACCAGCTTCGCTACTGAGGCCACCGGCCGCGGCTTCTGGTCCACTTGGTCTGCGATTCTAACCGCGAAAGCTAGGAACGTCACAACGAAGGCAACCTTCGCAGCACCCACTCCTCCATTCCCAAACTCCTTCACTAAAAGTCTTTCACCACGATCCTGCAACCACTCTGTGCCCCTCACTGGTTCCTCATACTCCTGCTTGACTATGATTGCATGCTTCTTCTCCTCCACTTCCTTCCCCTTCTTTGTCCCCCTCCGACAGTGCAAGCCTCTTCACAGCACGACTCGTAGGTAGCAACACAGGCTCTGACTGCTGGTTCACCACAGAAACCACTTCCGCCGGCTGGCTTCGAATACAGGGAAAGGAGACTATCGTCCTTTCTCTTTCACCGACTCTTTAGCAATCGCCAAAGCTTCCTGGACAACTTCCCATTCAAGTTCTTGATCGTTCTTCAACTTCAGAAGCAGAAAATGGAGACTCTCTTCTAGTTTCACAAGAACTGCATCCGTCTCAGCTCTCTGGTGGTTTTGCATCGACTGCACAACAAGTATAGCCAGAAGCACGGTCAGAAGAAGAGTCAGAGAAAATTACCGAGAGTTGAGCACAACACACACATCTACCTTAGGCATAACATCCACGCTTACAGGCGTCCAGGAACGAGGAATTGTACATCTTCGTGCATTTCTGATCACCCCTTTGCATAGCTAACAAGTGCAGCTCGAACAAACTAAGACATGCAGCTTGCAGATTTGATCAAACCACTAACAGTTTCCAGAGTGGCAAAATTGACCATGAGAAAACCCTCGCATGACAACTCTCATCGCGATCTCTCCTACGCACCAATACAGTACAACTTTCCTTCAAGAACGACAAACACCGACCACCTAACTCAAAACAAGGAAAATCAAATCCTCTTGCAAGCTAAAAACCGAGCGCTCATGTCTAACAACTCCCCTCTGCCTTAACATGCACACAACCGAAACAGAGACATAGCCTTTCATGCACTCAAACCAATACAAAAACCTCAAGACAACCAATCCAAGGCTCAGAGTAACAACCAATCCAGGGCTCAAAGTAACAACCAATCCGTTAGGTCACTCGCCTTCAGGGGAAACAAAAAAAAATTATAAAATTCAAAACCAAGAGAACAACACTCTAACTCCAAAACCACGACAAAACAACAAAACCGAAAAAGCAAGCGATCATGCCTCCAGCTCACACATACCTCGCAAGAAAGAAAACGTCACTACGCAAACAGCAGAAGCAAACAAGAATTGCGCTCGAACGCTACAAGAAACTCCTCACGCATCTCCAATGCATCACGAATCAAACTAAAAACGTCCTTCCGTCCATATCACATTGCCGTCAAACCGCCATTGCGCTCACCTCATCGCCGAAACCTCCAGTCTCGTCACGTCTCCTCGAATTTCCTCCACAACTTCTCCAGCCTCCAGCTCCTAAAAGGGAAGAAAAAAAATCACTCCCACTGCGAAAGCGCTGCTGCGTAGAAGAAGTGACAGAACCAGGGCGAGACAGCATTAAACGCGCGTCGCAGCCTTACTGACATGATCTGACAGCGGCGACCTAGTGCGCTGCCAAATGCAAACCCCTGCCTCTCTCTCTCTCTCTCTCTCTCTCTCTCTCTCTCTCTCTCTCTCTCTCTCTCTCTCTCTCTCTCTCTCTCTCTCTCTCTCTCTCTCTCTCTCTCTCTCTCTCTCTCTCTCTCTCTCTCTCTCTCTCTCTCTCTCTCTCTCTCTCTCTCTCTCTCTCTCTCTCTCTCTCTCTCTCTCTCTCTCTCTCTCTCTTTCGCTCTCACGTCGTTGTCTCCCACTCTCCTCGTGTCTCTCTCGCGCTCTGAAATTCCTCCCTATAAAACACCAAATTGCCCTGGCTCCTCCGGACCTGCGCGTCCGGCATTCTCATCTACTGCTACGTTGCAACAAGTTGCCTCACTGGCCTCGGGGCCGCTGCCGCTGCCGCTGCTGCTGCAATGAATGTGGAAGGTGTTTCAGGTGCTGTACATTTGAGGACGATGATGTAACTTAGTAGTTTCCTGTTGCCATCATCGATTCAGCACCGCCAACTTGCATTGTCTCTTCCTTCGCAGACGACGGGACATCGCAGAATCTACCCCCTCGGTAGACTCCGTCAGGGATATGAACGCGAGGGGTAGATTCATCCTTGAACGTCAGTCGGGAACCGTATACACAGCTGCGTATTTTACTCTGTACATCATATCAAAGTTTAGCAAGACTAACACCTTTGGATTGAAGATTCTTCATCTAATATCTTTCCTTTGGGGGTCATTTCAATCAATCTCAACCTTATCACGTTCAAATACAACACCATACATGTAGAATATTGTAGCCACTAGAGGGTAATTATAACGTGTAAGGCTTAATCCTTAAACGTCACAAGGTGCCACTCGTCACCAGAGTGTTCTACATGTATGGTGTCGTATTTAGCCCCTACAAGGCTCAGATTGATTGAAATGACCTCCAAATGAAATAGGTTAGTTGAAGAATCTTCAATCCAAAGGCGTTAGTCTTGCTAAACTTCTATTCAATTTTCTACAATAGAGAGTAAAATACGTGCCTCTGAATACGGTTCCCGACCGACGTTTAAGGATTAAGAGTTAAACAGTTGTAGACTTTGGTAATGGCATTGTGGACTTTGGTATTGGCATTGCGGACTTTGGTATTGGAATTGAAGGTCCATGGTAGATTTTGCTGACTAGGCTTTAAGGGGCGGAGTAACACCTGTGTTAGGTGGATATATGGGTTCACGGACCGGGTCTAGCCGACTTTAGGGGCGGTATGATACCTAGTTGGCGGGCGGCGATTGGGCAGGTATCTGAAAGGAGGGTCGGGTCTCTATACATACCCGGAGTGGTCGATGCTCGGGATGATGTCTGGGTTGGTGTTGGATCTTCGTTCGGGATGTGGACTTTATGGGGTGAAAGAATGTTTGGATTTTCTACATTCTGGTTCAATACACGAATTATTACACTAATTCCCAAAGCATGTGCTGAATAGAAGAGTTCATAATAAATCTATTGTCTTCCCAGAATAGGTTTCTCGGGTACATTAATTCTATTCACCGTTTGGAATCTAGGTCCAACAATTATTTCTATTAAAAAGTATAATTGCTTTCCTATGAAAATGGCTACTATCTATACCTCAAGTCATTGCAAGTCCAATTCTCTTATCCTAAACATGTCCATTACCTGTGATTTTGGGCATGTAATGACCTAACACAAGGTAGAACTTTGATCTATAAAAGTTAAGAAATGCGTAGTAAGAAAATATGCCATTACCTTGAGTCAAGGAATGTTGACCCTCTCCGTGCAAGGAAGAGAAAAATTATACAACGCTCTTCACATGCATGTATCTTACAATTTGTGCAATCAAAGTTTACAAAGGTTTTTGAGTGTCTTCTCGTAGTAGTACGCTTGCAAATGAAAATTTATGAAATGTATAGAAAATTTATGAAATGTGTAGTAAAAAAAATTAATTAGTTTCGCAACATCTCATCTTAGAGAGGCAATTTTGGGGTGGTTTTGATGAAACATAGTCCAAATTAGATTGTTCAACACAACTTTAGAGGCTAATATGAGAATAATTAATTACAAAATAGTGACAAAGACCAAATTAGATTGATTAACGCATCTTATAAACCTCATAGATAACTCATAGATTTTACTTTGTCGTACTTGAATTACTTTGGTACTTTGTGGTTAAAATATAGACTAATTCTTGGATTCAAAGTAAATATGTAATTAAATGTAATTTTAAGATTTTGAAAGAAAAAAAAATTTAGGAGGAAAAAATACAAGTTATCTTTGCGGGAATTTTATTATAAAAATAAATGAACTCGTACAAAAAATGTCATGATGCTTCAAACATCAAAAGCTTGAGTTTGGAACATTTGGGTTTATCTTTAGAAGAAAAAAAGTTTAGGAACTGGCCCAAACTCAACTTGTACTTGGTAAGTACAAATTGTCTTCATGGATTAAGTAGGACTAATAAGATAATTTTGTGTAATGAGGATTGAATTTTTTCAGTCCCATATGTTACACCAGAAGAAGATTCAATATTGCCTTCATCAACCTCTAAAAATTCACTAACTATTTTTCACCTAAAACACTTCAAAATTTCTCATTTTTGAGCAAAGAGTAAAAATTAAAAAGAAAGTTTTTATTCCCATCTCCAACCATAAGATTTAGATCTATAAAACCGCATGCTTGAAAAATTTCATAACCTTAGACTACACAAATTAAAAGTTTGAAGCAAATAAAAAAATCTTCTCCTTTGTGTAAAAGGGTCATCACACTTTGACTTCACTTGGTGTCGAAACTTTGATCACAAAAGTTTCATGTACACAAATTTTTAGAAGTATTGGAAAAGTCTAGATTATTCAAAACTATTAAGCAACAAAGAGAGGTTTAAACATCACCAAACCACATATTGATTTTTTATTTATTCAATTTAGTGTAAACTAAAAATTGAAATGGTCAAAACTATGGTTTTGATTTCTTATTGAGGTATAAAATATTAAATGAGAAGATCTCTTCTTCAATGAGGAAATTAAATTTGTCTTGTGGGCCATGTTCAAATAGGTGATAAACTTTAACTTGTCTTGGAGTGAAAGTTTTATACTATGAAAGGTTTCTTTGTTTTTGAAAATCTCAAATAAAGTAATGCCACTTACTTGTGTTGAAAATCTTATAAATTAAATAGAAGGTCGTACCAAAAGTTTTTTAGTTGCCTAAAGTACCCCCCCTTAAGATTTATATTTTTACATGGCATACCTTCTTTTTCATAGGTCTTATGAGAATAAAAAATATAATTCTCATACAGCTCTTATCTTCTTACATCTTTGTTCAGATTTTCAAGAATTGAAAACATAAATTGCAAACATGGGAACATGTCTGAGATTTGTTGAAGCCCACCTCGCGACTTTTGGTGTTTAAGGGTTGAATACCCTCAATTGCTGGAAATTCAGAATCTTTATTAGTTGCGAAAAATGCAAGGATAATAATCTTCTTTTTTAGGAATACCAATCGATGTTGACTCCTAGGCCCATTTACATAATGTCTTATGGTATATCAGTAACTCTACCTTAGAAAGATTTCTTTTACACTTCAAATTCTACCTTATTATGGGTTGTCAAATAATGTGATGCTCACATAAGGCAAGTTTTGTAAGTTAGTTTCAAGAAATGTGTCTATGTATTTAGTTTTGCTTAGAGATGGTGGTTTATCATTCAATAAAGTCTTCACTCCTCTTACATTCATTTCTAGATTCCTCCTTTGTAATACAAAAGCCACTTGATTTCATATGTGTGGGTTCATAGTTTTTGACTTGACAAGAATGTCTTTGAATGTAAACATCTGACTTCATTAAAATTTTGAATCTTGTGTAGCACAATATTTATTTACATGACAAAGCTAATTTAGCTTTTGTTTGAATTCAAAATATGCGGTGTGGGTTTCAAATTGTTTAGTTACTTTGCATTTTCTAAGTATATGTTTTAACTTGTCGTAAAATAATCCAGGTAAAGTTGTAGCTCAAAATGGTTTTTCTTGAACATAAAATAATGTGGCCTAAACTAGTAAAGAGGTTCTCATATATTGAAAATTGAAAATACTTTTAAGTGATATGGCTTGTATGGAGTAGAAGCAAAAGCAATACCTTAATCTTTTGGAATATAGGCTTCTTTAGAAATAAAAACATGTGGCACGAACCATAGACAAAAATCAATGATGAAAATTTTGGGAATTTTCTTGATGTGCATTACTTTCATTCATCCATTTTCTGAAGATTTATTTTTTGGTGACAACTTTTTTGAGATAATGGATCTTTTTAATCTTTCATTTTAAGTATTTCGACATAATCTTCGTAAGTTTGTTATAAAGCCTAATGAACAAACACTATATTCACGCTGGTGTCCTTTTCTAATAAAACTTCAAATATTCAACTCATAAGACATGGTCTTTGATGCTTCACACTCTTATTGTTCAGAATAATGTGAGTTCCAAGATGGATAAGGTGTGAATTTCTACAAATTTAGTATGGGTATTTTGGACTCGCTCATTGGCCCCAAAATTCCAGGACACTTAGAAAGGCTGCCTGCATCATGAATTGAAATTCTTCAGCATTATTGAACTTCAATAATTTTGTATGGGCCTTACCCTCTCCACCTTGCCTTATCCCAAGCCAATAACCTCTTTTTTCTTTTAATTATTTACATTAAAGTAGTAGACTTTTTCTTGGTTTTTGTTTGTTTATACCTCAAGAGCACAAATTCCTTGTGTCTTATTTTCAAAAGTTAGGAATTGCTACTATTACTGTGCGCTTTGTAAACCAGTGAATAAATCAAGGTTTTTAAAATTACAAAAGAGAGAAGGGGAGTGTGTAGTTACTTATTTGCTAGCGAGGTAAAATCATTAGATGGTCATTTGAAAATAGGAATGTCCAACTCAAATTTAAATATAATATGAAAAGATGATCCTACCTTAATCCGCAACGGACCTTTTTAGAACCCGGGTAGGTTCATGTGGTGTAAATATTTAGCAATTTTCTTTGTGATTTTTATGGTGGATGGACACTTCTAAAAGCTTTGGGAGAATACCAACTTTTTAATAATTTTGACATCTAATTAGAAAAAACTCATGCGGATTGAAGTAGTTTTTGTGGGAGGGGGGCAATTCGGGCAGTTTTCCAAGTTCCTCAAAAAACAAATCTGAGATTCTGTATTCAAATGGTTATTATGTGCCATTTTTGTTCATTTTTGAGCAAAAACATACCTCTGCATTTATTTATAGGTCAATCCAATAAGCCATGTATTGACATGTAGGCTCTGAAATGAACACTTGTGGTACATATTAACCAGACTCTCCTTTTTGGCATCATCATTTTCAGGGTGATTATGGCATGCGATCTCAAGCCTGGGGGCAAGTATCATAAAAGTCAATGGAAACAAAACCACTGCATTATTAGTGCGGTGTCATATGTTGCACAACATTCTTGTGTTCCATAATTAGTGAAGTCAAGGGAGTCTATGATGTACTTCCCAATGCTTGTAATGCTCTCACATGAGAATCTAGCATTTTGAATCTACATGTGTCATGTGTAAGGGTTGCTTTATGTTCCTCTAATAGAGAGGCGGGTTTCTAATTTTGGAAGGGATTAGTGAGGATGGTACTATATCTCCCTAACCAAATGGAGGTTGTTGAATTTGAGCTCTTACTAGTTTTGGGTTTTTATTATATAAAGTGGGGATTGGTGTTGTGTGCACAACATGTAGTGTGAAGAATAAGAATTTGCCCCATGAGACTTTAACCTTTAATGACAAGCAAGGGCAAAAGTGATTGTCTTTCGGTCACATGGTTATAGGTCTCGTCATTAAAGGGCTAATAATCCATGATCAACAACCCGTCTTGGAATGACTTGGGATTATACATGAAGGTGAAGAAATGAGCATTTGAGGTCCCTGGAAGGGCTACAAATATGCACAATAGGTCCTTCTCGAAGGTCTTTCATTCATTTATTTAAGATTTGAAGCCAAAAAAGACTTTATTATAACTCAATCGAGGAGACCATGGACTAACAAAGGCCATAAAAAATGATTCAATAAAATCAAAGTTGTCAAGATGGGGTCAAATTTCTATCAAATAATTATGTGTGATTATTCTTGACCTCATATACACCTATTAAAATTGCATTTGGAGCTCCAATTCCAAGCCCTTGAGGTCCAAGTTTAAAGTCACCCGGTAAAGACATAAAAAAATGGAAAGCCACAAAATTGATCCATTTTGTTTCTTTGTTGTGGCTTTGGAAACGGCAAACTCAAATCCTAGATGTAATATTTATGAATGCCATGTTCAGGGCAAGCATCTTTAATGAAACAGATGACAGTGATTTTACTGCTAGCAACTAGGCAAACTTTGACAGTAAGTTTAATGAAAAACTGAGCAGTGGTCAGCAACTTTTGCAGTTATTGACAGAAAACCAATGACAAATGCATGTTTGACTCTTACGGCCAAAATTATTGTTAACAAATGCACTCAAACGACTGCATCAAAAGTCATGCAATATGAATTGCATCCAAGGGTGGTTGGCAGATTTTATTTTTCTTTCAGTCTGCTCTTATTGTACTTGGCGTCATGATGTTGCTATTATCACATTTTATATGAAGGACATGAAAGAATTTTTTGGTGTACTGGACCAGAATTTTGTGGATGGTTCTTGGGGCTGTTTACACTACAAACCAAGAGCCATGACCAAGGAAAATGTATTAATTCCATGGTCACACTTCATGGTCACACTTCATGGTCACACTTCCATGGTCACACTTCATGGTCACACTTCCATGGTCACACTTCATGGTCACACTTCCATGGTCACACTTCCATGGTCACACTTCATAAAAATGTAATTTTTAAAGCCCTTGGGCCTCTCACTAAGTGTAAACCGAACTTGGATCGGGAGGAATGACCATGTACTAAAAAGTGGGCGTGCTGATTTTTTTAATGAATGCCTCAAAAGGGCAGTTTTGCCTAGAAAAACAAAGGAAGAAAAAAAAGCCAAAAGGCAAAAATGGTGGCCGCCATTGTATCTACAGTAACGCTGGGCCCCCTCCAGAACAAAAAAAATTAGTAATAATAATAATAATAAAATCAATTGAAAAATAATAAAACGGCATTTCAGGTCCATGATCTCCTCGTTCAACAATGAGAGAACCCTTTTTGCCTCTCTCATCGCAAAATCCGGGGGACCCTTCAACATTATCCACTAGGCCTAATTCTAGGCCTTTTCAGGACCTCAAATCCTTTGGTCACTTTTCTTTTTCCTCATAGTGTAAAGCGAAGTCATCCTGGGACGAGTTGATGGAGCCAATCACAGATTTTAGAGGTGCATAGGACGAGTTCTTGGTCCGTAGTGTAAACTGCCCCTTAGTATTGCTTTATCACCATAGTTCCTTGGCTACTTGAGGACTTTCCACCATATAAATGATTGAGTCCCTTTTTCTTACAATTGCTTATTACTTTACACCAATTTTTGAAACTTTTAAATTCTGGTACAAGGGAAAGGTTCTTTAACCACAAGGGAAAGAAAGACAAAAATCTACACAAAGAAGCCAAATTGTACCAATTTTTTTTTGACACAAGCAAAGAAAATCTTTACTACAAAGGGGAGGGGGAGAAAAACAGGAACCCCGACAGCCCCCGCCAGGTCCGGCGAGGACAGGTAAACGCCAGGGGCAAGGTTAGGTGTTAGTGGGGGGTTAGAACTAGAGAATGAGCTAAGAGAGTACGGGGACAAGTGCCTATGTGGCTTCATATCCACCCAAGAGGCAAGAACGTCATTGCAACACCAAAGATCTTTGAACCTCTTCAAATACTTCTTACTCTTCTCCGGGGCTTGGGTACTTCTAGACAGAGTCTTGGCCCACGCCGCACGCCTGTAATCCACCAAACTGATCCACACTTTAGCCCTCACTTTCTGTTTGTTCCAATTGGTATCATTGAACGTCGCGTCATTTCTTTTGCTCCACAATTGCGATAAGATGATGCCTCTCAATAAGGGCTAGGTCCTCCTGATGGTGGTGAATCTCCTCGAGATCTTGTGGCTGAAAATCCCTTGCTTCCAGGTCACCATGAACTCACGAGGCAACTCCAGTTCCCTGGAGCTATCCACACTCCTATTAAGCCCGGTAGAGTCCTCCTCTCTACTGGGGCTATCTGACTCCTCGCCAAGGGGATGAAGAACTTCCACGACAACATTGAGCCGACCCGTCCTGTTAGGTATGGGAATCCCTTTCTACTGTTTCCAACGAAGGCTCCTCATAACCTCCGAGCTATCGATGATCCTCTGGGTATTTCTATTGTTGGTCCGCTGAGGAAGCATATGGGTCAGCAGGCTGGCTCCCCACGTCCAAATCTTCTTAGTAGAATCATACTCCTAGAATCTGTGAAGTATAGTCTCATGAGTTATCTTTTCGCACACGGGACAGTTTTGGTCGATGGCAGCATGTATCTTTCCTCTCCAAACGTTAACAGCCGCGGCCTTATGCCAAATAGCCTAGATCAGGCCGGCTTCCTTTTGTGCCCTCACCGAGTCCCAGATATTAAGCCACTTGAGCTTATATGAAGCCGGGAGAATCCCACTCCACTTACTAGCAGCAACCGAGGGGACTTGGTGTCCGCGCAACAAAAGAGTGCGACCAAGCTTGGCGGAGAAGTCTATGAACGGATGCTTGCCATCCCATTTGAATCTCTCAGGGTCCCACAGCAACCTATCACACCTCCCATAGTAAAAATGTAAGATCAACTTCTTGGTGCCTCTAACAACCTTCACAACTCGCACGCGACGAATTAGACCGAAGTGGAAGGACGTCGAGTCGTCATCATGGAAGCTCCAGGGAGACCTCTGAGCCATCTTAAGGCGCTCCGTCCAATCAATGTTCTGCAAACAGTGTGATGTCATCCTGACAACGAAGACATCTCTACTTGAAGGAATTTCCAACCTGCGCCATTCGAGTTCAACTTGAAATCTCTCTCCCACTTGGAGCACCATTCTCGAAAGCAACGCCCCGTCAGTATCGAACACGCCGATCCAGTCACATGATCTCGTGCTAGATGTGTTCGCGGCGAGGAGTCTGTTCCACGTAATTTCCAGTCGTTGGATAAGTGCCTGCCAGGCACCTCTTTCCGAAGTAGCAAGGTTGTGAACATCTTGTACCTCATCGAAATTGAGGAAGCGTTCACCATTCCAAATGTCACCAAACCTGCGTAAACCTTGACTGTGTAGCTCCAAAGCCCGCCTACGAGCAAACCCTGGGCCGATTGTTTGAAAAACTGGGCAAAACCAAAGGCTACAACACAGCACTTCGTCAAGCGTAGATGGCGGTTTACATTTGAGAGACGGCAACATGAGCTTCCAGACCGCAGTCACTTTGTTACAAACAATGGAGCCCTTCTTCGCCTGATGTTTGTGGAATGTGAAGAACTCCAAACTGGCCTCCCATCTACCTTTGGGAAAAGGCTGAAATGACGTGAGCCTATACCTGAGCATGAAGTGAAGATTAGAGTCCCCCGGCTCTAGCGCCTTCATCACCCATTTTGTCATTAGTGCCGTCGAAGCGTTGACAATATTAATCAAGTTGAGCCCTCCTCGCTCCTTAGGTTGACAGTATTGAATCCAGCTAACACGGGCGCGAGAACGCCTTGCAGTGCTAGAAGCCAAGTAATTCATGATCATGCCCTTGATTCGTAGAATTCCTTTCTTCGTACCACCCGAGATTGATAGGAAGAATAGTGGTGCAGACAAAAGGACGTAGTTGGCAATCACGCCACGTCCAGTTGGATTGATTTTCGTAGAGCTCCAATGGATAAGTTTCTTTGAGATTCTTTCGTAGAAAAACTTGTCCACTGATTTTGTGTCCAATGACATACTGAACGGCGAGCCAAGAAGCTTGTTGATATCGTCAAGACCCGCCCAAGTGATCCCCATCGAGTCGGACCATGAACATGCAATTAAGCAATTTTGCCCTCACCATTTAAAAGTGCACTTGAGTAAAAACGCGACCATTGTGCGCAAAATTGTCAAAATTGCAAAATTTCAAATTTTAATAAAGAAAAAAATGAAGTTTGTGCAAACATATTGTGTATCATCAAAATTGTTGATATAAAAAGCTATGTAATGGCATTTTCAACAAAGTTTCAATAAAATTTCAAAGAAATATTAAAAGGATTGTATTGTACAAAAATACGCAATCACCAATAATGATACAAGAAGCAACAATTGCCAAATCATAAGTGGATATTCTAAATAGTACATGATATACAAATCAATGAAAATCAATATAAATGCATCTAAACATGGATATAAAGATGTAATTTAGCAATAGTAAAAATCTCTTTTATCCATAGAATTGCTCCACAACGTCCTACATAACCCTTTCAATATACTACCCTTGCACATACACTAAATGGCAATTATCATACACAATATACTTATAATACTTTGACTATCTACTATGTAGCATTTAAGGTTGCTTGCAAGCAGTCGTCGTCGATAGCTTCGGTTTGCATTGCAATATATTCTAGTATGTGAGCCTTAGCCGATTGAAGAATGCGAATCCTACTTTCAACCTGCATTCCAAATACATTGCGCTTTCTCCACCGACAAGCACTAGTCATGATCCTTTCCGGTTCATCTACCCATGAAAAAATACATGCCTCTTTCTCTACCCAACTATGGCTCTCACCAGATGGCTCCCACAATGAATCCATGCAATTGGCATACCGTTGTGCAGATGACTCCACTCCATCAACAACCAACCCTCGAATGATGGGCCAATACCAACAAACCTTCATCTTCAATCTCCATCGACCTTTTCCGTCTTCAATCACCTTCCCTACATAGAATGGTACACCACCTTCTACTTCTGCTCGATCAACACTCAAGGCTACAAATTGTCCACAACCGATATCAGATTGTGGATTAAATGGTGGAAACGGGTCGTGGTTATCTTCATGGACTCCTCCTTCGCCTTGTTCCTCAACATGGTTGCGTTCCGTTCTTTGTGCCCTACGCACTGCTTGATTTGGTGGTCTTCCTCTACGAGGACCAAAATATCCTCGAGCCTCGGCATTTGGTAGCATAGCCACTATCTGGTCCACAGCAGTTATCTCGCGATTATCTTCACTTGGACCGTCCATTACATCCAAGGCTGCATTTTCTCCAGGTGCGGTGTTGGAGACCTCTGAAGGCCAAAATGGTGAAGAACAATGGTCGTTGTTACGATTTTTGTGTGGAAATTCAGCTAGATAGAGTTTCAACTTTTCGGCCTCCTCTTTTGCATCACGATTCCTGTCCTCATGCTGCAATCTTTGAATGCACCTTTGTTTATATGCAATGAAGTCATCCAACGCCTTCAGCTCCCGCTCGTCTGCTTCAAATACTTTTGCAAAAGCTGGTCGCTCATCTCTACTTGGAAATGACCTCAAAGTCTTTGTTCCTGCCTCTGGTCCCCATGGATCCTTGCAATAATGCTTGTGTTGTACTCGAACCTCACGAATTCCCTCTCGATTATCCATATAAAATCGCATGTGGTGCGGAAATGTTATGCCAACCATTGCATCCGGACCTGTCAATAAGTGAGGAGTTATAAACAATTTCCAATCCCACACATTCTCTAACAGTCGAGCGCTAACAAATGATTCCGTAGGGGATGTTCCTCTTTCTATAAGACTAAGCATCTCCTTCAACGAGTCCACGTCCGACCTCTTCAATGTACTTGATATACAACTGAAGCGTTGATCAATATCTTCATGTGTATGGCCCACTATAAGAAAAGAGAGTTCCACCTCTTGGAAAAAGCCCAATCTCACTAATGTAGCACATAGAACAAACATATAAATGTTTTTATTCTCGCGTGTGCAGTTGTCCGCTTGGATGCGCAATGTTGGTGGCAAAAATCCCTTCCTCCGCAACACATCTCCTATCACATATAACAATGTACTGACGACCTGGTTGCTATCATGTTTGTGGTGAGCCCCAAACCACACATCGCAATATAAACCAATCCCATGTACAAGGGCCCCGCACAAGTGGGTCTTCACAAATCGGTGCTCAATGTTCTTCACAGTTTGACGCATCCTTGGTACCATGGTTGTGTTTTGGTCCATGCCATCCACAATGATGCACATGTACAACTCAGGGCTAATATAACACGACCTCTTGAATATCCAATAATGCCTACGTTCCTCCATCTGGTTGCGGAGATGCAACATAAACAACTCTTTTATCTTTATCCTTGCATCCGCATTGGTGGTTCCCTCCATGGCACATTTATACTCCCAACAATGATAACACTTTGAGAATCTTGAAAATGGAGGTACCTGGACGTGAGGATACCTGATGCGCCACATCTTCCGGAACGAGCTGATCGAAATGGTTTCCCCATTACAAATTCTCTTCACCTCCTCGTTCACGTAATTGAATACATCAAACTTTACTGTATTCATGGGAAGGAGAATAAGAGGCACGACTTCGTTGTCACTTTTACGGCGGATAGAACGATGTGGTTGAGGACAACCAGCTTCATCCACAAATGATTTAAAGCAGGCCTCTGCCGCGGACATTCTAGTGCTCTCTCTAACCGGGTCTGAAAGGGTGTTGCCATGAATCGCCGTCACTCTTCCATATATTAAACAATCTTTCTTCAATTGCTTAAAGCGCCTCTGCGAATAGCCAACCCCAAGAGCGTAGCAGGCATTGCAAACTTGTTTGCCATCTAACTTCGTTACAAATTTATCCCGACGAGTTCCTTCCGTTCGTGTATAAAAAGAAACAAGCATTTGTCTCATCCACGTACTTCGTACAGAAAACTTGGAAGCCCATGCATTATATCGCATGTCCAATAGGTACCTTGCTTGAACATCCCTCAAACAATTACGTTTGCAACCTCCTTGTGCTATTGCACTTTGCACGCTTGTAAAGGATACCTTAGTTGCTGTAGTTTCTGTCAAGGATGCCTCGCTTGAGACTCTCCTCCTATTCTGCATAGAATATGGACGACGCATTGGTCTAACGTAAGCTAATCCATCTACATTGGGGAGATCTCGGATATTAGAGGCAGTACATTGAGAAAATGGCGAATTCTCATCTACGGGGTTTGAAGCTTGACTAGTGCGCCGAGACCTTTCGGTGGATCTTGGTGTGTTAAACCGATCATGGAAATCAAATTCTGGAGCCATCATTCGTATAGGTGTTGTTTGAGATCCATCTTCACCATGGGCATTTCTAATATTAGGTTCTACGGCCAAGACACGTAGCAAAGACCGGTGCCAACGAATGATCAAGCCATTGCACATGCCAAGACGCTCTCCTACAACCTCTCCGGTCCAATGCAATGCATTGTCTGCCCTAATGATACGCACCGCCACCTCGAATGGGAACAACTTTGACCCATTCAATTCCATGCCACTTTCGAATGCATGCTCCCTTGTTCCCAAACCCACAACATCTCCACTTCCTGAGAGCAGTTCTACAGTCCTTTCCAATTCAGATGGAATAACCCCAACAGATCTTCTTTGACTTTGCCTTGCACGTGCTGCTCGTACTAATCGGGCCCCCACAGAACTATTGGAAAGGATATTATCTCTACGGGTGTTTGGAGGTGCCAAAGACGTTTGATCTATGTTGGTCTCCATTGTTGCTATCGGTACAAAAAAAACATAGCGGTTGCAAATTGGTCAACATATATGTAGACATTAACCTCTAAAAAATCAATTCAGGGTCAACAAGAAGGTATATACCACATTATAAAAATAAAATGCAAGAAATAATAAAATAGAACTAATTTTTAAATAGAAAACATGATATAGTTTATTTTCTTTTGTATTTGAAATTGTACATGAAAAATATATGTAACCTTGTCTGTTAATGTGTGAAATTGTTTGACTTGGATTTAGATGCACCAATTTTATTGAAGTTTATTTCATTTTTTGATATTATCATTTCACCTCACAGTTTAATGAAGGCTTAAATACGATTTGGGGTTATTTAACAACAAATAAACATAAACTACAAATAATATTTCAATATTTACCTCATAAGTTGTGCCTTTCTACTTCACATGTTCTCTTGCAAAGGACAAATGTTACTTCATTGGGCCCACAATGATCTATGATAGATTGTTATAAGTTTGCCCCACGTTCACCTTGGCCAAATCCACAATACCTAATTCTTGGACCTTTGTCTCTTTTGCAGTATGTCTTAGTAGTCCTGGTTTACTTTGTAGTTCTACGCCTATCTTTTATACATTGTATGATGATAATCATTAGCGTCTTCTAGATCATTTAGCTAGAACAATACAATAACCCCAAATTCCCAGTAGTTTGTTAAATCAATGTATCAAAAAATGTCTCTTTCACATGAGACGTTCTATGATAGATTCAACAACTTTTTACTATAGTTTTCAATCATAGGGAATTTAAGTTAACTACTACATGAATACACTTATATATTTTAGTAAACTTTAACTGCACATATCATAAGGTTTATCCTTTGAATAGTGCATTCTAGTTTTATTATTCCCTGCATGGAAATTGTTATGGTATTTTGAATAAAATTACTGACATATTTTTTTCAATAATCAATGCCTAAATTTTATGCCAAGTGTATATTCTAACTTGTATTAGGTCATTGCAAACAAAAAAATCACAACTAATAGAGGTGTTTAACCCCTAAAGGCCCAAGAGCTCCCCTCAAGGGACTCTTTAAGGTCTGGGCTAGTTTCTATGGTGTTAATTTATAACATTTCTTTTTGTAGATGGACATTTGGAAGCTTTGTGTGAGTCTAATTTTTTCCTAAATTCGACATTGTATGAAAAATCTATAGGGTTTTGAATTTCAAATGGGGAGATCAGGCACGTTCGGCAACTCCAAAAGTATTGCTAGGACAATCTATTGAATGTGAGATTTTCAAAACTAGATAATAATATTATTTCCTTTCATATTGTCCAAAAATTCGCTTGTCTTAAGTGGAATATAGCATAATAATCTAAGTCAAACATTTTCACACATTGTCACACTTTGCCGGGCAAGGTACCTAAAAAACTTCTTTTTTTCCACATAAAACTTAGAGACCTTCATATTTCTTACATTTCTTATTGACCATTCGGATTATCATTCTAAAACATATTTAGTTCACAAAAAAATGAAACGTGAACTGGCAATTTTTGAACCTCCACTCGTTCCACATTTGCATAGAATATGCTACACTCCTCTACCTCTAAAAATTGGTATTCTTGGAAATAACATCACGATGAACATGATGGTAATGTTCACAGACCTATATGTAAATTTGACACTAAGTGTAGTCAAAGTCTGCTGATCCGCTCTAAGTAGAGAAAAAAGAACAATTTTCTCTACTTCAGACACTATAATCTTTCAATCCGTGCGGTCAAAATTTATGAAATTTGTGAGGACGTTAATGAAATAAGTCTTAATTTAGATCCTACGGTTAGATGTAGAAATAAAAGGTTTTGATTACCTCATTACTCATTACACTAGAACGAGTAGTTTTGAAGTGTTTTTGGTGTGAAAATGCCTTCGGCCTTTAGGGGTTAAGATATAAGTAGTAGAATTGCAATGACTAGGTCAATAAAAATTACTGATTTCCTTAGGAATACAATTTAGTTTTATAACAAATAAACCATAGTAGTTTGCCTTGTACAAACAGTGGATAGAATCATGATTCTTGCTTATAGTGGGATAAAAATATATTTAGAGGTAGAATAAAATCTTTAATTTCTCCTCACCTCAAAAAAATCATTATTGAACTCTAATGTACTATTTTTGAAAAAAAATCAAAGATAATTCTCACCTAAGGTATGTTGCAGGTCTTTGTTGGACAATCACTAGAATTGGATGGCCTTGAACGTTTGATGCTTATGTGGGCGCTAGTGGTAGTCATGTACTTCAGCTTTTGCCAAAATCCTACACAAATTGTTAAAAATTCAATTGGAGCTCTGCTTAAGACATTGATTGAAAAGTTCCTTGACCACCATCAAGGTCGCCATCAACATATTTCTTTCCAAAATAGCAAAATTGACCATGCTTGTTGATCTTTTAAAAAATCTCAATTCTTAATCAAAGCTTAAAAAATGAAATAATTAACCATGCTTGTCGATCTTCTACAAAAATATGAAGGATGTACAACATGACCCTCCATCATTCTGGTGTCACCAAACTTCAATCAAGGACGCGCTAGTTTTAGAAATCACCTGAAATGCCTTCATTTCCTCCTTAGTCATGGAATTCCTTACAAGCCGCAACTTAGTAATAGCCTGGAAATAGACACAAAATTTAGAAACAAGAAACAACTATTCGCCTTCAGAAGGTGACATCCGTAGTGCTCATCTATGTACAAAGAATAAGCAATATGCTATGTCCAACTTCATCAGACTTCCACAAATGCCATACACACAGATCAACAACATTAAACCCGAAACAAGCCGAGCTGAGTGTCTGCCAAATCAAGGAAAAAAAACTGGCAATTGTTTTATGAAGACTAAAAGGTACATAAGGCACATGACTTATGTAAAAAGCCATGCCCAAACAATCCATACCTAGAACCTCGAAATGACGTGATCACTGAAATTGATAGCATTTTCTAAAACGGGCAAGATTCACAACAGAAAAAGGAGGTATTGTTCAATCAAAGCAAGGAAACTTGAGAAACCATTAACCCCTAAAGGACCAAGTGTCAAAAATGGGCTTTTTGAAAGTTTGGTCAGGTTCCTATGGTGTCAATTTTCAACATTCCGCTTTGAAATTTTTACTATAGAAGGGCATTACTAAGACCTTAGTGGGAGAATTCTTTTCCCTAAATTCGACATATAATGAAAAAGTTATAAGGTTTTGAATTTTAAATGGGGAGGGCGGGCACTTCAGGCACCTCCAAAAACTTTTGCTAGGACAGTCTATTGAATGTGAGATTTTCAATACTAGCAAGTAATATTTTTTCCCTTCATATTGTGAAAAAAAAAGTTCTTGTTTTTAGTGAAAAATAGCATATTAACCCAAGTCAAACATTTTCACACATTGTCAGACAAGGAACTAAAAAACCTTCTTCTTTTCCACATAAAAGTTAGAGATCTTTGTATTTTTTACTTTTTTTTTCCCACAACAATATGTAGTGCAAACCTTCTTATCGACCATTCGGATTATCAATCAAAAACATACCAATGTGCTATTTAGTGCTCTGCTCCGAAAGAATTAAATCAGTGACCATACAATCAGTGGCCATACATGTAAATCAGTGACCATACAATCAGCGGCCATACATGTAAATCAGTGACCATACAATCAGCGGCCATACATGTAAATCAGTGACCATACACAAATCAGTGACCAAGCTTCTCTTAACTCCAAATTCTCCAATACTGTTGGTACAAATCAGTCATGTCTGATCAGCCAACCACATCCTTCAAGCCTAAGAAAGATCACCATCTGTGATTGCAAGATCAGTACCTGTAATGGAAATACACAATTCAGTCAACCACGTCCTTCAACCCTAAGAAAGATCATCATCTGTGATTGCAACATCAGTACCTGTGATGGAAATACACAATTCAGTGACCATACACAAATCAGTGACCAAGCTTCTCTTCACGCAAAATTCTCCAATATTGTTGGGTACAAATCAGTGACCAAGCTTCTCTTCACGCCAAATTCTCCAGTACTGTTGGTACAAATCAGTCATGTCTGATCAGTCAACCACGTCCTTCAAGCCTAAGAAAGATCATCATCTGTGATTGCAACATCAGTACCTGTGATGGAAATATACAATTCAGTGACCATACACAAATCAGTGACCAAGCTTCTCTTCACGCAAAATTCTCCAGTACTGTTGGGTACAAATCAGGGACCATATACAAATCAGTGACCAAGCTTCTCTTCACGCCAAATTCTCCAGTTCTGTTGGTAGAGAAACGTCCTGCACAGATACGGATAGACATGCCTTGTTATGACCATGTGTTGGAGCCAGGAGGTTGACACCGAATCTGTAGAATAGGTGGTGTTAATAAACACCGTTGGTTTTGAATGCACAAGACAGCGCCGCCGTTAGTTCTAAATCGGAGACTAAATCACCTGAAAAAAAAAAAACTCAATCACCTGAAGCACGAACGTCAATGTCAGCCTCTACAATCTTACTATTCTGTGCTCTGCTCCAAAAGAAATTCCTGACAACCCTCACAAGAGAGAAAGAATGCAATATTGATAGATGCCATCACAAAAGCACTAGCAGCCAATACAACATCTGAAACCCTACCTGTGACATGGACGTTGAGGAGACCCTAGCGCCGCAGGAAACCCTAGCGCCGCCTTTGTGGAAACCCTAGCGCCGCCTTTGTGGAAACCCTAGCGCCGCCTTCGTCGCGCTCTAGAACCTTTACCTCGTACAGAGGTGTGCGGCCGCACACCTCGTGACATAACAATTTCAAGGACCGTCCTAGAACCGTGTGACACCCGGAGTGAAGCTTCCACAGAACCTCGCTTGCAAAGTGAACCTCCTACACCAAGCACACCTGCGCCGAACACCTCCTTGCGCCGAGCACCTCCTTGCACTTGCGCACACCAGACCACCTCCGCACGCCAGAGCACCTCCTTGCACTTGCGCATGCCGGAGCACCTCTTTGCACACGCCGGACCTCCTTCTGACCTGCGCTGAGAGATCAGAGAGACTAGAGATTGGTGAGGGAGATGTGACCTGTGCGGAGACTATCAAACGCAGGTCGAACACAAGTCGACGTAAATAAGATCAAACGGTGAGACACACAAGTCGACGCAGGTCAGATCTTCGAACGCAGGTGCACTAAACGTACGTCGAGCACCAAGTCGGCGCAGGTCCAACACAAGTCGAGCACAAGTCGACGCATGTCGAGCACAAGTTGACGCAGGTCGAGTACAAGTGGACGCAGGTCAAGCACTAGTCGACGCAGGTCGAGCACAAGTGGACGCAGATCAAGCACCAGTCGACGCAGGTCGAGCACAAGTCTGATACTCTGCACACATACAATCACAGCAAGTAAACACTCTCACAACAAGTAACAGTTTGCCACACTAATCATCGCGGGTTCACAGGAGTTCCTACTTCGACTTTGCTCTCTTCGAGTTTGCACCAAGAGTTGGGGTGTGCGGCCGTGGACCTCCAGGGAAGCATTTCCAATGACCGCCCAAGATCCGGATATCACTGTGTGATATCCTTCAAATACCCTACCCTACACCAACCCTAGTTGATATGTAAGACTCGCACATTGACCTATATATTGGCATCAAGATCCAGCTGCTGGTGGAGGCCATCTAAGGGTCGTGGATCAAAGCAACGCGGTGCTTACGGTGTTAGAAGTTTTCACCTGTGACAATTTCATTAAGGTATATACAATTTGTGGTGGAGGGTATTGTGCAACTGCAAGAGAGGTTTAATTCAATGCGAGCCTTCTTATTAATGTCCATGATTGAATTTCTAATGAATGGCACTAATCATGGAAGTCCTAGGGTTGAGGTGATGCTTGTGTTCTTTTGGCCTGGTGGTTTACCTTATATCCTTTTCATGTTTAATGTGATTTAAGTATACATATCATAGTGTTACATGTGTCACAAGAGTTGTTCATTGAGCCAATTACAATGTAAGTTGTAGCTTCTTTTAACTTTTTAACTTCAGTTGCAATTTGTATATACAAGCCCATATTTTACCCAGTATAATATTTTTTTTTTATGGTTTAGCAAGACTAACACCTTCGTATTGAAGATTCTTTTACTAAGAGCTTTTATTTGGAGGTCATTTTAATATGTGAACCATATCATGTTCAAATACAACATCAGACATGGTCAATAATATGGTCACAAGTGGCACCTTCTGTGGTGTAAGGATTAACCAACAATATTTGTATTTGTGTGTTTTCACACCTTTGGATTGAAGATTTATCAACTAAGATCTTTCATTTACAGGTCATTTTCTGTGGAGGTCATTTTTCATTTGGAGGTCATATCAATTGGAGTTCATTTCATCTGGAGGTCATCTTTCATTTTGAGGTCATTTCATCTAGAAGCCATCTTTCATTTGGAGGTAATTTTATTTGGAGGTCATCTTTTATTTGGAGGTAATTTCATTTGAGGTAATTTCATTTGGAGATCATTTTATTTGGAGGTCATTTCACTTTGAGGTTATTTCATTTATACATTAGTTAACTTGAAAGGCATATACACCAACTTGTAGAGTTAGAAAATTGTACGATTACAAAAAATTGAAGTTATTACCAAGCCATTTTCACAAAATTTCAAAGACTTTGACCGCACGGATTGAAAGATTATAGTGTTTGAAGTACAGGAAAGGGTTCATTTTCTTCACTGCGTTAAGTGGATCAGCAGACATTGACTTCACTTGGTGTCCAATTTTTGCACTACACAAGGTCTAAATTCATTCCCACCATGTTAAGCATGATATGAGTACCTTGTACACCAATTTTTAGAGGTAAATAAAAGGTGCAGCGTAGTCAAAAAAATTGTGCAAAGATTGGAGGTTCAAAAGTTGTTAATTCATGTTTTATTTTTTTGTGAACTTAATATGTTTTAGAATGATAATCCAAATGGTCAATAAGAAGGTTTACACCACATAATGCCATGGGGAAAATAAAAAGTAAACAATATGAAAATCATAAAGTTTTATGTAGAAAGGAAGAACAAAAATAAATTTTACAACATATTAACAATTACTATTGTATGGTAATATCATTCAGGTTTTTAGAGTGTGGCGTTATGGCACCTAATATTGACAAGGACTGGGAGAGTCACGGCTGGTGGATTGCGGAAGTGGAGCCGTTTAAGCCATTCTTGTGGGTGACAATTTATTCCTTTGAGCTATCAAAGCGTTCATCAGGATTGGGGAGACGTTGCGGCGAAATCCAAGCAATCTCTGGCCGACCCGATGATATGGTATATGTGACGTTGGTATCAGATCCAAATACGACACCGGTGAAGTTTTCTCTTTCTAAGAAGTTGCTTCTAGCACCTGTCCCTGCAAGTCTCATCCAGAATCCAGGACAAGTGAAATTACTCAAATCACTACAGACATTTTGGGTCAGCATACATCCTACGGTACGTACTGCTAGACACAATAATGTTTTGGCCTGTTTGGCGTTATCGCCAGGGATGGTGCTACAGGCAAAGAAGATTATGAATGAGCATATTAGATATGAGGCAATACGGACGGCGGATCCAACAAGTGCAGCAGCTCAAGCTCTACCAGAAGAACCAGAAGAGACAGAACCAGTTTATCGTGCTATTGCACGTCGACCGCAATTGGATTGGCAACCTGCAGGGGAGAGGCGTAGGCGTGGGGACCAACAGTCTACCGCATCCATTGAAATGCCTACATCACCTCGTCCTCCAGTACGAAGGGAACGTCCTTCAAAGCGGCCACGACGGGATCAGAGGGATGTAGGTTCCGGTTCTGGTGGAGGCTCTTTAGGTTTGGATGCAAGAGGTACAAGGTTGATAGGAAGAGCTTCAGGATCAGGTGGCAGGGTTCCAAGGTCGAGACTCAGGGCGTCTACATGTCATCGTAGGGTCCCTACATCTACCCCGGGAGGTACTGTAAATTTGTCGCCCGTGACGCAGGAGGAAGAAGATTTCCACAATCTCGAAAACGATCCTGCAGAGGATTCAGAGGAGGAAAGACAGATGCCAAATTATGTTCCAACTTCACATACATACAAAGTTCCAGTGCCTACAGTCGAAGAGATTTTGAAAGGATCGTTGTGGGGGAACATTGTGTTTAACGCACATGTAGATCGCATTGTCTCAGTGGAAAATCCAGAAACAAACCATCGAGTTTTATCACAGAAGAGGGCTACAGATGTGTATAGCCGCTTACGAGATCCAGAGTTCAGAAACCGGGTGAGCAGATTGGTACTTCGACCGATTAGATACATTTTGCATACTACTGCCGACGACGGTACGATTTCACAGGAAGAGGTGTCGTTTCCGAATGAAGGGGCAGCACGAGAGTTTGAGCGCGTTTTTCTTACACACGGGAGTGCTTCTGTAAATGGTGGTGTAGGATCTCAGTTGGCTTGGCTTGAAGACCATATTATTTGGGAGCCAGTGGATGGGCAACATATAGTCGCAGCTTGCAAATTTGCACAGGAACAGTGGAGGAATGATAAGATCCCGACAACTGAGTACCTCGAGTTTTTTGAGCGGCGGGAGGCAACCTTTGTGGTATATGATGATCGCCGTTTTTACATTGATAAGTCGGTGCGGATCAATGTAGCGGAGTGGGAGAGAACATCATATTCCACCGTGGAAGAAGATTTAAGGAAGCTTCGCCAGATTTGGGTTCTATATGGGAGGCCCAATAGCTTGGTCCGTGGGGATGATGCACGCAGAGGCATTGCTTTGGTGAGTGCCGCAAGCGCAGTGCATAAGTTGCACAAGATGGCTGACGATAATGAAGTTACGATTAAGAAGCTGGCCAAGAACATGCAGGACTTGACCCGTCATGCCTGGAATCCGAGCGATGATTGTTTTGATGCTATCATTCGCGTCTGCAAAGACTACGAAGATGGACTTCTTTTTTATAGCAAGAAAGAAGAGACAAAGTGGAAGCAATATGCACAGAAGAGAGAGTTGGATTCCAATGTGGATGTGCGACCGAAACGAAAGGTGATGACTCAGAATTGGTTGAGGCCGCTCAGCTGGATTCCAGATTCACATTATCTATAGCTCATACGATCATGTGCAGCTAAGCCGTTGGGGATAAATGGGCGTAGACCTCGCCAAGAGTATTACTTCAATGGTGTAGACGACAAGATTCCACAACGCCGTACCATTGCCTTTGCGGTCGATCGATTTCAGAGGGGAGAAGCGGTGATGAATATCATCCGTTGGTTGATGGTGGACAACAAAGAATTTGCACCAAGATCTATGGAGGAGTTCTTTTGCATATCCGTACTGAAGTATTTTCCAAGGGGTAAGGGACAACTTTATAGTTTGGCAAAGCATTTGGATGCTTCTACGAAAACGGCATGGATTGCTCATGTACGAGAGAAGGTGTCTAAGTTGGAAGACATAGTCCATCTCATCCCTCCTTCCATCAAATATCATTATCATAATGTTGCAGCAGGGGGGCGTGGATACAATGGTTTATCTGTGGATGTGGGAGATTTGAGCACTGCTAGTTGGGAATGGCAAATGCAAGTTCAAAAGCCAGGTCATGATGATCCACAGAACTCTCTTATGGTTCGGTTTAGAAGAGGGTTATTTCATTCAGATCATGTACGATTGGGAAAACCATGCTTGTGGGTGATTGATTGTCGGCGTGGCGGTGGGAGGCATGGAGATGGTCCATGGGATGATGAGCAATTTTCTAGAGCGTTTTCACAACTCGCATTATGGATGGCTAACATTGAACGATGGAACGTCATCTTTTTATTACCACCGGCCGTGTACGCCAATGAAGAGTTGTTCGCAAAGTTAAAGCTTCCTGAGGGTTGTTCTATGCGGCATGGAATTTGGGCATTTGATGCCAACTTGGTTGATCCATATGCTCTCGATTTTACAGAGAGTGGGCGCTTGCAACAAATGGTACAACCAATTGGAGCTGTTGTAATTTGCATGCAGCATCCTATTGGTACTTCCCCTGGCCCCAACTATGTTTCAGGGGATTGTCCACTTCCACTTGTATTTCAGGATTTATGGAGTGATGCATGCAAGCCTTCTGAAGCTGATCATCTGGAGAGATCACCAACGGAGCTGTCTAGGCTTGTGGGTCCGTACTTGCCTCAAAATTGGGGTTTAGTGGCATGTGGTATTTCCACGGCCATTCCTAGGATCCTTCAAGGGAATTTCCAGGGATCTGAGATCATTGTCATTGACGATTGCACGGAGAGGGCTAGATTCCTAGACAATGAATTGTGCAACAATTTCCAAGGACAAATGTTGATCACTGAGACGACAAGTGGAAGAAATGTGGCTCCTAACACCGCACAAGAGACCGAAGAGGCGATTGGTGGAGACAGGCAAGAGAACGACGACACCGAGGAAGGAACTTTGAATGAGAGATTGCCACGTTCACCTGGACCAGAATATTATTCGTCTGACAATAGCTTGACCGATGATGACTCAAGCACCGATGAAGAAGAAGTGGATAAGTCTCCTGCAAGGGAGAGGATTCCATCAACGCAGCCAACGGTGGGAGACACTTTGGGAGAGATGTCAGGGACACCCATGGAGAGGATGGAAGAGATTGGAGTATTGGATAGTTTGGTGGCAATGGGAAGAGAGGCAAATACATTAGTTTCTCAAAGACTTGAAGTAGAGCAAGAATTGTCCGATTCGCTTGAATTTTTCTCCGTACAGATGAGGGTTCGGCAGCCTTCGGGGTCTTCTCAAGCACAAATTGAATCAGAGACACAAGAGAGGGTTGTAGGTACTGGAAGTGATACGCGACCGATATTGACTTCCGTTCCAAGATCTGGCATATCGGAGGACGTCAGTGCCTTTCAGGTGGCTTTCTCCTCAGACCGAGAGATGTTGTTTAAGGATGGTTTCTACTATAATGATGATGGTGTAAGACATACGCGGCACGGTGAGCCAGGCAGTTACGAATATGTTGAATCTGCGTCTATAAGTCTTGGAGATACGATACATCATCCGGTGCAGACTCATGAATTGTCCGCCATGGTAGCGAATGCCATAGGACACGTAGAGGGAGTCGAGTTGCCGGAGGATGATGAGAGCCTTTCTGCTATAGTATAGTAGAGCAAGTGATGTTTTCGTGGTAGATAGATTAGTATGATACATTTGATATGTTTAAGTTTAATATGATGTGTTTGATTTCAATATTTCTTTACAAAAATTTTAAATTGTTTAATTAACTTAGTATGTTTTTGCATATAATAAACAATGAGATACCTCACACTTTCTCACTGAATTGTGTCTTTTATTATTGCATCTTTTATAAATTGTATTGTAGTGAGATGTACTCTAAAATTGTATAATCATACAAACGTGTATCTACAAAATGTAAGAACATCAATGTTACAATCTTAAAAGGGACAAAAATCAGATTAATAATCATGTATTCTTTATAAGTTCCAGCAAATAAAGAATGTATATCTCTTGCATGTACATATAGAAGCCAAAATTTAACGCTACAGGCATGTAAATTTAGTACAAAAGTGATACTATTTTTTTTAATTTTTATTTTTTAACTTAAAAATTTCAAGAAAATCTTGTTGTTTTTTAGCGCCATTTTATGCACTTAGCTAAGTGCATAATTGCTTAATTGCATGTTCATGGTGGTCTACCCGCCCCTCCCCAGTCTTGGCAGTAGCCGCATGATTTATTCGAGTTGATGACAAGACCCGTGGCAAGACAATTTATACAGCAGGTTGATCAGAAACCTCACCGGTTCTTCTTTCGCTAGTAAGGTGAACGAAGTATCGTCGGCATACTGTGCCGTAATCTGTTGGCGGCCAACCAAGGCGAGTTTGATGCCTTCCACCCGACCTTTGTACGCCTCCGCTTTAACCATGGTGTTTAGTGCCTCTGCTATAATGATGAAGAGATACGGCGCAAGTGGGCAACCTTGTCGACTCCCCTTTCAATTTTAAAGGCCAGGCCAAGTTTGCCGTTTATCTTGAGTGCCGATGTGGCATCCTAGAGCAAGATCTTGACCAATCGAATGAAAGACATTAGGAAGCCGAAAGTCTCCATAATCTTGCATAGACATTCCCAGTCCACCATGTCGTATGCTTTAGTGAAGTCAAGCTTCAGAAATAGGAGGGGTTGATCAGATTGTTCGGCCCATGAGATAGTTTCATGTGTGAGTAACAGATTGTCCAGGATGTATCGGAGAGGGAGAAATGCAGATTAATCATGGTTGATAATGTCCATCAGAATCCGTTGTAGCTGCCTCTGTAATGCTTTGGCAAAAATCTTGTACGAAGTGTTCAGGAGGGAGTTTGGTCTCCAGTTAGTTAGAAACCGACGTTCCCCCCCCTTGTGTAGTAATGCGAGTAGGCCGTGTGACATTCCGGTCGGGAGCTTGCCTTTGTTAATGCTAGTGCGGATCATGTTGGTGAAGTCGGTGCCAATAAGGTCCCAAAATGTACAGTAGAACTGACCCACGCCCACTTCATCTGGGCCCGGACTTTCCATGTCGCATCTCGAGCAATGTTGATTTCAGCTCCTCTTCTGTGAACGACGAACTTAATGTGTCCTTCATTCGATCATCGAGCATGTTGTTAAGGTATTCCAGCAATAGGTGAATTGCGTCTTCTGTTGTCGGGGAGAAAGGTCTCGCCTTGTACAACTGTTGATAGAACTTGTGGCATAGCTTCTCTAGACCGGCACGAGATGCCTCCAGTCGCCCTTCCTCATCTTCTAGCTCCGTGATACACGAGGCAGATGACCGAACATTGTGTGACTTGAAAAATTCGCTCGAACATTTATCACCGACTGCCGTCCATCTGAGTTGACTTCTCAGCCGTGCCCCGACCGCCTTCTTCACCTCCATCGCTTGGAGGCAAGCGGAGAGCTCGTCCAGTCTAGTTTGGGCTGCATGATTTCCGGGATCGCTCTGTAGCCTTACATGTGCATTCAGCACCTCACTCCTGGCTCAGGTCTCCTCCCTCTTGTTTTCCCTTGCTTTGTCAACACAGAAACGTTTGTAAAAACGTACTACTCGTCTATGCTTTTTGAAGAAGGTCAAATGTGTGTATCTCGCCCAGGTTTGGTGGATCCCACATTTAGCCTCAGGGTGCTTTAACATGGATGTGTTTAGTACGTATGTTGATGTCGTTGTTGAAAGGGCTCTAGATGTATCTCCCTCTATACAAGGAGATGGTCTGATAGCGACGTATCCCCGAGAATCTTGTCTGAGTCAGTGGTTGCAGGTGGATATGCCCCCAAAAAGTATATGTTCGGTCGAGCCTCGCCAAAATTCTTTGTCCGTCTCATCTTCTATTGTCCCATGAGAACCTGATACGACTCCTTTCAGGGAATGCATCTTCCACTGCAAGGACACTTTTTAGCTCTTAAAACAATTGTTTCTCTTTGACAGAACGATAGGATTCACATAAATTAGATTTGTCTTCCTTTGCTTCCACAAAGTTGTAGTCTCCTGCCAATACCCACCTGCACTCATGCGGTAACGTTTGTAGCAGCTCTCTCCAAAGAACGCAGCGCTCTGCCGACGCATGTGGACAATAAATGTTGAGCAGTGCAATATCACCTCCTCGAAGTCCTTTTAGTCTCACCCATTGTGCGTTGCCACCAATAGTGTGTCCTTGGTTACATATCATGTGCGAAATCTTTGGGGACACCCACATCTCTGCCCCCCACTCCCAGCCCCTTCTTTATTTCCTTCGTTGTTGTAGGCCACCTGGGCTTCCTGACCTATGAAGCTCGCACCATGCCAAAATAAACTAGCTAACACGTGATACTTACTACCTCTAAGTTTGGTTTTCTAGAGGCAAATGACGTCAAGTTTACCTAGCAAACTAGAGTAGTACTCTCGAATGATATCTCTTTTAGTGCCTTCGTTCATACCTCGAACGTTGTGGGTGACAATGGACACTTTCATAAATGGGGGGGAGGGGGAGCAAACGGTACATACACACTTTTAGATGTGTTTAGCGCCAGGCTGAATCTGACCGACTTGTTCGGTTCCATCTGCTACTGATTAACCGGGTGCTCTTTGCTCAACTGTAACAAAGACCTTGATTTGTTTGGTGAGCTTGGATCTAGCACATCGTCCCACCCTTAGTCTCGAATCCATTGTCTGTACACTGAACCTAATATGGTAGGGGCTGGGGTGCGACTCTTCTTATTCGGTCCTCTTGAGAACTCTAAAGTCCCTTGTATGTCAACCGGCCCCATGCTAAGGTCGTCAAACTCTTTTCCTGTCAATCGTGAGAATTCCTCTTCTCTCCATGCACGTTGTTGTACTCTCTCTTCACTAGGTAGTTTGTACGGTTCTGTCCGCACCACGTCTAGGTCTAATATTTGATTACCTTGTAGTTGCCCAGTCTCCTCTCTTGTAGAGGAGAACCCTACAATTGTTTGTGCCGCTGCTTCAAGTCTCATGTGGCTTGGTGTTGATACTGGAATCCCGGAATCCGCCGAGGAGGCTGTCCATGATCATCTGTCCTCGAAGCGCTGGCAACGTCTCCATAGTTCATTTTGTGCACCTAGTTGTGTGTGCCTACATTCTCCGGTTAAGCGAACGTACTAAGCTGTGATCTTCTGACTTTCCCGTTCCGCTTTCTCCCGACTCCTGCTGCCGACATGTGAATTTCTAGGCTTCTCCTAAGTTCCAGGTCTCTAGACGACGTCGTATCCTGATTTTGCTTGAGGCTCACCTCCCTTGCAAAGTCTGGATCAGCCGTGGCTCCTTGATACGACTTCTTGCCTTCCTGAGCCTGAATCATGTTGGGGCGTGACGAGGTGCGGCAACTACTCTTGTGTTAGTCGTTGGTCCGGCCTCTCCCTGTTCCATCTCTGCCACCGTCGGAACCATGCCTCTCGTAGATGTGCTTTGGTCTGTACTTGGCGGTTGACTCTTCTACGGCGCTCGTACCGGGGTTCTTTCACGATTGGCTGCAATCGTTCTACCCCCTTGCTGTCTCGAAGGCTGTCTTGCATGTGAGTTCTGTAGCGCGCGGCAGTCTCTAATCAGATGCGATGTCGAAAGACAGTGTCTGCATCTTATTGGGAGATTATCGTAGTCAATAGCCAATGACACCATCTCTCTTGATACGGGGTTCATGACATTGATGTTCATAACGAACGATTTGGCAGTGTCAATATTGATACAAAACTTCTGATCTGCAGAGTGTCTGTTGCCTCTGTGTTTGCCCACTACCCGTCCGATGTATCTGGCGATGTCATAGATGCTGCTGCGCATATCGTCTGGAACCGCCTTCAAGGTGATCCACACCGGCATCTATGCTTTGACGGGCGCCCTCGGGTCGAAACCAGCCATCCACGGTTGCAGCATGCAAGTCCTCCACCGCGAGATGTGAGGCGTAAGCATGAGTAGTTGTTGTGTAGCACACACGTCTTTGGTAACAATCTGGAAGACACCATTTCCGAGTTTGTGTCCATAGGAGCATTTTGCTTGTACGTCTCTTGAGAGTGTCGCAAACCATGCCGGGACAGGTTCCCACCTCGATTTACCTTCCACAAAGTATGCTATTACTGTGTTACGTTGAAAATGGACCATTTCCTTCCTCACTGAATCTTCATCAAGTGTAAATATGGCAGCTTACTTACACAACAAAAAATCGGAACCGCTACGAAACAGGGAGTCAGGGAGGATCTCACCCGGAGTTGCCTTTGATGGATTGAACTCGGCATGGCTCCCTAAGTGTGCCAGTGCCGCAACTACTTCCGGTGCTGGAAGCTCATGCTTGAGCAGAGTTTCCGCTTTCCTCCTTTCCTCCTCCGCCGAAGGCTTGATAAGCGCGTGTGCGATGTGTGCTTTCAGTGCCTCCGCAAAGCTAAGTTGTGTTGCCATCTGAGGTCCGGTTAAGTCCGTGCATGGGTTCGTTCTCGCCGGTGGAGAGCATGTCGCTAGTGGGAGAGACAACTCCGTCATGGCTTGTCGTAACGCCAGAAACGGTGTAACAGGCTACCCTTAGGAGGGATAGGAATATGTGTTACTGCGTGATAGTAGTTGATACAAGACGACTGACTCTGTTGGCTTGAACCGGGAGATCTAGGTTGATAACAGACAAACCTGATCGTGTGTGAATGGGCTTCCGTGGGACATAGCAGATCTGACCTAACCCTAAACTTCTAACCCAACAACTAAACCCTAAACCCTAACTGGCCCTAATTCGCGCTACTCTTCATGTGGTGATCTTGTACAATGCTTGGTGCATGCAGATCACCTACACACGATGAGTTGATCTTGTTTGACATAACCCGATCTAACGTTGACATTTACCTCTGAGTCCCTGGAAACACACAGTTGCGGTGTCGCAACCGCCCTCCAATCGTACCAAACTTTCATTTTTGAATGAACGAAACCTCCAAATTTAGATTAGAACTATATATGAGTAGATGAAAAGTTATTAATTATATGTGAAATAATAATGAATGTAGGATTATTTGGTCCAATCTTAGTAAATCTTCACTTCACTCAAGCATTTTCACTCAAGAGTACATGAGACTGTTCTAATAAATTTGCATGAGTCAAAGAGAAAACAATCCATCTAGTAATTTATGAAATTTTTTAGTACTTGAACCTCTAACGGACCATGACTATGTTCTCCATAACCACTCCAAAACTACCTTTTTGTAAGATTGGATACTTCGAGACTACGGGCCGGTTTATACTTGGGGCCGGATTGAGGGCCGGCCGGAACTCTCCAAGTTTCAACCAACAGGGTCTCTCAGTCTCTCAAAATCCAACCCAAGAGCTTTATACTTGGGGCCGCCCAGAACTACATTTCATCCTACGTGTTGCCTTAGGTGGCATGGTTTTGGCGCCAAACCTTCCGGCCCTAAGGGAGCAATCGGGACGAGGTTTAGGTTGACCCAAACTCCCATCTAGGGCCGGATTCGGTTCCTCCGTTGGATCCTTCAAATCCCTACCGTCAATTAATAAAAAAATTAATTTAAATTTTATTTTTAATTTCTAATTTCTAAAAAATATTATATTTTTTCGATTTTTTTTTTCTTGAAAAAATATTTTTTGATTTTTTTTTGAAAAAGTAAAAATACTCCTTCCTTTTGGATATGCACCCAAAAAAAGGGACTTGGTCAAACAAAGTAAATAAAACTCTTTTTTCCAATAGTCAAAATAGGAAGAGGAATTAGACGTTGCATATATATGAGAAAAAAACTCTCTTTTATTTTTTACCTTTGAAAAATAAGAGGAAAGGGGAAAAATTTATGAAAATAGAAAAAATACTCTTATTTTATTTTATTTTAAGATGTAGTAAGGAAAGAAAACACATAAATCAAACAGATGAAACCTATTTTTCTTTAAACTAGGAAAGAAACAAAGACAAAAGCTTGACACATGTGCTTCTATATTTTTAGTTGAGCCTTATGAAAATCTAAGAATTTTTAAGACACTTTAAAATTGGAAATTTAGCCCTAGAATCCAGACCCAACACTTTACATTGACTAGGGCCAAGATGATGAATTTGAAATCCGGCCCTAGAATCCGGCCTCAATGCTTTACATTATTTGGGGCCGGATGGAAGAATTGGGGCCGGATTGAAGGCCGTATTGAAGGCAAATCCGGCCGGCCTTCCATCCGACCCCAGGCCTAATGTAAACCGGCCCTAATTTCAACAAGTTTTATTATTTTCAACAGTATGATCTTAAAGTTTAACCCTTAAACATCAATTGGGAACCGTATGAACATGGACGTATTTTACTCTATAGAATGTTAAAAAATGTATCAAAGATTAGCAAAACTTACACCTTTGGACTAAAGATTCTTCAAATAACATCTATTATTTGGAGGTCATTTCATTATTTGAACCTTATCATGTTCAAATACAATACCATACATGTAGAACTTGTGGTCACCAGTAGCATCTTTTGCCGCTTAAGGTTAATACTACTAGAAGGCACTCAAAAAAACTTTGAAATCTTTGACCACTCATATTAGGGTTGTAAGATACATGCATTTGAAGAGCGCAGTTATATAGTTTTTTTCTACCTTACGTAGAGAAGGTCAACATACTTTCACTCAGATCTAAAAAATGTAAGAATGTGCCTAAACTTTCAAATGACTCTTCTACACTAAAATCTCCTTTAGGGATTAACCCCTAAATTTCTTGGACTATTTTACATTGAAAAAGCTTCAAAATGTTGATTAAATGCAACGATTAAAGAAGAAAACAAAACAAATTATTTTCATTTTTGACCGTAGGATCTTGATTAAGACTTATCAAATAACATACTTACATAATTTTATAAAGTTTTACCACACAAATTATACTAGTTTCATGTTCACCAATTGTAAAAGGTAGAAAAGGGGTGTAGCATATTCAAAACAATTGTGCAAGGAGTAGAGGCTTAAAAATTGCCAATTTACAATTTATTTATTTGTTAACGTGGTATGTTTTAGAAAAATAATCCAAACGGTCAATAAGAAGGTATACACCACATATTTTTTGTAGGAAAATTATATAGATCTCTAAGTTTTGTGTGGAAAAGAAGAAGTTATTCTCGTACCTTGACGGACAATGTGTGATTTTGTGTGAAGATGTTTGACTTGGTTTTGAATGCTATTTTTCACTAAAGACAAGAATTGTTATTTGACAATACAAAAAGGAAATGATATTATTGTATCAAAAATTTAACATACAAAAAAGTGTCATAACAAAAGCTTTTGGAGTTGCCCTACGTGCCGGCACTCTAGAAGTTTTCCTTTAAGATGGCATAACTTTTTTTTAAAGGTCCAATGAGAATAAAAATTATATTCCCATGTATCTCTTGTCTTCTTGCATCATTGTACAAATTTTCAAGAAATTTCAGTTTTAATTGCAACCATGGGAAGTTGCCCAAGATTTGCAAAAGCCAACGTTGAGACTTTTGTCATTTAGGTGTTAACCCTATAGTGCCCATGAGACCCAAAATAGGACCCCGGAGATGTTAAAACTCAATCTGCATGAAATCCATGAGGAATTAGGTTGTGAAATGTGAAGTTCAGATCTGCGCACAAATTACATGAACGCTCTACAAAAATTAGATCATGATTTGGAGTTGTAGAACTCATGGAAAAGCTCGGAATACAACACAAAATACATCAAATATGGTAAAATATAGAGAATACCATGCCACATACTATGTTGTATTTCATACACATGCAAACTGATTTTGGTCTTAAATTTTGATGGAAATTTGTCTTCTGGAGATTCTTCATTGTTTTGTGATTGTTGCTCTCTCTCATTGCATTCAAAACTTCTGTTTTAATTTGTATAAGTTTGGAACATTTTTGTATACAATTAAGTAGACAGAAGTAAAAAATCATCAATATTCATGTATAAATGTTTTCTTCACATGTGATATGTCAATGCAAAGCTATAAGCCTCGTGCGCACATGAACATCTTTTATTCAAAGTAGAGAAATTCTTGCAAGAATCTATTGATGGATAAAGTAGTAGAGTTGGCCCTCTTTAATTGTTAATGGTGGGGAGCGGAAGAAACCATAACACTTATAAAAAATAACACCTATCAAATTTTCAGCCTACTTTCTCAACCTAGTTTCATCCAATTTCTTCATTCATTATGACAATTTCCATCCAAATCAATCGACCTAAATCCTGAACTCTTTTTACCCGGCCAGTTTTACTGCCGTTGCTCCTATCTATTGCTCCATAATTTCTTTTTTTTACCAACTTTAACACTTAAAGAGGTGAAATTATCAAAGGAGGGAGCAAAAAAATTATAACACTTAACATTTAACACTTAGTAGTGTAAGTTTTTAGGAAGCAAATTTTTTCATAATAGTTATCAATTTCAACATATATAGAGGTAACATTTAAAGAGGATTGACTGTATACCCTCAAAAGTCCACAATTTTCAATACCAATATACGGTAACTTTAAACACTATAATCTATTCCATCAACCCTTGGATGTTGTGCAAATTTTTCCCAAAGTTCTTGTCATGGTTTGAGTTCAATTTTGTAAGGTTTGATACTAAAATTAGGCATTTCTTTCTATCGAAGTTGGTTCAAAGAAAAACACCAGCACATATCTTAATTTTGGAGAAACATGACCTAGGCACTAAAGGGTTAAGCAATACCCAACATTCAAGGAGGAATGACGCCTTGTTGCCCCCCGAGAAAATGAGTTGAGATGGATGGAGAGTCATCCCCTCCCTCAAAACATGTTATAGAATTTAGGGTTCATGGATCAAAGTTCAGGGTTTATGGTTTAAGGTTTTAAGTGTATTGATAAATTTTAGGAATAAGGGTTTATTGGGGCTATGGGAACAGGCTGGGAATGGGCTGGGAACGGGCAAGAGGAAGACCCCATCCATCTCCATCCATTGCATTGGGGGAAACTATGGGATGACGGGTCATTCCATCCTGCCCATACCCGACAATAACAATTCTACAGACCGTTTTGATATCAAAAGTGACACAGGCGGTGCCGTACTATACTGTACTGTACAAAACAAGAAAACACAACTCCCCAGGCAGAAATTAACAACCACACAAAAGCTCTCCTGGCTTGCTCACCACTCACCAAATTACTTGTTTGATTTGTTGTTTTTCATGTTCACGAGGATAGACTCACTTATTTTAGAATTTCAACATGAAAACAGTACACCTGACCAATTTGACTCCTAACGTTGACCTCTTGTCTTGTAGAATTTGTCAATCTTTTCCTCTCATGGTCTTTTTCAAACTTCTTCCCCTCATTAATAAGGTTGGTGCATGAATGATGGCTTTTTTAACACTACACTACCTATGATATCATGTGGGGCTTGACAACTGCTATTACTTGCCTCCTATGTAGTTCACTTTGGGTGTAATGAGTTGAAATTTGAAGTATGTTTTAGAGTGAGGTAAACAATTGGAAATATTAAGCTAGGTTAGGGATTGTAGAAACCTTATACTAAATGTACATATGTAACTTTCTTCTTCTCCAAGAATTTACTAAGATTGACAAATTATTATCAAGTGAGATATTTGGGAAGAACTATCACTTGATCTTATTAGTTTGTAGGTGGCTCACCAAATCCCATCAATATTTAATGATGGAAATTCCCCATGAATGAAGTGGGACTAATTTTATGCATGACCATTTTTATTTGTTTATTTGGCCGAGATCAAACCAAAATGTAATTGCAAGAAAAGAACCACAAGGAGGAGTCAACACGCCATACAACCTACATCAAAGAGAAGACAAGCAAACTAACGAACCCCTTCACCGAAAGTGACAAGGTCACTTTGTCTCCTGCACACAACCTCAAATCAACTTCAAATGGCTTCAGAACGGGTGAAGACTTTGACTATGCTCCAAGTTGGCCATTACAACTCTGCCCCAAGCCACCTTGCCATAATCAGTGAGTCCCTACCAAATGGTACTTTGGGATCTTGTTCATTGTCAAACGGTGTTATTCAGACATCCAATGCATGGTTATTTTCTCCTTATAATGTAAATGTACGGCCATACTACGCCTATGGATATTGATTTGGAATAAGATAATCCAAACTAATCATTGGTGGATACTCTTGGTACCTACTTTTTGAATTTTGACCGTTAAAGAAAGTTTTTTTTAAAGATAAAAAATTTAGTTGAAGTTTTTCATGACATTAAATAGTGTTAAGATATTTAACCCTACATATTAAAAGTCCCAAGGTGGGATTTTGCAAGTCTTGGGCATGTTCCCATGGTTGCAATTTAGATTTTCAATTCTTGAATTATCACATGAAGATGAAAGAAGATAAAAGCTACACGGGGTATATTTCCATTCTCCTTGGACCAATAGAAAAAAAATTATGCCATCTTTAAAACAAATTGTCGAGATTGTGCACTTCATAAAACTTTGAAAACTTCTATAAGAGGTGAGATTTTTAATACAAGTACGTAACATTATTTTGTTTAAAATTGTAAATAAAAGAAAAAAAGAAAAAATCCCTCCCACAATGTAAAGCTTTTGCTTTAAGACAAGTCAAAGTTTCCTCACCTTTTCTAAGTAAGGTGTACAAAAACAAGTTTCATTTCCTCATCAAAATTAGAGATCTCCATTTCATATAATCAATATCATGAAGAAGCTTGGACCTTAGTTTTGATCGTTTGGATTATAAATTTACACAAAAATGAATTTTAAAAAAATCAAAAGTTATTTCGCCAAAACCACTCTAACCGTAACCATGATATAAGCAAGAAAATTTGATCTAAAAAGCTTTGGAAAGTAAAAGTTGTTTTTTATACTCATGTACTCCATTGTTAAATTGTTCTAACTTATTATACCCTTTAGTTAGCTTTGTAAGACCAAAAACAAACCAAATCATATTTAGGTCAGATTTTCATTTTCTATCTTAATTTAGATTTCATTCATAAGGGTAAAAAAAAATTGTATCCAATTTTTTTGTCATTCCATCTTGTATTCCATAATTTCTATTAGTGTGTAAAAAATAATTTTGACATGTACAATTCATTTATTTATTCATTTAATAATAGTAATGACGCACATTAAGGCAATTTTTTCATCCACAATTACAAAATTCTTTCTAGACTCATGCAGGAGATCCTCGCATATATATATATATATATATATATATATATATATATATATATATATATATATATATATATATATTAGCAATTGGCGCTTGCTTTGCAACGCTTTAGTCCAACCATTTAATGTAGTTTTTGTATTACAAACTATTAAAAAAACAAAATAACATGATTCACTACACGATTGACTCCGCAATTAACTACAACTTTTCTATAGTTCTCTATACGGTTTTTATAGTACAAAATATTAAAAAAGAAAAGGTAACATGGTTCACCGCACTATTGACTGTGCCGTTGATTGTTGTGTGGTTTACTACGCAAATTATGATTTTAGTAGTATGATACATACATACATACATACATACATACATATATTTAAAAAAAGAGTAGATGCCATTATTACGCATACATACATACATACATACATAGATATATATATATATATATATATATATATATATATATATCAAAAAATTTAAAAAATGAGTAGATGCCATTATTACGCATAGTCAAGGCATAGTTTTGAGTGTGGATGTAACTTCAACCAATGCAACGTGAAATGATCTATACTTAGAAAGAAGTTGACCCATGCTACAATAATTGAGCACTCAGATGTTTGTGGATGTCTTGGAAAAGCTTCTTACATAGTTTGTCTTGCGAGTCTTAGGCATGTTTTGCTCAATCCATGGTCGCCACCGACATAACAATTGTATGACAGACCTGGCACGTCTTTCAAGAGCATGCAATAATTCAGCACCTGCCCAGATTTCTAGATTTCACTGACAATTTGAGCACAGATTCAGGAGATGCCAAAACAGATTCTGCTTTTTGACAAATTAGTTCTCCTGTAAATAGAAAATCCAAACCGTCGAAACAAAGGTTCATACTTTTTGATTCAATTTTTTTAAAAAAAATAATAGAAGATAAGAACCTAGTGAGGAAAACATCAAATCTCTTTTCACCTAACCATAAAAAGTGAGACAATTTTGACTCGTTTGGAGTGAAAGTTTTAACTAGGAAAGGTTATTTTTATTAAGCATATTAAAAACAATGTCACTTACTTGAACTTTTAAAAATCACCTTTAATAGAGGGTTGTAGAAAAAGAAAATTGAAGTTGCCTCAAATGCTTGGTCTCAACAAGATGGCATTTTATTTTTATTTTTAATAGGGCCAATGAGAATCAAAATCACAATTGCACGTGGTTCTTGTCTTTTTGCATCTTTGTATAAATTTCAAGAATATGCAATGTAAATTGCAATTGTGAGAACATGTTCAAGATTTTCAGAAGCCCACCTTGGGACTTTTGGTCCTTCGGGGCTAAAGCTACACTTTTAATGCATTTGGGTTGCTTGTTTGATTTGCTTGTTTGATTTTTAGAGATGAGAAATTATAGAGAAATGAATGGTTTCTAAATTTATCCATCCAAATTTGTAAATAGCACCTTTAAAATCGCCCAACAACTATTCTACTACCCCCCATGCCCAAAACATTAAAACCCCTACACACTCAAAGACACATATAAGGTAGAGGCACCCAATTCCGATCAGCCATCCAATTCCGATCAGTAGAGTATGCATGGCACAGTGCAAGGTGCATGAAAATGGTAAATTTATGAAACGGTGCATGAAGGACCCAAAACGGAGAACTCAAAATCTGAAAATTCTAGTCATGATCGGCATTGGGTCACGAAGTGTGCGATTTTGGATTGCTCCACCTCAATTGAGCTCTCATTGGTGGCCTTGCCTCGTAAGTCGAACAATGCCGATCGGCATTGGGTACCTCCATGAGTTGGTTATCCATGGCATGACTTCTCTCTTTTTACTCACTCTCACTTGTTGGCATTGGGCAAAGGAGGGCATTAAATCTCACCTACTCTACAGTTTGATTATGGGCTCCTATAGGTTTTGGGCTTTTAAATTCTATATCAATTCCAAATCTTTGAGATTAAATTTGAAAAAATGTTCGTGGAGTTTCCTCCCTAATCCGCATCTTTCTACAAAAATTTTTTGGACAAACAATGTCATTTGAGTCCCCAACTGGCTTATTTGATCGGAATTGGGTGCCTCTACCTTACTACCACCAACAACATCTCCAACCCAAAAACAACCCCCCGCCAATTCATCCTCCCAATCCACTACACCTACTCCTCCCTTCCCCTAATACACATCGTCAAAAACCCATCCACATATTCCATTAGTCTCATGATTGACCATAAACATAGAAAACATATTGGCTCAAAACAAAATTATAAAGAACAATACCAAATATTTATGCCAATGGCAACACAATAACAATACCTACAACCAATGGAACCTCTTCCCGTGGCATGACCAAAACACATCTATCCGTAACTCCGCACAATTATCACAATACTATCAAAACACGCAAAATAAATTTTATTTAGAAATCATTCAAGCACACCATCCTCAAGAGCAATTCTGTGAGTCAAGATCAAATACCCCACCTATAATCATTCCCCTCCTTAGTATACACACAACCAAATCATTCCCCTCCTTAGTGTACACACAACCAAATGCAATCTTCAAAAATACATTCTCACATTAAGCAATACAATCAAAATTAATGAAAACCACGCACATACATACGAAGAAAACGGAAGGCATTTGATCACTATTCCCGTCACTAGACTCCAATGGCTATGGAACCAATGCCAAAACAAATTACAAACTCCCACAAACATACAACCAACAACCCAACCATTTGAAACTGAAGTAGTTTGGCTATACCAAAGACATAAGTATCGCATCCCAAAAAATGACCCCCTTAAACTCGCACAATATACATTACCCACACCCATTCTAGACTCACTAATCTCATCCTTCAACATCCAACGCTTGTAATTTTCATCCCCCGTCACATGCTCCATCCAACTTACTAAGTTCTATTTACCTTTCAAAAGAGACAATTTTTTGGCTCACTAGGAAATGCTTTTGACCACAAATGGATTGGAAATGATATTGCACACCCCCACAATACAAAAGAAACACAACAAACAATACATAGGGCAAGGCTTGCAGCCAAAATGATCCAAACTCTACTTCCACTCTTATCATCACACCAGACAATAATTACTGCCAAAACTTTAATCCTCACTCTGGTCCATTACCAGACTTTCACTTCATAGCCTTATTTGAGGCAGACTCGGTACTATATGAAGAACCCACCTTACCACCCTAACTATTAAATAAACCTAGGTTTGAACCATCTACCATTCAAATACTATACATACGCCATCAAAATAATAATATTGGTACCCTGGAACAACTTGCCATACTTACCTTCATAACAAATAACCTCAACATAAGCGGAATATATACAAAAATAGCTCCACCTACACCTCCCCAAACCCAAGTGAATCGTATCAAAAAATGGTCCCATTCTAAATATGCAAACACAACACAAAACCACCCCGTTACACCCCCCTCCCCACATATCGTGAGTATACCCCCTTAAAGTTTCCCCGCATATAGTTACTACACAGATGGTTCCTTCAAAGAACCAACAGAAGTCAGTCCGGGACATTGGCATAAAGAAAAAGCCGGATATGGCATATACAACTCAACTAAAGAAATATAAATACTCAGAAGACTCCATGGACTTCAAAATATCCTTAGAGCAAAAATAATGGACCTCGATATAACCCTCCAAATTATTACTACACAATATACTAATGAACCCGCACACATCTATATAGATTGAGTAAACGTACCGTATCTTGTAAACATACAAATAACAAACTCTACCCTCCACAATAGCCACCTCGACCAAGCCATACTAACATATGTGGTTCAAATGATTCAAAATTGCACACAGACTACAACCCTCCATAAAGTTTGAGCACATGTCAATATAAAAGGAAACGAACAAGCGGATAAACTAGCCAAAGAAGGATAGGTAAACCTAATTGAAATGCCAAACACCCACATGAACACGCCCATGCTACCCCATACTACCTCCAAAGAGAAAGTTGGTCTTCTATGGAAGACACCCCTAGACAATGGCCCCATTAGATTATTTGAATGAATACCTCAAAAAACAATATTTAATTAAAACCCTTGATCTAATCTCAAAAAGTTTCCCTAACATAGACAAATGGACCGGTAACAACAACATTAATAATGAACTATCTATAGACTTTTGGAAAAATCCCACAATTACAAACTCACAAAAAACATGCCTTATCAAATTTTGTACTGGACAACATATGGGAAACGCCGGCAAACAACTCTTTTTTGAAATACAACGATTTCCATCCATAACTCTTCCAATATGCACCTCTATAGACCCGGACACATGGCTACACGTACTCCTCAAATGCCAAAACCATCATATACACTCCGTAATCATCAAAAGGCACAATAAAGCGGTATGACAAATTTGTAAACTAATCATTTCCTCCAATAAATCACGATGTTTTATACTTATGAATGCTGAGACCTTCAACAACAAACCACAAGAAAATATTGTTCCTTCATGACTACTTCCATGCACATGTGGAATCCAATGATGTCATTGTAATGCCAGATTTAAACAAGACATACTATGTGTTAAAGGACTACCATATAAAGATTCCCCGCCGGACCACATAAATATAAACCATACTATTCAATTTATTGAATTCAAATACTGTAATGACAAAAAAATTCTAGAAACAATCAAAAATAAAACTAATAAATATCAACCACTCATTAATGACATTGCAGCCCTTGGATGGAAAGTTGACCCCCCTATTGTCATTGCCGCTAGAGCTAGAGCTACTACCTTTATCCCTTGTATGAAAAGTTTCCAAAAACATTCAATATCTCCATTAACCCAACTAAAAAGACATTCACAAAAATCAACACCATCACTATATAACATGCAATGTCCATACTCCTACACAAACGAAAACTCAAAAACAACCAACCTCTCCCAGAGTTACATGAGAACGCCCGGTAAAATCTCTCAAAAACACTCATTCAATATTTACAAATCACCACTTGGATATGAGCCATGTGGCTCTGGTTGGTTCTTGGTTCTTGGCTCTGGTTGGTTCTTAGTTCTTGGTTCTGGTTGATTCTTAGTTCTTGGTTCTTGGCTCTGGTTGGTTCTTGGTTCTCTGTTGCTAATTTCTGGTTATTGGTTCTTTGGTTACATAGTGTCTATCCTCAAGAGAGGGGGAGTAGTTCCATACTACTAAACTTATGTCCGGTGGACATGGATTTAATGGTGGAACGAACACACACTTTATTCACTCCAACCCTCCACCTTTGAGGACCGGAGTTCTTCTTCTTCTACTGAATTTTCTATCACAATCAATTTGTTACAATAATAGATTATTATTTTCAATAATGATAGGAAAATAAATCAATAAATACAGAAGGATATTTAGATATTAGTATGGAGTAACCTACTTGCTCTATTTAGTGTAAGTTATAGAGTCATTATTATAACATTCTAGAACCAACCAACTTGCTAATTCCTTGTTCGGTGAGCATGGTCTTAGTAGTGGAACGAACAAACACTTTATTCACGCCCGTCCCCTCTCGGGAACCGGCGTTCTTCTTCTAGAACCAATGCTAAGGTGGTCTTTTGGAGTTTTTAGATCACTCTTAAGTATATGAGTGATCAATTTCTTCTATAATGAGTCATGCTCACTTCTTCACTAACACACAACAAATGATTTCCTTTGGTGGCCATTTGCTTCATTTTCCTTAGCTTATTTCTAATTTTATTCTAATGGTTTTATATGCATTAAAAATCTTCCTCCTCAATCATTAGGGGGCTTCAAAGCAAGTTTATGTTCTACTAGACAGACTCTGCTGGAAGCAAAGCAATTGTTCTAAGAAGTAGCTAAGTTGTTGGATACTATAATGATGAGTTCGGGGCCTCAAGGAAACAAGAACTCATCGACCCTTCAACTTCAGTTGGGAACCATATGTATAGGCCATTATTTTACTCTCTAAAATATAAAATATGTATTAAAGTTTAGCAAGACTTACACCATTGGATTGAAGATTCTTCGTCTAACATCTTTTATTTGGAGGTCGTTTCAATATCTCAACCTTATCATGTTCAAATATGAATACTATGGCTATTGGTGGCATATTTGAACATGATAAGGTGGCTAACTGTGGCAATAGTATTTGTTTTGTATTATCATCAATTACAATGTTACGAAGTGTAAAATTCCATATCTAATATGAACATATAGGCATTAATCCCTGAAGGACCAAGTGTTGATTCCGGGGCATTAACCCTGGCCTTCTAACTTGGGCTAGAATATGTAATTCTGAAATACTGGAATTTGGCAAAAGGACGTAGGAATTGGATTGGACGTAGCCCTCGGAAGTCGTAATTGCAGCATAATTAGGCCGTTGATGCATATCCCAACAGCCACAGAATCTGATCGCCATCAAAGGACACTCCTCCCACAGGTGCAATTCTGACAAATTGCATTGACATGGAACCTTAGAAGTTAGGTCCTTCCCTTGCCATAATTTCAGGTGACTCTGCTCATATTCATCTTGTGGGAAGACTTATGAGCTCTCATCATCTATCATCCTGGTGATGACCATCTTGGTGACTTTCTATTGCATTCTTTGGATGCTGTCATGCTTAGTACACAACATTACTTCCTCGTTGTACCTTGGTCCAAAACAAAAGAAGCGGGAAGCCCAATAGAAAGGGAGGGGAGAGCGAGATTGACGCCACCACCCGATTTGACGCCAATTGGGGTTGTTTTGAGGTTTAGGGTAGTAGGTAGGGTAACATAGTGTTTTGGGTTTGGGAGTTTTGGTAGTGGTCCTGTAGGGTTTGTGGCCATGTTGGCCCTGATGCGGTGTATGTGTGTTTCTTCTCTTCTTTGCAAGTAAAGTTTTCTTTTTTTGTGCCAAAAACAAAAAACAAAAAAATGGAGGGAGAAGAAAGGGACATGCCTTGTGAAATGAACAATAAATTGTGGACTCCATCAAACCATACCTTATTGTGTTTAAATCTAAAACAACAATCGAGAACCATATATACATGCAAGTATTTTACTATGTAGGATATAGAAAATGTATTAAAGTAAGACAATGCAAGATCTACATTATTGGATTGAAGATTATCCAACTAACATCTTTCATTTGGAGGTCATTTCAATATCTAAACCTTATCATGTTCAAATACAACACTATACATGTAGAATATGGTAGCCATTAGTGGCACCTTCTAACATTTAAGAGTCAATTTTAGGTCAAGATCATATTTATTATTAAAAATACCGGTAGAACCATGGCAGTAACTCAACAATGCCTACAGTTTGCCACCAGAGAAAGGACGAGGTTTTCTTGAACCTCAAATTTATCTTGGGATCAATGCCTTTTTTAATACTTGGATCGTGAAACATAAAGTAGGTCCTATGATCCGGCAATTATTCTTAACAAACTGTGGTACAAATTGCTGTTATTTTGTATATTCAATGGTCATCTTATACCATCTTTTTAGTAATATTAGGGATGCTTCATATCATGACTCAAGGGTGAGAGTTCATCAAATTCCAGCTCACGATAGTGGGAAAATTACATCATCACCACTTAGGTTTCACACTCAAGCTCAAGGTACAAATCCAATCCTCTTACAAAGTACTTAGGACCACTTTACACTATGGACAAGGTGGTCAACAACATCTAAACAAATATGGGTGGTCCAAAGTACCTAACGAAAGTGCCATTCCTTGTTACTCTTGGTTCCAATTTTTTAAAATAATGAAATTTGCAACAAAGAATACTAGAAACCCCCATTCCTTTGGGTGATTTAGGAAGGTGTTTCTACTTACAATAATGTAAAGGGGCCTCTATTAACTCTAAGGACCAAAATTTTCAAGGTGGGCTATTACAAATCTCAGGCACATTCTTGTGATTGCAACTTGTATTTCAAGTCTTGTAATTTTTTATAAAGATGAAAGAAGACAAGAGCTAGTTGAGAAAATAATATTTTATTCTCATTTGGATCTTCTAGAAAAAGTTATGCCATCTTAACCCCTAAAGACCCAATTTCTCCTCGGGAGACATTTAAAGTTTGAATAGGGTACCACGTTCTCAAATTTAGGCATGATTTTCTAAGATTTTTTATTGAACCGGCAACTTTTTATTAGCTTTCTATAGATTTTTTTTTTTTTTTTTTGTAGAAATCAGACTTATAGTTCAAAAGTTACAATTTTTTTATGGAACATATACAATTAGTGCAATGGTTTAAAGTGACATATAACAAATAGTGTAGCAATACTTTAGTTAACTTTAAATTGAATAGAAATTCAAGGATTTGTCCATTTAAAAAAAAAAAAAACCTGGAAAAAAATGGAAATCTCTGCATCTACCATACGGATTTTTGAGTTTTAAAAATATGAGAAGGATATGATATATGCAAAACTTGAAGTGTATTGTTGATTCTTAGCATTTAGTTGCATTGCAAGATTTTTTAAGGACATCTTCCCCTATACTACTTCTAAAATTTGGTGCATATGTGCCTAACATGATCCTTTCAAAGTTAAAATTAGAAAGTCACAGACCGTAGTGCAAAAAAATGTCATAGAGGGTGGTCAAAGTTTGTTGAAGGTGTTTAGTATGACCTCAAGAAGAGTTTATGTCTCACTTCAAAGGCTAATATCTTTCAATTCGTGCAGTCAAACTAAATAATTTCTTTCCCACATACACTTGTGCAATCCTACTACAAGATCCTACGGTTAAATATATTAAAACTGTGTTTGTTTGCATTTTGTGTTGGATGCATTGAAACTGGCAGTTTCAAGTGAGTTTGGGTGCTAAAATGCCTTGAGCCTTTAGGGATTAAAGAAGAATTGTTGAGGGTAGGCACTTATTTCTTGTTCGATGGTATCATGCAAAATCCTATCTTTGTAATATGTGAATTCTATGAATTAGATGGTGATGTTTAGGTTGGGTGCTTCTGGCGGAGGGTGGTTGTATGGAATACCGCTAATGCATATAATATTTGGTTTGAATTTTACGTTGCAGTGGCATCTTTGTTTTCCACAAGTACACGGGAGTAGCCAATGTAGGATTGTATTTTCAGATGGGTTATTGTGAAAGATACTAGCGTTCATATAAATAAGACAACGGATTTTAATGTGGGATATAAGTAGTTTCCTAATTTTCCATATTGTTTTGTTGTGTATCTTACCTGTTGAGTGTATGTGATGTTGTTGGCATTTGAGTAGTATATGTAACGAGGTGTCTCGTTCCGTGGAGTTGCAGATGGGGCATGTGATGAAGGGATATCTTAAAGGTCCAAAGAAGAGTTGTTTTCTAGCGTTGCCCATATATTGGCCCATTTTGAATTTTATAATGCATGTTTTCTCCGCGTCTGTAATAAGAGAGTTTTTTCATAAGTCATTAGATAGTTTGTTGTCTATGCCTTTATTGCTTGTCCATTTATCTATGTTTGGGAAATTTTTGGTTAACTCCGTTAGATTGTTATGGGGATCATGTTTTTTTGAGGTATTTGTGTAGGAACCGTGTAGGGCTTTAGTCTAGGGTGTCCCCCATGGATGGCCATTCATCTCTTTGAAAGTAGTACGGTGTTGTGTGGGCAAGACATACACCTTTGGATTACAAATTCTTCAACTAACATGTTTCATTTGGAAGTCATTTCAATATCTGAACCTTACCATGTTCAAATATGACACCATACATGTAGAATACATTACCATTTTGCAACTTCTCAAGCTTGTAGTAGGTGCAAAAATGATCTAAGTTAACTTGTCATGTGCCATTTGATCGGGCTCAACACAAATACAAATTTTTGTAACTGATGTATACACCTAAAGCCTCAACAGTAGACCAAAATAATCACAAATGCTCATGCCTTGGGTGTGACCAAGCTCACGCTTGAATTTCATTGTAGGGCCATCAATTGGAAAAGGAGCCATGGCCATGAAGAGTTTGTGAGATATGACTTGTGTTGTGGAATCTCAAGGGTTGCTCATCATGCGACATGAGAGTTGATGGCTTATATTGAAGAATGCCATGCACGGACGAGAGTCTATGTGACGGTACACCTCAGACATTGTAAAGAGGGCCACTGCTGGCCTTCTGAGCCCTGGTCATGTTGTGCCCAGTACGGTGGCTACACTCTTTATCATTATCTGTATACTGTAGGGTGCTTTTACTTTTTATTTACTTCATATTTAAGATGACTTTTTCAACCTTGAGTACACTAAAATTGATACTAAGTGTTGTGTGACCAATAATGTTATTACCCCTGCTACTGTAATTTCACTAATTGTCAATTTGCTGACAATTAGTGTGTACAATTTGTTGCAGTGTCGCTAGATGAGAAGATGGATCTGCAATGGCACATTCCTGGTTTCACTTCATGGAAAAGAAATTGAGGACTGATTTGAGGTGGGTTGTGTCAAGGATCGGGTTCGGGTTGTGCACATTGCGAGTGGCCGTCGATCAACCCACCGCCATTGAAGACAAGAATTGAAGAGGATGTAGACATGTAGAAGAGAGTTGTGAATAATTGGAGACCATTTGAATCGTGGCTCATGCTACGACAACAGTAACATGCACAAGGCACTATGAGATTGAGAGCTGTGATAAATCAAGATATGTGATTTAATTTTGTGCACATACCTGGTGGCGCTACGCAATGAGTGGCTGCTAATTGTTGGGTGGGGTACGACGTGATTCTAGGTGCAGCGTGGAGGGTGTGGTGTTGAACTCGGGTATCATGTCCAATACCTAAGAATTGAAGTAATGGATGGTCTTCTTGCTCCTGCCCGACCGACGCCTTTGCCAATGTTCTTCATCATCATCATCATGAACCCATCTGGTGCGTGGCGTCATTTCCACTGCCATCAATGCTTGGATCTGGTGCACATTTGTGTCTCCATGCATTGTTTTCCTGGGGTTGTAGCAGTTTTTCTGGGTTTTGAATCGTTTGGTGATTCAGGGCGGGTGACATTGTATACACAAATTGGCCGGACTCCAATTGCACAGTGAATCTTGGACATCACCATTGCAGCTGCACGAGAGACTCGCTATGGTTGAATTCTGACTCTTGCTTACCAAGTAGAATTTTTGAGCCTTCAGATTGTTTTGTGGCATTTTTTTTCTCAACGCATCGTGAGTTCTTTGCAAGGTGATGTTGAACATGCCTAGTTGAAGTTTGAAGAGCAGCTCCGGAACATGGATTACGGTAAGGTAATTGCTTGATTTGAGACTATTGCTTTACTTTGAGTGCAATTATGTGGAGATGGTGGCTGTTTTCCAAACACTTGTTGAGATACGGTCCTCTGTATTGACCCGGCATGTAGTTTGTGAATTTCATGTGCTCCAACAACTTCTATAGGTTGTTGGATTAATTCCTGTCCGACACTAAATTGTAACATGTAAAATTTAACGAACGCCAACATCTATCGTTGTTGACAATTGGTGGTCAAGTTGACACTTAATGTTTGTTATGTTAGTAGGGTTATTGACGTTTTAGTATTTGAGCTTGTAATTAGTATTACAGACACTAAATATCAATTTAAGTGTAGTGTTCTCTCGATAGGATTCATGTTGACTTTTTTCAACAAGCTGTAGAGCTTCAATACATGTACTTGGTGAAATACAACTTCACTTTGAGTGGCATGGTAGAGCCTTGTGCAAATTGGAAATAAATGCATAAAGATATATAATCGAAAGTGTCATAGTCATTGCTTCATCATCGTAGGGGATTGTATGTTTTGCATGAGAACTAGGAGCATCCCATGACAACTTGTCAAATAAAGTGCCAAACTTGAATGAAAATCCATGCCACTTGTAAAAATTATGGCCAACAAGCTTAACCCTTTCAAACCTACAAGGCCGTGGGAGGGTGGATTTTGGTGCTCTAGATATTGTAACTTTTCCCATGATTAGTGGTTGTTGTCATAGTCTTTAGAATACACTTTGAGCTCTACAAGGGATTTCCAACCCATCACCTCTTTCAGTGAAGTGGGGTTGTAATGAAATGTATCCACCGTGTAAATGATGTTCCGCATAATCTATCACGCTCATGGATTCTCTCAGGGCCTCATGGTCCACTCAGACGATGAAGGGTTAAACAATGAGTGGAGGGAAGGCACATAAAAATTAGAAATGGGCAAGATTTTGTTGAAGATATGGTTCTTTATCTCCAAATATTCATGCAATGGCTTTTGCTTGGTTATCATCTAGTTTTGATTCATGTTTGGAGTATGAGAAGTGGGGTAGTTCAAAGGCTCTTTGATTGGTTGTCTATTAAATTTGGTATGTGATTGGAGTATGAGAAGTGGGGTAATTAAGTTTGAAGGGCACCATTCAAACAAAATCCAATCTGTACTGCTCATGGTGTGAGGATGCTCTAGAAATGCTTTAATTCATGACATATGAATGTCTTTGAAGTGTTTGCTACACGTGTTTTGTCACATAAGTTGGAGCATCATGGTAATTGCGAGCTTTATAAGTGTGTGTCTTGTAATTGTCAATGAAGGGTGAACAAACTTTGAGTGCCTTTGAGTGACCATGTATGATTGGCCACACTTGTGAGGAGTCCAATGCTTGAAGGAGTGTCCAAATTATGATTAATTCAAGTAACCATTCAATAAGCACACAGATTAATGTAGATCTCCTCAAGAAATGAATTCAAACTAATAATCTCAAAACTAGTTATTGTTGCTGTGGCAAGCAGCGATTGGAAATGAGGAGTCCCGTTAGAACTAATTGAATGCTACAAGCATTAACTTAAGACGTGTTCTTTGGGGTTGCGGAACTAGCTAAAGACATATTTTTATGCCGAGATATTTCAGACTGAGATTAAGCACTTATAATCTCAACAGTTCAAACTGGCTAATTAGCGATTATGACAGGAAATTGCGATGTAGGGCGATGAGTTCTTCAGCTGCTTCTCCATGATCACCACCACATTCACGTTGGAGTTCCCGGCCTTGTTCATTTCCGTGCGCTACCCTAATAGTGTAGAACTTTGGATTCATTAGCAAAAACTTTGCTGAACACTGGAGAATGAGGAGCACATTACCTGGCTGTCCAAATAATCGTGGTGAGGAGTTCAATTTCTCCATGTACCCTTGTGGTGATGCTGAACCATGATCATCGCTCAAGTGCAATGGTCGAAAGTACTAGCTACATAGCAGCCACTCTTCACTGGACAACGCGCCCCTGTAGGTCGCTGGTACAGAACCCCTGCAGCAGCAGCAGCAACAGCAGAATTGGTTGCAGTTGCAGCCTCTCACTCGGAATTTAATGCCCATAGGATTCATAAACCCCCTAAACCCTGAGATTCGTGATCCTCTATTCAAGGATGTCTCTTCCTCTGGACAATCTTTATCATGAGATTCAGAGGGAAGATTTGGTGTAATCCCACGTTTAGGCTTTGAACTTCATACCTGAGAGTTTTTCTACCACGACAAACATCCTTCAAGGACGCCATCATTCTCGAGGTATCTTCTTGAGGTGTTTTATCACTCATCAGCCGCTTGTAATGCTCAGTTCTGTGTGACGGAGGATTGACTAAACGCGCAACGTGTTCAGTCCACTGAAGAAACGTACTGAGTAACGGTGGAGAAATTAATTGGAAGCTTCAGGCTAAGAGCAATTGTCCCTTAAAACAACCAGGTACTACTCAACGGGACAATAATATAACTTACGCGTTTTTTCCTCTTTCGTACTTGCAGCGACTCCATGGTACGCAGCCCTCCGCAAGGTACGAGACAACTGGAGGAGCAATGAGAGCATCCCACAAGAACTTCGCTTTGCTCGTGACCATTTCCAGACACGGTACCATGAGAAGCCAGTAGACCTAACGTCCTTGTCACAGCAGCTGTGGCCATCTGCAACAGCACCAAGATGCTATTATATTGGTGCTAGGACAGAGCATACCACCTTTGCCAGCAATCTGTTATCTGTTCAAGAAGGCTGCACAAATTAGAACCATAGTTTCGTTACCGCTCATTGTCTTATGTAGACGGGACGCGCAGTAAACAAACTCCCGACTTGACGAACACGGTACATATCACGAAGGCATTCTACGGTTACCTCAAAATCAACAAATCCCTGAGACATACTTGTGTCCTGGTGATTGTGAAAGATGAGGATATTTTGTCCGATATATCGTAAGCAAAGACTTCATTGTTGACTCTATTCAAATGATACGATAGCGTGACGATGGCTACAGCTACATCGCGTGACGATGGATACTGACTTCACGTAGCCGCAACCGAAGCTCAATCAATCACTGCCAGTGAGCTTACTTTCCATGATTGAAGATGCGAGACAGACTCAGCGTGGCTGTTAATCTACCTTTCCTGACAGACTGGTCATAGATGAAGGGGGACAGATCACGAGCAAATTCACCAAAAGTTGATGGTCTAAGAAAAACTGGAGGATCCACTTACAGTACATTTTGTGCTACTTTCTCGATTTACAGAGCTACTCGGTTCAAAACTATTTGTTCGGAGGAAGGGCAACTCATCCCCGCCCGTACAAAGCATCAGGATCCTTGACCTCTTTGGGAAACGGTAGCTCGAACCGCTCCTTCACCACACACTTGGCGTTTCCATCCTCCAAGACTACGAGCTTCTTGCCTGGAGCACATTTCGGTGGTGAAGGTGCCCTCGGCCGGCTCTCATCCAGAAACACCGGCTTCAGTGCTGAGGCCACCGGGAGCGGCTTCTGCTCCACTTGTCTGTGACTGTGCTCCGTAAAAGCCAGGAACGCCACCACACTTGCCACCACTACCGCGGCCTTTGCAGCTTGCACTACTGCATTTCCAACACTTCCACTCACATTCTTCCACAAAGATCCTGCAAGAACGAAGCCTCCTGCAACCACTCTGTGCCCTGGCCACTCTGTTCCTGCTTCCTCGTACTCCTGCTTCCTTTCGGTCAAGTCCTTCTCCTCCACTTCCTTTTCTACTTCGTCCCCCTCGGACAGTGCAAGCCTCTTCACAGCTCGACTCTTAGGCAGCGCCACTGGCCTTGACAGCTGCTTCGGTGATGACTCCTCGTCCATCACAAATGCCACATCCACCGCTGGCCTCGGGTACGGCGGAAGGAGCAGATCGTCCCTCTCTTCCACCGGCTCACCTGCAAACGCCAAAGCTTCCTGGACAACTTCCCATTCACGCCCTTGATGATTCTTCAACTTCAGCAGCAGTAAGTGGCGGCTTTCTTCCAGTTCAGCGAGCACTGCCTCTTTCTCGGCTCTCTGATGATTTTGCATCGACTGCAGAAGAAGCACAACCACAAACCCCAACCAGAAGCATGGTCAAAGTATGACAATCACAATGTGGCGTCCAAGAACATGCACAACTGACCGCGCATTTCTATCAATAATGCCTATCCCTCTGCACAGATGGTAGATTCACCTCAAACAATTTACCGGGACCAGGTTCAATTTCCGGAGTGCCAGCAATGGTCATCATAATCTCTCCTGCGTAGCTATATATTCTATAACGGACGACGACAGCCTGATTAGTTCAGAACTGAGACAATCGAAATCAAAACCTCCTTAAGGCTGAAAATAACTACTCACAAACGAAATGCTAAAATCTCACCATTTTCCTCTGCCAAGACAATAGCTTTACCTGGAACAAGCTTCATCTGCCACAACAGCGATGATGAGCTGAAGACAACCAATCCGAAGCTCGGGGCGGACACGTCGTTTAGGTCTATCCTCCAAGAAAAATAAAACCAAAAACAAAGAAGAAAAGCACTCTGTGTCTCTAAAATCGCGACAAAACAACACGCTGTCCATAATCCAGCTCACCAAGACACGACTCACGCAACCTTCACAAGAGAGAAACCGATGCACGAACAAAAGAAGTAAAATAGACACCAACCTGCAGAGCTTCAAGCTGCTCTTCGAGCGTTTCCAACGCATCGCGAATCAAACCTAAAGTTCTGGCCTCCACATTGCCGTCTCCACCACCTACACTCCCAGACTTATCGGAATCTCTGTCAAACCTCACAAAGTCACTGCTGTCATCACCGTCATGGACGGACGAAAAATTGGAATCCAAGCTCCGGCTGCTGGTACTCCGCCGAAACTCTGTCTTCAACGCGCGCTCAATCGCTTCACTAATCTTGACGTGAAGCTCCGACGCCCGCGACAACACGACGCGAATCTCATCCGCCTCCATTCCACCTCCCTCTCCAATAAAATAATACCTCCCGCCTTACACTCCTCAGGCACACAATGAAGAACATCCAACTGCCCTCCCGCAATCACACGGATAATCAAGAAACATCACCGCGGTCTGCCTCCTCTCCGGAACAAGAACGCAACGTCACTTGAAGTACGGCGCCTCACACGTCACTTAATGCTTCAGCAATTGCGCAATCATGACCTCACTCCCGCCCGCCTCAGCAACCTCTCCTCCGTCTAGACAGAATTCTCCAATACACCTCCTCACTATCACTTCCACACCTGCTCAAGCGCAAAAGCAAGAACATCAATACTTCAACTATCTCCCGCCTTCAGAATATCAAGAAATCTCAAGAAACATACTTCAACTACCGCTCCGCCTTCAGAATACCAACAACGCGCTCTATCTGGCCTCCCGGTTACTAGTCACACAACCGCAACGCAATGTCAGACGCAGATACGGAGCCTTACCGTAACATAATCATAAAACCGGACTCCCGCTCGCCTGAGCTACGTCTGCGCCAATAAATGCTCGCTCGAATTCGACAGGCTTTTCTTCGCCAAATCTTCTGCCAAGAGAGGCGGAGCGGCTCTGAGATCGGAGGTGTGGCGCGAAAGGAATGAGAAGTGGAGGAGTGCAAAAGTAGACAGAGATGGCGATCGCATTTGTTGCCTTCAGAGGCGGATTGGCGCCATCGCCAGAGATCGGGCTTACGACGGAGTCATCCGGGAAGATGATCTCCTGGGTATTTCCATGGTATTAAGAGAGGTATCGGCCGAGTGTCATCTCGGTATGATCCTGGGTAGAGCCTGAGTATGTCCAGGGTACGTGCGGAGTAGGGCCTCAGTATGTGCCGGGTGTGTGCGAGGTATTACGCGGCGTGAAAAATTCATAATCCCACTAATAACTTAGTTCGAGCAGAGCTGCACCACGGTAGAAGGCCCCAGATCCTACACCCACGCGTAGGGTTGCACAAACCCCATCACCGCTGAAATCCAGGAAAATGCATCCGACGGCTCCAGATCACCAAGACGCGCCCATCCACGGCCCAGCGCGGGCCTAGAAGCCATTGCTCCAGCTCACAAAGACTGTCGTGGTCCTCCCCTCTCTTCCTTTTTGCTCGCTTCCTCTGCACCCAGCGTTTCTCCGCACACTTCCGTCGTCTCTGCGCCATCGTCGTGCAGCTCTCCCACCATGGTGAGAGTGCTCAACACCGCATGGCTTATGTTTGCCATCTTTCTTTTCAGCTGTGGAAGAGTTTTTTTGCCATTCTGTTGGTTTAGGGTTTGTCATTCTAGGGTTTGTGGTGGTTATGTTTGCGTTTGGTTGTGTTTGCAGACTGTCAAGAGGCGCAGTGGAGGTCGCAACAAGCATGGCCGTGGCCATGTGAATCCTATCCGGTGCTCCAACTGCGGGCGCTGCGTCCCCAAGGTAATTCGGATCTTTGTGGTGACTTCAGTCTTGAGTTTTGTTGGAGCGGTTTGCGGGGATTTATGGAGGAGGTTTCGGATAAACTTTTTGATTGAGGCGAGGTTTTTGGTAGGGTTTTTTTAGGGTTTTGAGAGGCTAATTGTTTGGAATGGCGCAGGACAAGGCCGTGAAGCGCTTCTTGGTGCGTAACATTGTCGAGCAGGCTGCTGTTCGTGATGTGCAGGAGGCTTGCGTCTACGACGGTATTGCTCTCTCACTGCGTGGTCGTTGTTTTGCAAACCTGGATTCGTCCCTTCGTGTGATCGATGAGGGTTTAGGGTTTGTGACTGCGTATGATTTCGAGCGCTGTCTCTGATGATCGTGTCTTGACCGGGTTTTTTTATTCCTTACAGGGTACGTCCTGCCGAAGCTGTACGCCAAGATGCAATACTGCATCTCGTGCGCTATTCACTCGCACGTGGTGCGCGTTCGCTCCCGCGAGGCACGTAGGATCCGTGAGCCACCCCAGAGGTTCCGCCGCAAGGTGAGCAACGACGTCGTCGATCTAGTCGTTATTAGAGATTCATTTACATCTAATACAGGTTTTGAGTGTGTGTACTAATGACGGAGAACGTGTCTGTTGTTTCGCAGGAGGACGGTCCCCCCCGCGTTCCGGGAGCCCCCGGTGCTCGCCCTGGCGCTGGTGCACCAGCCAAGGCTTGAAGGAATCAAGTGATGAGTGGTTTGTCTGATTGAGAGTGTCAGTGGTGTCACATATGAGCACATCCTTTTTGTCCTCGATGTCATCATATAATACCAAATCTTGAATTACAGCTAACATTCATTCCACAAAGTCAGAACATTGTTGTCGACATATGTTGATGGTGCAATGGAGGTTCCAAGAAGTTGCAGTTCGCAGATCCTCACATGGCAGGTTCTTGTTTGTGGGGAATTTTGAGTGCAGCAAATGCTGGGGAGTGTGGAAAGTTGCATGTGAAGCGGCTGTTGGAAGTCCGTTTATAGATTAGCCTGCACAATCGAACTCCACTATTCCCTGTATTCACTTGGCTGAGTCAGTCATCACGAGGTCAGGGTCTCAGACTAAACTTCCAATCTGAAAATGCAAATGTTTCGATTTCCAATTTGTGCAAATGCGCATTCCGTTTTGTCCTGGGCCTCAACTGGTTACTCAGACATTCTTACAATTTGAAGACATGCACTGTATACCCGAACACTCAGTGACATGTAGACTCTGTATCAGGAATTGAAATTGAAATTCTAGTATGATGTAAGGTTGGATGACCTATATCCACCAACTTAAGCTTACTGACCTATTTATAGCGTTTGTATACGTGGTAAGACATTTTTTGGGAATTCAAAATAGGATTTCATGAATATTGCAATTGTCGTGACCATTTAATTCTTCATATTGAAATTGCTGCAAATTTTCAAAGTGGATCCCACTAAAACGAAAAAAAAGAAGGGCTGATGCACATGGTGACTTGGCTTGGGAATCACCAGTCAAGTTTTTGGGAACTTGAGGTACTATAGGGGAGCTTTAGCTTGCATGGGATGAGGTCCAAGAGCATTGATTGCCATTACTACTAATGCATTTCATTGGTGCAGAAAAAGGGAGAATCAGATTTTGACAATCTATTTTGATGTATAAAAAAAGTTCACGATGCCTGGCAGGTTTGACATCCTCTCTTGCATCTTCAGAGAGTTTTTTCACGGAAACAATATACCCACATGTCATCAGTCATACAAGTTTCATCTCTCATTAATTTTGAAATTTTCTAAAATTGACTTTCTTTGGAAAAAAGTGTCACACACCTTTAGAGATATGTTGTCATTCCTAAATTCCTCTAGTTTGGCCAGGGCTTTTTTTTTCTTTTTAGTTTCAGGGTTTTAGCCAAAGTGGTGACACAAATTTTTTTGAGACCACACATGTAGCGACACAAAGTTTCTTCTCAAAATAATAAATCCAAATTTTCTTCATGAATATCTTTTTTGGAGAATCCATCTCTATAAACATAGATTTGTACATCCTTTTTGGTGATAGGATGGAGTCCGTGCTGTTCACTAGTAGCAATATGGCGATATGGAAACGGCCATCAATGAAATTTTGGCGATATAAAATCATAATTTTCCCTCTTTTTTGGGATTTTTTTTTTTTGCCATTTGGCTCCAAATCTCAAAAAAAAAGCCATGAGTTTGGTGTTTATTAAGTAGAAAGATGCTTGCCGAATTAAAAGGGAAAATTATTTAATGAATTTGCCAAAACTTGAGATACTTTTTATTTACAGATTTTGTCACCTTGGTAGACACCAAAGGGGAGTGGGGCTTGGAAAAGATACCATCCTAGGTTGTGCGCTTCGGCTTAGAACTCCAAGGTCTTGGGTTCAAGCTTCATGGATGTCAAAAGTGCTATATATAATAATATGTGATTTCTTGCCGAAAATTAATTTATTGTTATTTTGGATGCCAAACAATCTTTTCTCACTTCAAATAATTATTCGGCATGGAGGTGCCGAACTAGAGGTTCAGTTATGGTATTTTGATCCACAGTTCATTTATAATTCTAGTATAAATTATAATGTATTAGACAATGTGTAGATTTATAATTTCAGTATTAATTATAATGTATCAGACAATGTGTAGCAAGCAGCTAGTTCTATGGGATTTCACTATTGTTCACTAATGTTGTGTGTCTTCTTCCACATGATCTTCTTCTTCATCATCGCTTGTGTGGCTCCAATCCTCCATGCTCCATTGTTGGGTTGATCTTGATAGCTGTCCATGTGAAAAGAGGAGACCTTCATCTCCATCATTGCTAGCATCTTCATCTCGACCATCAAACAACATTTGATGAATTTGCTCCATGCCTAAGTTGCAAAATTAATTTCATCTCTTCCTCTCCTATCTAGTTGACTGCCCTCTTCCCACCTTCTTGCTCTTCCCTCCGTTGATTTGTCTCCCAAGATTTGAGCATGATAGGAAGCCCTCATAATTTAGTGCTCTCAACCCTAACTCCATTGCAAAATTTGGTGCACAAAACATCATTGTCTATCCTATTGTGTGATGGGTTTGAAGGTTGATGCTTCATTAACCCCTAAAGGCCCAAGGCATTTTCACACCAAAAACACTTCAAAATTGCTCGTTCTAGTGCAATGAGTAAAGAGGGAACAAAGTTTTTTATTTCTACATCTAATCGCAGGATCTAAATTAAAGCTCACTAAGAAACGTCCTCACAAAATTTCATAAACCTTTACCGCACAAATTGAAAGATTATAGTGTGTGAAGTAGAGGAAATGGTTCATTTTCTCCCTTGCGTTGAGTGTATCAGCAAACTTTGACTTCACTTGGTTTGAAATTTTTGCACAATACAAGGTCTAGATTCTTTACCATCTTGTTAAGTACAAAGTTAGTTCCTTGTACACCAATTATCAAAGGTAGAAGAAGGGTGTAACATATTCAAAACTATTGTGCAAGGAGTGGAAATTCAAATTTTATCAATTTGCGTTTTATTCTTTTGTGAACTAAATATGTTTTAGAATGAAAATCCAAATGGTTGATAAGAAGGGTTACAACACATCTTGTAGTAGAAAAAATAAAAATTATAAATATGAAGATCTCTAGATTTAATGTGGAAAAGAAGAAAGTATTTCAGTACCTTGCTAGACAATTTGTGACAATAGAGTTTTCTTGAAAGTGCTTCTTGAAAGGGCAAGTCAGGAGGAATATGGTGCCAGACAATATGAGATGTATAAACGGCAAAAAAGAGAGCATGAGGAAATTTCATATTGCCTTTTTCTGCATCAATGAAATGCTTTGCAATTAAAATTCTTGGGCCCTATTCCATGCAAGCTAAAGTTCTCCCATAGTACCCTGAGTTCTCAAAGGGTTGACCAATGGTTCCCCCAAACCTTTCCCAAGCCAAGACACCATTTGCATGTGGTCCCGGTTACTAACATAAGACCTTAAGATTCGGGGTACCTATCCAATGTATTTTGGTGACTTTCAGGAAAACTCTAATGTATGAAAATGTTTGACTTCACTTAATGTGCTATTTTAAACTAAAAATAAGATTTTGTTTGGACATATGGATGAAAGTAATATTACTCGCCATTATTGAAAATCTCACATTTGACTGAGTATTCTAACAAAAGTTTTTGGAGTTGCCCGACGTACCTATATTCCCCATCAAAACTTCAAAACCCTATAACTTTTGCATTGAATGTCAGATTCAAGAAAAAATTGTATGCACACGAAGCTTTTAGTAATGTCCATTTACAATAATTTTATAGAAAAAATGTTATATACTGACACTATAGGAACTTGCCCAAATTTTCAGCCTCATCTGAGGGGGCTCTTGGGCCCTTAGGGATTAAAGGAGCACTTGAAGTGGCCAACTACCTTTCTAATAAGATATTTTAAGCACAAAACCATTGTTGTCATTAACTTAAAGCCAAACTAATAATCACATGTGGGTGTTGGTTGTTTCTCCTATTTCGCCACCTTATCTTTCCATCACTAACATGTACAATATCTTACTGGTTTTCAAATTTGTATTTTGTAGGAAAAATTCACCCTTCAAATCTTTTACCACTAGCAACAATAACTGTGCACCCAACTTGCGCCACCCATTCCTTTTACTCGGCACCAATAATACACCTTGTTCTGGAATAGTCAAGTTTGGTTGCGCATAGGACGATTTGAATAGACATCCCCCACGCTCGGACTTACCGGGTGGGGGACGAGGTGGTGGGGCCAAAACATGGCCCCTATTTTGTTTTTGAATGGGGCCCTAAATTTAGCCAAAGGGGGACCTACAGACTGAATACAGCTGTAGGCTTCAATTTTGTAAAAAAAAATCCTCTGACCCCCCCAAAATGGGAGGGCCAGAAAAATGAGCACATGCGATTAAGACGGGGGCCCACCTTGGGAAAGCCTGAGCTTGGGGGATATCATGTCCATGCCCGCACAAGGTAAGTGTCTTGAACCGACCCTGTTTCTAGAACCGACCCCTCTTGAAATGTACACCGTAGGTACATTGAACAAAGCAAAATGTACCTCTGAGTTAGAGGACGGTTTAAGAAACAGGTCGGTTCAAGAGCCACCTACCTTAGGAGAGGCTCAGAGATTGAAAACACGGGGTAAATAATGGGATCGGGTTTTCTGGGCATTGGACACGTTATGCTGAATAAGTCCACATATAAGTCAATGTTTTTGGCGACCATTCGAACAGGTAGTTGTACCGGGCATTGCACGTGCCCAGACACCTTGAAGCCACAAACCCATGTCGGTTTACTCCTCGGATGATACCTAGGCAACACCAGCCTGGTACGCGCATGATACTAGGGCGAATGGCATCGTTGTACATGAATGTTGCTGGGAATGTATCCGTTCTGGAACTTCTAGCTTTTTAGCTTGTGTGCCACGCTCGTGAACTGTCACTAACGAATGGCCGGACATGGAGCGGGACTCGAGGAAGGGAGGAAAATCGTGGTTTAGTGGCGAGCATGGCGGACGCTACCTTATTAATGCCGCTGGTCGAGAGTCCTCGAGCACGCATTCGAAGGTGCATCACGTTGAATTGGTCTAGTTTATGTTGAAGATGACGATATGGACGCTAGGTGTTGTGGCGGTCCTGGCGTCGATGCTACTGTGGCGTGCTGCTGGTGAGTACCAGGAGAATGAGGACTAGGCCTGTTTTCCTGATTCTGATGTCGAGTTTTGGACTGGAACCAACCAATGTTGTATATGGCTGAGCCGTTGGGGTCAGAAGTTGTGGTTGATGAGGTGGAGCCTGATTCCAACCAGGTTATGGTTAAGTTGTTGCATCGATATTGTCTGATGGATGTGTTTTGTATTGTTTCTCGGATTGCAGAGGCAAACTTGGGGATTAATTATGGGCGGCTGGGCAACGACCTGCCGAAGGCGAAGGACGTGGCCAAACTGGTGCAAAGCATTGGCGTGAGGCACATCAAGATCTTCGACTACGACAAGAAGGTGATCCGCGCGTTCGACCACACGGGCATCAGCCTGATCGTGTGCGTGCCCAACCAGGAGATCATCGGGCTGGCCCGCAGCGAAAAGGCGGCGCGCACCTGGGTGAAAAACTACATCCGCAAGCGCCTGCCCGACAGCAAAATCACCTACATCGTCGTCGGCAACGAGGTCAGTCAGTCTCACACTGGGCCCCCACCATTCAAATTTACCTTTCTAGAACCGTAATTCAAACATTGCTATTCCGCTACAGGCATGCTAAACTCATCCGATGAGTAGAGACCGAAACTTCGAAGAGAGATAGCAACCGCCATCGATCACACCTCAATCTTAATTCTGCAGGTCTTAGTTTCATTTGGAAACTTTCTAGATGCAAATTGTAAGCGTACGATACGAACATTGTTAAGTTTTCTGCAAGCATGCTGATTCAATCACATGCCTACAGATGAACTCTATGGAAAGAGATAACCCAACCGGCAATCGTCTCATGTCTCAAACCCAGTTTCCAGTAACTCACATATGGCACGTCGAATCCCTCACCAAGACTCTACTCTTGTGTGCAGATCCTCTCTGGCATCCCGGAGATCTGGCCGGCGCTGGTACCCGCAATGTGGCGGATCCAGTCGGCGCTCCGGCACTACTCCCTGGACGCGCACATCAAGGTGTCGACCCCGCACTCCATGGGCGTGCTGGCCGCGTCCTACCCGCCGTCCGCGGGCGCTTTCGCCGACAACTCCATCATGCAGCCTCTGCTGGAGTTTCTCTCGAACACCGACTCCGCGCTCATGATGAACATCTACCCCTACTTCCCGTTCCGCGACGACCCGGTGAACATCGCCCGGGAGTACGCGCTCTTCCAGCCCAACGCTGGCGTCGACGACCCGGCCACGGGCCTCCACTACTCCAACCTCTTCGACGCCATGTACGACGCGTCGGTGTTCGCCATGAAGCGCCTCGGGTTTCACGACATCCCGGTCATGGTCACCGAGACCGGATGGCCCTCCAGGGGCGATGACTGGGAAAAGCCCGCCACGCTTGCCAATGCTAGAACCTTCCATCAAAATTTGCTCAAGCATCTGGACAGTAACAACGGCTCCCCCGCGCGGCCCGGGAAGCGCATCGAGGTCTTCATCTTCGCGCTCTTCAACGAGAATGAGAAGCCGGGGGCGTTCTCGGAGCGCAACTTTGGCCTGTTTTATCCCAATCAGACCGAGGTTTATCAGCTTAGCTTTTGATTCCAAGGCAGGTCGAGGGATCCTCCGCTGCCAAGGCTGATTGCGGGATCCTTAAGTACCAAGGCAGATCGCCGGACTTGCAAGTCCAAGGCAGATCGGGATCCTCCGATACCAAGGTAGATGAGGGGTCAAATTAGGCGGGTTGAATTGCTTTTTTTCCCAAAGGGCCTGCTGGTTCTAATTTTTGTGAGTTTTGGTCTTTTTTTTTTTGGTTGTAGCTGTAGATTGACGCTTAGCTCTGTATTATCACCACCAACTCCCATCTCAATCTCTCAGTCGGATCCATCCAAGTATCTACATGCGCCTTATGACTGTCATCATTCGCCTTGTCGTGGCGGTGATCATCGTCAGATACTTCGGACTTGTCACTCACAATAAAATCATCTATTAATGCATCTCCAGATGCGATATCGAATGGTAAGGGATGAATATGGTAGCCACTCCAGAAGAACAAGCGACCAATGTAATCACCGACTACGCCGAGTTAGGAATCTTGCAGTATGCGGAAGTGCAGTGCTAATCTATCAGAACTTTTTGGTGCTTTGTGAAGTACGCACTTTGCAACAAGGTGGATACTTTGTTGAAGCACAGATCATTGCGGTGCTTTACCGACAATCTTGAATTGTGCAATTGTACCTGAAGACCTGAAAATCACATACCACACCAACCATTTTCTTTAGTGAGAGATGCAGTAATTGTCTTACAACGTCTATGCTTTTTTACCAATCATGTCCATGGATGTCCTTCTGTAGAAATGGTACTAAAATCTTCAATCTTATTTTAAGAAGTTAAATTCCCATGTAGAAAGTGACAGAACTCTTGTATGACAAGTTAGTGTGGCTTGCTTTAAATGAAGATACTTGGTATACTAATGTGTTGTGAAACTTAGACAATTCTAGATTTCTCTTGGCTTGAATCAGTATTGAAGAGATGTGTACATACCCATCGTCCGTGACGAGACAAGGGCAGCTTGGAAGAAAAATTGGCTTTTCGTGAAATAAAAAGTTCATATAATTCATATAGGCTATTTTCCGGCCGAAATATCCAACTATTTCCGGCCAATAAAAAAAAATTTGGATGAAAATCAATTTGGATAAAAAATTCATATAGGCTATTATCTGGCCGAAAAGCAATGGTAGTCTTTCTTAACCGTTGCCGTGACCGTTACAGCATTGTGCTGGCGGTGCTCTAATGCTTGTACATACAAGGAACTCTCCTTATAAATTGGATGAAAAACAATTGTCTACGTTGATTATCATCCAACAATGTCATCCGAGAAGTCAATTTCGGTGTTTAACCCCTAAAGTCGAAATCGACCAGAATGTGGTCGATCTGACTCTGGTCAGGCTCTCAGTTACTAAATTTATATCGTATGAAGTTACAATTTTGGAAGGTTGTAGAGTTTTCCCATACCTTTAAAATGACACCATTCATGCTTCAAAATTCCTCATACTTTAGGAGATATTCACGGTCAAAGTTTGAAAACACTGTTAGGGCATGCTGAAATCTGCCCAGAACTGCGGTATATGCTCATTATTCTCAAAATCTGCCCAAAATCAATTAGATCGCAGTAACTTCAAAAATTCACCAAAAATTGAGATTTTACTTTTTTTCGAATTTGTTTTTCGTACATGTAAAAGAGGTAGTAAAGCATGATCTCACCGTTTGGATTTACAATCCGATAATTTTTTACATGCCTTTTTAATTGTTGAAGATGGGCATTTGTATTTGTATTTCAGCATACCTCCATGTGAAAAATTAAGCATTTCTTTAGGTTTTATAGGTCCTATGAGGATAAAAATTATATGGACATATTCCTTACTCACATAGGAACAAGAATTTGAAGAGCCTCATGTCAAATTTCCTTTCAAAATTGGTTTTTTTGGCCCCCAAAACATTAGTTTTCCACTCTACAACAAGGAAAAAATCTTTTTTTTCAACTTTGAACATTACGATCTCACAAATGGAGAGGAATTTGAATCTAAGATTCGGTATGCATGTACATGTACAAGTTAGGTACTAAATCTTACGGTTACATACTCAAAAAGTTAAAAATTTTCACCTTGCATTGAAAGAGGGCAGTTTTGAGGGTTTTTGGCAGTTTTGAGGGCTTTCGACTTTAGGGGTTAAGGGTTAGAGAGGGCACATTGTAGTTGGAATAATGTTTAAACAGTGTACTCTGACACCCCTGCTAGAGATTAATCGAATAGTAAGTAAAAAGTTTAACGGAAGACAAAAGCAAAAGCATAACCCAATGTTTTAACCTAAAAGCAAAAGAGCAACTTGTTACGATCAGATGATTGGATTGGACCCGAGGACCTCCTTTGAGAGTAATCAGGAACCCTTACACCTGCAGTAGCTGGAGCTATCAGGAATGATGATATCAATCCTGAACTCGGATCTTCTTCCATATGTTCCACAGTATACACATATATATATATATATATATATATATATATATATATATATATATATATATATTACCAAAAAGAACAAGCCTGGGTATCAATACGTGGTCTTTCACTCATTTGTTGCATCTCCGTTTCGCAACTTCTGTCATGAATTAGCACAATTACAGGATCTGAAAGTTACGACATCAATAAAGTTCAAGTTTCGAGATAGATAGATATTGCATCCAAGGGTAGAAGTCAAAGCTGCCTGCCCATTAGCCTAGTGATGTCCAACTTCAAGATATAAATCATGCAACTTGAACAAAGGGAATGCGGACTACTGCTCACATGTCAAGAGGAGTCCTCGGATCAGTGAATATCTGACAGTGTCCGCAGATGACATGAACACCAACACTTGCTAAAGCCAGTGCTCCTGCGACACAAGCCTTGTAGAAAATATAACCTTAGCAGACGAAAGGGACTGTGTACCCAGTGAGGTGAAACCTTACACCACGTATATAGCCCCACAACATCTTTTCTCATGTATTGCACACAGTCTGAACTAAGCACACAAGTACAAGCGCACTAAGCGACGTAGTGCATGTCCTGTCTACTGTTCACGTGAACTGACTCATTACTGTATCCTGACGAAAGCCGTTGAGCTTCCCTAGTCTCGATATCCATCTGCAGGGAGAATACTACAGTTGGAACCAACTAACCAACATATCATGTTGTTGTTATATCACGTTCTTGAGTTCAATGATGTGAAGCGATTTTCCTCGACTATATTTTAGGTTCCACGTTCTCTTCACGTGCCCCAGGATGTTCAACACCCAGGCTCCCTCAGACCGCTACCTCCAGCTCAAGCGGGCTGTAGCAAAACTTGGGGTTGTGAAGAGAAAGAGGAACATACTCACAACGTTTCCTTGCGAGGGGCAGGGTTTAAGGCTGATGAATAGATTGCTCTTATCATTAAGATGACCCAAAATCCAGAACAGGTTTATGTTCTCGTTCTCAGCCTTAAACATCAAGCGAAAGTATTATTTCATCAGAGAAAAATACAACAAGAAGCAAGTGGATCTTTCCTGTGTCCACACCAAAAGCCAACTCGTTGATCTCTTTACTGAAGCTCTTCCTAGCGACACCGTTACGAAACTGCGCTCTCTTCTCCGCCTCACCGAGCAGCCTTCCCTCTCTTATTGGTTAGAATCATTATATGCACAAGTGGGAGTGATGTATGTATGAAATACGTTCATCCAACGATAAGAATACTCAACAAAGCGAGCAGCGGTCGAGGCCCCCATCGTTCAGACTGGGTACAATGGCTATACCCTCGACTCCTAGAGTATTTCAAAGTTTACCGGCACTTTGGGGTAAGATTCTCTCCAGTCCTACTCAAAGAACTTATCCTTATATCCTTTAAGCGGTTGATTCTTTGTATAACGTCCAATCTACTGACCCTAACGACAATGTCCTCTTAACACAAAAAATCATTGGTATGTGGATTTACTATTTCATGGGTGCCCACAATGTTGTTCTATTAACTCAAATAGGCCGTTTAACTTGTAGTCTACAAAAAGAGGCCCAAATTGAAATGAACACGACATTTCATACAGGTGTTTTACATCGTAGATTCCAATCCGGTCATTTTGATGAGAACCTAATAGAAAACATGGATGAGAAGCACTTCGTAATTAACATGGACAACGATAAAACTTTAGGTTTTTGTGGTGATACTATTGATTTAAAGTACGCCTATGTTGTTGCCGGTGGAGAAGCCGTGACAATGGTTGTTAGAATTTCACGAGACCCTAGAGCCATTATTGAAGCGCCTATGTTGATTTTGACTAATCCTAGTGGTAATTATCCTATCCGCTGTTTAGAGGACAATATTCCTAGCGTTTATTACCAAACGGGTCTGAACGGATGGATGGACCAAACCTTATTTTCTCAATTCTTTGAAGAACCACGGGCTTACCAACCGGATGTGTACAATCGTACAAAGTACGTTTAAGTAGACAATTGTACGACTTACAATCTAGTTCCTAGGTTAGCGGCCGTTTTGGCATTCAAAAGAACAGTTTTGAAATACTTATTACCGTGTACAACTCAGCTTTGTCAACCGGCGGATATGTTTGTGATTTCCCAAATCAAGGACAGTTGGACAAGATGGTAGGAGGCAAAAAAAATGAAACTCATCCGCGACAACGTTTGACAAAACACTCTCCGCGGTGATGGTCAGTGGTCCGGTGAACTTACCAATCCGGATAAAGAGTTTTTCCTTCACATTGCCGCAAATGAAATTAATGACGTCAATCGTATGGTTGATTGTGATAACATTTCATATGCCCAAAGAGCCATGATTAGAACTGGTTTGTTGTTGGATTTAGATGGGGATTGGTCGGTTCATCAATTATTTCTTCACTTTCGGACAATCATTGCAAAATATCATATTTTCTTTGAAGGACAAGAGGTTCTCAATTTGCCATAGGCAATTTCATATTTTGTATTCTTTTTAAATATAAATTTGTAATTCTACTTTTCTTTTTTTTTCACTTGAATTCTTTTTCTTCCATTTTCTTAAATTATGTCCATGTCATACTTTTTGTGTTTTCACCCCATTCCTTATTTCTTCCCATTTTTCCACTTTGTTTTGTCCCCAAAAATTTAAGAAAGTCCATTCTCACTTAAGTAGAATCTTTGAATGACCATAACTTACTCCAATTCTGTCCAAATCAAACATATGAGTTGCTTTCTGACATCTACAAAAATGTAGATGCCAAAAAACACCTCATATGCCCAATTCGGAGATGTTATGAGTGAGATAAGGCCTCCAAAAGTTTCTAGGGAAGATACTTGACAGTTTACAGCAGCATGCTCTCCATACACTAAATGTGGACATGTAAGAAAAATATCCTTCAAATCTTTACTGGAATTCGCATATAGTGCACTATTTTAGATTTAGTGTATTGTTGTGTCACTATACTAATTGTAATTTTTATATTTAGTATATGGGTTTGTATTTAGTGTGCAATGCACCAAATGCAATGTTTAGTGTAGTGATCATCAAGGCCCCCTTGGAGGCACTTGCTGTGTCCGAATCGTAATAGACTCAAATAAATGAACTTTCATTTTATAGGATATTGGATTGTGATGGGTAATACTTCATGTAGTATGGTTAGATCCATTGGTGCTGAGATTATAGATATTTGTATTTGAATACTCTCTATATCTGATGCTAATGATTGCTATGAAGTATCGATTAATTCACCTTGAAGTTGATTTGAATTAAATTTTGGGCATGTTATTCTTTCATTTATTTTTGTGTATCAGTGACTGCAATGTGGTTTTATTTCCTCTTTTATATAACGACGTGGTAATTTGCCTCTACTCTTGGAACCAATAATTCCAATAATTGCCTTCATGCTTTATGATAGGAAGTAAATGCTAGTGCATACTATAGCTCTAGTGGAGCTAAAGTTTGTGCTAATTTTCTTTTAGTTCATTGCACCTAGTGATGGGCACACTTTAGCTCAAACCAAGCTGATGTGTGTGCAATGTGTTTTCCTACTTCTCGACACCATCATTTGAAACTTGCCACTTCTTTGTATAGTCATGTATTCCACAAGGTGAACTGATATTCTTTTGAGTTTAAATACGATTTTCATAATATGTTTAGCTAAATCTCTTACAACTGGCTTTTGGTCCGTCATGTAGCTCTCTTTGAGCTAAACTATGAGCATGTTGTTAATCCGGTTTAGTAGCTTGGAGTGAATTTTGTAACAACTAAGGCTTCAGTTTGAGAACTAAGCTAGTCATATTCACTATTCATATGTGGTATAAAAGAAGTGTTGACTAATATGTTCTTCCTTTAAATATGATAGTTTCATTTGTAATGTAGGTTATTCCTAGTACCTATTGTTCGAGGGATTTCCGTGGTAAACATTACCTCCCAATTCAATGGAAATTCATATCCCTCCATAGTGTAGAGTTTAGATGTGCACTTTAGCTCTTATGCACTACATGTGTTAATTTGGGAGATGCTTAATCTCCCAATATAACAAATATGGTGTTCTCCTGACGGCAAAGCTATTAATCAGCCATGATCTTCTTAAGCTGGAACATCGCATCAGAAACCAACTCATGTGGCCATTTGGGCAATTCCACCTGGCACTTTATCCTTGAAGCAGAAGTTTGCACATGATCAACATGCACTTTATCCTTTAACATGGACATTGGTGATCTTTACATGCGAGTTGGTGGGAGCTAAGTATATGTTTTGGTCAAAGAGGACGTTATGCTAGCTTCTACATTTACTGAGTATATAAAAAGAGAATATCAGAACCACAACTGAACATATCATGCGCAAGTACAAGGCCATTTTAAAGGACTTCAATAGGTGATCCTCATACTATGGCATGTAATCAACGGATCTTTGCTTTTAGAATATGCAAAGATTTTGGTTTTAGTGTGGTAGCTTCTTACGAGCTAACTTGTGGTCCATACTGTTGAGAAATTATTGTTCGTCTGTAGACATGAATGTAGACAGACAATTGTTAAACATTTTTGATCAGGCTACAACGCAGCACATGTGGAGAAGTTGGACAATAATGTGATGTTATTTTTGTTGTGTTATGGAGCTATATATATTGAACTTGAACTTCTCGGATTATGAGCTTAATATATGTGAAGCATTTTCAAATTGTGCGGAATTTTTGAAAATACAATGGAATTTGGAAGTCTAAAGAATTTTCAACAAAAAAAGAAAGCAATGAAAGCTTTCCAAAAATTATCAAAGTACGTTTAAATTTGTAAATGATTCAATTCCTTATAGATTGCACATTCATATGGTCAAATTTTTTTTTGGCTTCTTCATGGATTAGGAGAAATAGAATTTAGAAAAAAGTAGAATCCTAATTCATTTGTTAAAAGTTTATACGTGAGAAATTTTCAAACGGTTTCTTTTCTCTTTGACAGTGTTAAAAGAAATCGTGTTATAAACTTGCATAAAATCTCATTTTTGACAAAAGGATGTTATCAATGCGCATAATGGTGGCAAAGAGTTCCTAGTATTCTCCACACAACAACTATTCACATTATCCACTTGGATTGGAGACATTTGTAAGAAGGCTTCAAAAATATTAATACCATATTTTCAACATGATTTTATTTCTATAGGTCTGGTGACAAAAAAAATACTTATTTTGAGTGTGATGCACATTGATAACATTGACCATTATGCACCAAAGTCAACACTTTTAAAGTCAATAATTCCGGATGGAGCAATCTGAGTGATGTTTTAATCCCTAAGGAATAGAGGAGCCAAAAAGTAGCTTCCTGGATGACATTTCAAGGATGATAATTGATGTGAATGATGTTTTTCATCCTATCCTTTTTTGGAGAGTTCATTGAATGTGTATGTGGTAGATAATGACGAAACTTTCCTCATTGAGGTAGTCATGTTCTATCTAGATCATGAATCAGAAGGAAGAAAAAAAGAGGAATAGCAGCCAGATAAACTGGAAACAGAAAGAAAGTATTTTAAGAGGACTTCAAAGGGAGTTCACAACGCTCTTTTTCTACTGAAACTCTACTGACTTTCCATAAGTAAAATCATAAAATGGGCTGTTGCTAAGATTAACTTAGTACATTCTTAGTTACAAGTGTGTACCCTTACGAAAAGCATCATCCTGACCCCAGAGAAATTCGTACATAAACCACACACAGCGATACACAAAATTAATTCTGCGACAAATGTGCAAAAGCATAACGCAGATCAATTGTACACCCAGACTGAATCAGAAAAGCCAGTGTACTCATTCCTTGGGTTTCACGCAAGGTGAGAAAAAAAGTAAGCACCCCCAGGGACTACGACTAAAATGTGAGTCTTCAGAAGTTACATGGAAAAGGGAGATACCCAAAATATAATAACCTACAAATTATTATGTAAAAAATAGAAGATGAACTAGGTATAGTACAAAGAGTTTGGCAGCTTGAAGACACGCTTGCCAGTTGCCTGGCCACGGAGATCACTCCATTCATCTCCAATTGAAGCCCAAATCCGAAACCCTTTGTTTCGAAGCTCCAGCCTCGCCTTGGTCTTGAACTCCACCACGGATTCTGGTCCCGACCTGAAAACCACCAAAGCTGATGAACATCTGAGGTAATTGCAACGTAAATCCCATGTTTGATTACTTCAAGCTGGAAATCTATCCCTTTCAACAATGGCACTGAACAATGGCTTAAAAGAAGGTGGCTTAGTATCATTCATGGTATAACATGACGAGGCATAACATAATACTCAAAGGCGGCTGAAACTAGTTCTAACTTGAGTTGGAAGACCACCAAGCTCTTCCTAGCCTAATAAGGATTCTACTTGAGAGACAACCAAGCTCTTCCATATCTGAGAGTGAACAAATAGTAGTATTATAAATAAAAAGACGGGTGAGATTTGGTTGACTCTGCAAATAACTCTATCACATCGGCAGTTTCTTGCAACTTTGGCAGTTGCGAAAGCCCTCTCAAAACATGAATACGCAGTGTATTTTGGCAGGCATAAGACTGATTTGATCTCCATTGAGGCTTGTACAGAACCATTATGAATACCTGAGAATGAGAATGTAGTCTTGATACCCCGCATGATTCAAATTATTTATGGTCACATTCCGTTGTCCTTCGACCCGATCAGAAATGACAGCAATGCTCCAGTTGAGAGTTTTGAGCTCCTTGTACAGGGACACCATGGGCTTCAAGGGAGGCATCGTCGCCAGTTTCACATAGCTGTCCCACACCTCCTGCTTCACTAGATCCGCCCTGCATCGTAGTAACCCCACAGAAAAACGCATCAATTGCAAAACTGGACAACCCTAAACGCAATCCTAAACTCCCTTCAGTCTCCCTCACACCACAAGCCACATCCGCATATCACAAAATCTTGCAGTGTTAAATGAATATCTTACAAAACCCGCACACCATATAAATACCAACACAATACCCAGCCGACACAATATCACTTGGAAAAGTGAGTGCTCCTGCTACACAATCCTAAACAACACCATGACAACAGCAGCAAGCTTTTCCTCGACAATACTGGTACATGGAAGACTCAAGTCACATCCTCATATCACATGAACCTTGCACCATCACATGAATATCTGACAGTGTCCACAGATGACACGAACACCAACACTTGGAAAAGCCAGTGCTCCTGCGACACAAGCCTAAACAACACCTTGACAACAAAACACACCTTTCCTCTACCTCAATTGTGAACTCCTGACCCTTGGATGTGAACAAATCGGGCACCTTGACTAGGGTTTCCACGAGACGTTCACTCACCCGAAGTGGTGGTCCCGGAGCAAGGGCAAGCTCGACAACATGGTGTCGTCTAGGTCCAACACCACCACATCCATGCCATCCGAGTCCTCCACCACCGCGCCTCGCAGAAACACTCTCGCGGCGTCCACAGCCAAAGTGAAGTCGAGCTCGTACTGCCCGGAGTCCACATAGCTCGCGGTGCTCACGACGCAGTCTTGGGGCAGCGTCCAGTTGCGGAGGTTGCCAACCTCGGCGCTGAGCGCGAAGCTGGCGCACTGGCTGGGCTTGTCCAGCGCCAAGGGCTGGTCCTGGCACTGCTTCAGCATGATGGAGAGCGTCACCACGACGGTGAAGAGGAGGATGCCCAGGGTGGCCAGCGCCGACAGGATGATGGTCACTGCGAGCGAGGAGAGGTAGATGCCTGTGTCGTCGACTTGCATAAAGGTGCTGCCGAACCCATACCGACTCCCGAACACTGCAACGGAACCAATGGAGAAACAACAGATCAGATGAGGGACTGAGAAACTGAGAACAACAAATTGCATCACAGGATGGCAGATCAGTGAAAACCCATACCTGATCCCAGAAACTAACTGCATTCCAAGAATTAGTCACATCATGGAAAACCCTAGCAGATCTACACTGCTCCCAAGCAACATCGCCCATTTGTGAATCTCTTCAACAAATAACCAAGATTCGACGTACACTGCTCCCAAACACGGCATGACAAGAAGGCACATCCATGAATCTCTTCAACAAAAAAACCCTGGAAATCCTACACTGCTCCGCAAACACTAGTGCATCCTAAACAACGCCCACCCGAGAATACCCAACAAACCCTAAAAAAATCTAGAATTGACGAGAGATTCTTTCACCTGATCCACGTCTGCTTCCGAGGAGTGACTCTGAGGATTGTCGCCGGCTGCCAAACAAGGAGCTGGAGCTGGACCTGCGGCTCCCCAGCAAGAGATCGTTTCCCGCATCCAAGCGATAACTGAACGACCTCGGCACACTCGGAGGCTCCGCAGTACTCACATGCTCCTGATCAGATGCTGCTTCCGCCATCTGGAAGCTAGCCCCACAATGCGCTCCTTCCGCAATCACAACCCCATCTCCTCCTCACAACTAATCCATCAGCAACCAAAAGGGCGTCTGATTACAGCAATGAAAAGATAACATATCGAAGCCCCAACAATCACAACCCCATCTCCTTGCTCACAACAAAGTTCATGATCCATCATCAGCACTTCACATCGGAACTCAACCACATCATCTGCTGCTAACAACAATGAAAAGATGTCATCTGTACAAACATATGATCGACGCCGATCACAACCGCATCTAACGAAGTTACTGAGCCATCACCAGAAGCACATCAATGAAAAGATACCACTTCATTTGTACTCTACTGCACTGATCTTCACATCACAAGTTAAAGTTTTGCTTGAATATGCCTGTAATTTACCTGATTTCATCATGTTTTTCCCTGATTTTTGAGAGTTCCGATCATTTGAATAAAACTAGGACATGGTTTTATCAAATCTACGATGTGGGATGGGGTGAGGGAGGTGCTAAAGTCTGGCCTTGTGGTGTAAGGGGGGTTTCACACTAGGGGCCGAGCTCGAGGGGCCAAGCAAATCTAGCAATTTGATTGGCTTAGAGTTGAAAATCGGCCCGTGGGCCTTCACACTAGGGGCCAAGGGCCAAGGGCCGAAGGACACCAAAATGCTTACATGGCAGCACTTTTTGAGAATTTTGGCGCCAATAGTTCGGCCCCTCGAGGAGAGTTTGGGTCCAACAAGAATAGAAACCCAAACTTTTGCCGAGGGGCCGAACATTTTCTCATTAAAATAATTTTAACAATTTTTTACAACTCCAAAACTCCGCCCGTCAGCATAGTTTGGTCTTCAATGGAGTTCGGCCCTTGGGCTTAGTGTGAAACGCCCCTAATATTCACGTGGAAATATTCACTGGGTTTGAGTCTTTTTTCATATTTACTGGGTTTGAGTCTTTTTCATACCAATTGAATGTGTCTTTCTTTGGAATAGCATTTCATTTCATATTGAAGGTCTTGGTCTATCATTCTGAGAGTGGAGATTACATGATGTAGAGGAAAATAGGGTGGAGGACCCTATTTTCATGTGGGACTTGTAGCGATCTCTTGTAAAAGTTCTTGTGTCTATAGTTTCTGATTGAGCTCCCTTGTACTTAACGAACTGACCCCTCGTTGGTACTTACCCGAGGGGGCCACGAGGTGGTGGGGCCAAATCTGGCCCCTATTTTGTTTTTGGATGGGGCCCAATTTATATCAAGGGAGGGTCCCCAAGGGTAAACAATGGCCGTTGGCCCCAAATTTGTCCAAAAAATTCCAAAAAAAGCCTCCGGATCCCCCAAAATAAGAGGGCCAAAAAAATGACCTCGTGCAATTAAGACAGGGCCCACCTCTGGTAAGTACCAACGAGGGGGTCAACTCGCCCTGGGTTTACTTAACCTTCTAAGAATGAACAGGCCCAGTTTGGCTCCGATTGGTGAGTAATAGCACATGCCTTGCCGCACAGTTGTCCAAATCATCAGCGAAACCCTCATGTGTCCACATTTACCTTTCCTGAATTGGTTTTTGCCGGCTAAGTTAAACTGTGACTATGTACAATTCAACAGTTTTATTGGCCAATCATAGTTGCCCGTTGTCTATAAAGGATAAATAATGGATTGTAACATTATCTTAATGGTGGCAAAGTGGTTGGTGAATGATATAAGTACAACAATGGAGTGCTATACTAAGAATTTTAGGAGTCCACAAATATTACTTCAAAAGAGAATCACAGTAACTCATGTTTCAAATCAAAAAATGGATTTGCACTTCTTGCTTGAAGTGTGGATGATTTTAATTTGTGGAGATCATTACCACAAGTGTAAAAAGTTAATGGGAATAGTGTCTTTAGACCTCAGGATTAATGTGTAAGACATGGTGGTGCACAATTTGTATCCTTTTGTCACCTAATTAGATGTTGGTTTTTTGGGTTGCTACGCACAATTAATCTAGAATCATCGTGGAATGTTGAGCTGCTTTCATGTTGTGCTTATTGGAGACTCTTCCATTGGAGCAATTCTAGAACTTTGTGATCATTCAAAACAAGAAATTTTACTTTTTTTTCTCTCTTTAACAAGTATAATTTGAGCAAGTTCTTATAATGTCAACTTCTAGTGTGATTTATGAGATTTTTTTTGGAGGTAGATTATTGGAAGAGCGTCATATCTATATGTAATCAAAAACTATATGTCCAACGATCCCAAACGCTATTGTGTCAAGACTTGTCAGATGAAATTAGTTGAATAAAATCACAAACCATGTTGGAACTAGGACTAGGTGTCGTGCCAGGACATATTCTCACATAAGGACAAGGTCTTGCACTAGACATAGACTGGCATCAACACATGGTATCGCGCCCTGACAGGGCATGCGCCATAACAAGGTCTTGTGCCGTGATAGGATATTGCACCTGAACTACCTTTGATCCATTGGGGACGACGAGTTTCTATACCTAATATGAGGATATCATTTTTTGCACCACATATTTATTGAAACAGTTGTACAAGGGAGGGCAATTTGTGCAATTCTATTAAACCACTACAGTGGCTTTGAGATTTTGCATACCAATAACCAACATAATGTGTTTAGGTCTAATAGAAAAATAAATTTATAACACAAAAATTCCACTTCAAGAGTAGTAAAAAAATCCAAGCACCCTACATATAACGATTTCCGTCTTCCATATTTTAGACACAAATTTTTGATATTTTGCTCCTTATTTTGTTTTTTCCACCAAAAAATGATGAATATTTATATATATTTCCCGTTTAAATTATTTTTATTTAAGAATTTGAAATTAAAAAACTTAAATGTTTTTTTTTGGGTATTTTGGACCCTTTCCAGTTGCAAAATGTTTTGAATGTGTTGGATGTCCTAACTAGACATAAATTTTGGTGAACAAATAACTTACATTATATAGATTGTGATAGTGAAGGATAACAATTTTGATAGTATAAAACTTTCCTTTCATCAAGTGAATAAAGTATGCATGATCCTATAAAACAAACATGCTAAAAACTTAGCTCATGCTATAAATTTATGAAGGAACTGAAGGACCTCACCCCTCAAGGACCATGAGTATCTTAACCAAAACCACACTAAAATTGCCCCTTAAAGATGAAATATTATGAACTACTAAAATTACAAATTTTTGCTAATTACAACCATAGGATTTGGAAGTTTACTATTACAAGAAGATATCCAGAAATACTTGTAAATTTTGACCTTGCCGATTGTAAGATACATGCATTGGAAGAGTGCTACATGTTTTTTCCTTCCCTTGATGAACAAGGTCAAGATACTTTGACTAATTATAATGGTATAAATTTCTACCACACATTGCATAATATTTTATGGAACTATGTTATGCCTTGAGTTAGGTCATCGCACGCCACATCCACAAATGAAGGATCTTATGAAAAAAAAACTGTCTTGAAATGTCTAGGAGATATGGAACACAACCATTTTCTTAGCACATCAAATTTAATTTTATGTAAGTAAATAAAAATTGGATTAAAAATCCAAATGGTAGTTGAATCATCATGCCTTCTTTTGTTATGAAGAAAAAATCTAAAGAAAAATGATTTTTTAAATTTCTATGATTCTTTATTAAAAACAATGAAGCCTCCCAAAAACTTTCCTTCAGTATCGTTTGCTCCAAAATATTGCACTGTTCAGTTCTATAGTACTACTAATTAGCTCTAGAGTACCCTATTCAACTTTCCCATGATCATGCTTTTGATATTTGACAAACCATAACTTTTTCCTTGTAAGTCCAAAAAAATACTTAAAATGACCTTCATGAAGCTTTTCAAAATGCAAATTTTCAATAATTTAAAAAAAAATCTTTCTAAATTAGATTTCTAGGAACCTGCCCAAATCTCAATCGACCTTCGGCACTTGGTCTTTTAGAGGTCAACTTGCCCAAATGCTACGTTATTCTAAATTGTACAATAAAAAGTTCCATAAAATAGTTGACATATTTTTTTAATGGCATTTGATAAGATTCTAAGATTGAATAGTAAGTGGAACAATATCATTATTTGTAAATGATTTGTATTTGAGATTAATATTAATAACAATAACAATAACAACAACATTAATTAAGATAATAATAATGAGAATGATGATAATAATAACATAAAATTCAAAAACACGGTGTTGTGTTGTAAATAATTACACTATGTAAAAAAATAATATAGATGCAAAAAGTGTGGTCGTAGAGTGACCTATAGTTTAACTCAATATGGGAACAATTAGAGCTTGTTAGCTTAGCTTGGATATACTACATCTGTTACTCTAGCTCACGGGTAATTAAGTGGCTAATTGACTGCTTATTTTCCTGCTCTCACTAGTAAGTGCCAAGCCGCAACGGTCCGAACAGTTCAAGGAGTTCAATGAGATTCGAACTCAGATTCAGTCGGTGATTAACAAATGGGCTTTAACAGCCAATCAAGTCTGCAACTTGGCGATTATCGTCGAGCCCGCAATAGTTTTATACTGCTACAGATAGGCCGTTTATTTTTTAATCTGGCTTTAATGTGGACCATCTTTTAAATGGAAAGGCATCTATGGCTACTTAAAAATGCTTAACCGTATACTATTAAAGAAATGCCATTGAGTTATTGTTAGGGAAGGCAAGCTTCTTGATGAAGTTATTGAAAAATATATAAAAGGTAGATGGTTGCTGTGCCTTATGCATTACTTTAAGTCATTATTAGTTTGGATTGTATTTTCTTAATTTCTATAGTTTGATAGTATGACTTTACAAGATCCTGATGATTGAGAGATCTCTGTAGCTCACTCACCAGATGATCCAATTCAACTTTCTCAACCATCAACATCAAGGCGGCGTGTGCGAGAGGAAACAAGGTCTTCTGAGTGTCGTGTTCAACCACGTATCGCTTTTGATCCTCAATAAGTTTCATTGACAAATTTAAGAAGTTTGCAGCTGGAGGCAAATACTTTAGTAATCTTCTTGGAAGCTAAAGCTGTGCTTATCGAAGGCCATCAAATGGTGACCCGCTTGTCCAATGACTTTGGTCACCGTCTTTGGCTTCAAGCCTCGCTCAGATACTTGGGTAGTGAAAGGCGAGCAAGTTATATTGCTGCTATCCTTCGTGAGATTCTTGACTTTTTACATGTTTAAGCCATTTAAGGGCTCAAGTTAAGACCATTTATTGTTATTTTCTTTATTTATTTGTAGTTAGTTGTTGTTGTTGAAGAAATCCGGTCTTTAGATTGATGACCAGATAGCTAGTGTTTGAAAGTGCAAAGGATAGAAGGGATAGAGGGATGATAAGAGTTGATAAGGGGGAGAATTTGAGTAACCAATGGATTTTAAGAGGCTCATGTGGCCTTTGCATGGGCTAAGGTGGGTTGTGATTGGCTTCTTCTCCCTTTTTTGGGGTTGGGTTCTTCCTTATCAAGAAGGGGCTGGACTGCGAGGGCTCTTTCTGGTTGTATTTGTTTAAGATGGTTTTGGATTTTAAATATATTGTAACGTTTGTTGTTAGCTCTCTATGGAGCTATCACTCAGTCTTAGAACTAAAAGTATGAGTGAACGACGCCTTGTTGAACACAAGGGGGTGTGCTACTCCATGTTTTCATGAGTAGTAGGTTTGAAGCCTTGTAGTAAGTTGTGCAAAGTATATCTAGATGACATATTTGGTGAGTGTTTGTATTCCTTAAATAGCTTTCTAAATAGCTATCTATTTCAAGCTTTCAAACCTTTCTAAATAGCTATCTATTTCAAGCTTTCAAACCTTTCTTAATAGCAAATCTTATGCTCTATTTCAAGCTTTTGTGAAGTCATAGCACTAGTTTGAAAGAAGAAGGGTCAACTGGTTTGAGTTTTTGTAGAGATGTAACTTTGATTCCACATAGCGGCTGACTATATGAGTTTTTGGAGGTGAAATTTGGTGTACATGTGGTGTATTTTAGTGGCTTTTCAAGTAGTCATAGCACGTATCATTTTGAATTTGTATGAAATCGTAGTGATATTTTAAATTAGAAAGTTAATCAAGAGTTTAAAAGAGAGTTTGGGTTCGGTTTATACTTAGAGAGACGTTAGAGAAATTACTTTAAAGGGAGTAAGCGTATTTAGAAGAAGGGTATGAAGTGGTTATGGTACGCAAGGGTAGGGATACAACGACGCTTGTTTGTGAGCAATGAGCGGTGAGCGGTGATTTCATGAGCGGTGAGCATAAACTTACTAAAAATAAATATTTCAAACTAAAAATAGGAATATATTCGAATATTTCTATTATTAAATTTTTATTTCTGCCTATAACCGTGGGTTGTTGGATTTTGAGGCCTTCATTTGCAAAACATAAAGACTGTCAATTTGACCTATAGTGGTAAATATGTTTTAGTTAGAAGTTAGCCACGACAGGCGGTTAGTAGTGTTAAAAACCCATAATACTTCACCAAAATAGTGGAAGGAGGTTTGGGTTATTATGGACGACTTTAGGTGCGAGGAGAAAAAGAGACAGGGATTTAGGAGGTCCTTCAGTAGTATTTCACTAGTTAATTAGGTGGTTGTTCACCAAAGTTGGTGCGAACACATAGCAATTAATCGTAGATGGATGACCAAATTTTATGAGATAAATTAGAATAGTGGGAGAAAAGGGTTGGAGATGGATAGAGTTTAAAGGAGGTTATACCTCACCAAAAAAAATTAGAAATAGAAGAAAAGAAAAAGAAAAACAATAAAATTATAAAGAGAAGGAAAGAAGAAGGAAAAATTTAGACGTAGAGGAGGAAGGAGAAAGTAGACTTAGAAGAATTAGGAGGAAATAGAGATAGAAGAAGAAGGAGAAAAAGAAAGGAAAAAGAAGGAGAAAAGAAAAGGAAACAAAGGGTAAAAGATAAAATAAAAAATAAAACCTAAAAGTAAAAACAATAAGGAAGAGAAAAAGGATTAACCCCTAAGGAACCCAATGTCCCCCTGGGGTCATTTTGGATTTTGGGCATGTATCTATAATTCGAAAAAAAATCCTTTTTGATTGATTTTTTTTTCAAGATAGGATATGATAAGAGCTTCATGGAGATATTTTTTTTTTATTATTTTGGATTTGTGGTTTGAAAGTTAATACCACTTAAAGCCAAAAGTGGGGACTCCGGGCACCTCCAAAATTTTTGACAAAAGTTCCTATTGACATTGAGATTTTTCACACACATAAAGAATATTTCCGTTTATGGAAATTTTCAAAAAAAATTCTTGTCTTTAGTGTAAAAAGGCATTTTATTCCAAGTCAAACATTTTCACAAATTTTGGGCAATGGGGGAAAAAAAATTCGTCTTTTCTACATAAAACCTAGAGATCTTCATATTTTTCACTTTATATTTTTTCAACAACAATATGTGGTGAAAACCTTCTTATTGACCATTTGGATTATCATTTGAATACATACGTAGTTCACAAAAAAATAAAACGTGAAATGACAATAATTGAACCTCCACTCCTTGCACACTTGTTTTGAATATGCTACCCCCCTTTTTTACCTCTAAAAATTGGTGTGTTGGATAACAACAACATGGTTAAGACAATGGTAAGAGATTTAGACCTTGTACAATGCAAAAATTTGATAAAAAGTGAAGTCAAAGTCTGTTGATCTACTCAATGCATTATTTTGACTTTATACACTAAAATCTATCAATCTGTGCAGTGGATTGCTACCAAAATTTTATGGCATGTTTATATAGAAGTCTATTTTAAGATTTTATGGTTGAAATTCCGAAATTCACTTTAAAATGAGACTTTCATGTCTTTTTTTGGCAGTGGCAGTTTTGGACTGGTTTTAGAGCGAAAGTGGTCGTGGTCCTTTAGGGGTTAAGCGGTAAAAGATAAGTATATGGTATAACAAGGAATAAGTACAAGGTGCATTGACCACCGTAACTAAGAACGGACGTGACTTCGGAAAGTCTAAATTCAGGTTGTAGAATCCAACAACCACAACGTGGAGACGTTGAATCCTGGAATTCATTCTTGAGTCGCGTTGCGATGCATGTGTATGAGAAAAGAAGAAGAAAAAGAGAAAAGGAGACAAAGAGAAAAGAAGACAAAGAAAAGAAAAAAAAAAAAAAAAAGAGAGGGGGATGAGCTGGAGATAGTGAAGCAAGAATCCAAATTAGGTGCAGGAATCTGGCGTCACATGGGTGGCTTGGCGCGACGCGCAACGCAATGTGGAGGAGCAGGAACGGCGGAAGTGGAGGTGGCTGCCGAGCGAGGAGCTCGTGAGAGCGCGCCAACACGGAAGAGGTGGCTGCGTCACGGAGATGCGTGATTCAGGGGCAGCGAAGAGTTGGGAGACGAGCAAGGAGCGCGAGGCGGAAGGTGCTGGGTTTTGGTTTTTTGTGGAGTGGTGATGAGGATCGAGGGCGAGAGAGAGAGAGAGGTATCTATGAGTGTGGTTATGAGAGCGAGTGATTGTTAGAGCGTGCGGCAGTCGGTACTTGCGGCTGCGGCGTGAGTGGCGTTCGTGAGAGAGGGTGAAGTGGACGTGAGTCTGGGGAGGCTGTGTCTCGGTGAGTGCCGGACTTGAGACGTGTGCGGTGCGCCTCGGAATTGGGCGGCCTGGAGTATGGTTCTGTCTGTGAGAGTTTGGGTCGAGTAGGGGTGAGAGCGCAACATTGCCGGATGTGTGGAAGTAGGGTTTTGGCATGTCCTGCAGCGGAAGTCTGGGGATTTTTAGGTGAGGTTGTTGTGCGGGGGTAGGTGTGCGGGGAAGAGCTCAGAGAGGGTATAGTTTCTTGGATTTTTGGGAGTGGGGCTGAACGCCGGCTGGGAAGGTGTGAGTTTTGAAGTTTGACGAAAGGAGCCGGTTGGGCGAGGCGATCGTCTGCCATAGTCCCTGCTTGTACGAAGAGGAGGTGCGGCGTCCAGGTGGTAGCGCTATGGGTTCGGGAAGAGCTGCGGAGTTGGAGCTTGTGGCTGCGGCGGTGGAAAAGAGCGAGCTGCAGTGGGTGTAGTGGTGGCGCGTAGTCAAGGAGTTGCGGCAGCGTCGGTGTTGGTGCGGTAGTGAAGCGCAGGCAACGATCTGAGGGGTGCTGAAAAGAAGGACAACAGTGCGGTCGCAAGCGTATGCGGTGACGGGCTGGAGCGTCCAAGTGTGGGTGGGTTGCGAGTATTGTGTTAGTTAGGGCTGGCAAGGGTCTGTATGTAGATGCCGGCGGAGTGTTTGTAGGTTGGTCTGGCTATGTAGTGTGGTTGTATGCCAACTGTACGCAGAGCTACGACGTACGGAGTGCAAGTGCTGGGAAGCCGCTTCACTGAGCTGGGAGGTGCGGCAGGTTGGAGGACGTTTGAAGGGGGCTACAGGGACCAAGAACCGGGCGAGCTCCACGGTTGATCGGGTAAGGATTTGCAGCGTTTCTAAACGCAGCTGGCTGTAGTCTGAGGACAAAGAAGTGGTGTTCTAATTGAGCAGAGCTCGGTTTGCGGAAGCGCTGTCCAATTGGACGAGGTTTAGATTGTTATATTGACTGAGTAGAAAGTGAACCTAAGTTATTGTGTAGTTCTGTGAGAATTCGTGGTGTATTGCAAGACAGTTCCTGTAAGTGTCAATACCAATACTTCATACAATTGTCTACACTACAACTCGACTCCCATAGAATGTGACATGTGTAATTGTGATGCATGGATGTGAGTATGAGATACGTCACTTTGGGATTAAAGAAATACCCTATGGTAATAGATTGATTTGAGGCACTGAATAAGATGAAGGAGTAAATTAGGGGAAAAGGGGGTTAACAGAACAAAAAGGGGAAAAGGGAAGACAAGGTCAACCAAACAACAAAGAAAAAAAAATGAAGAAGATAAAAAGGAAGAGTAAGCAATTGGACGGGTAAGATAAAGGATTAGGGAAGTGGTGTAACCTTGGAGTCATACCTCGACTACAAAATGCATAAAAGGGAGGTGAATTTAGGGTTACAACTTTGATGAACCATTTATTGAGTGTTCTAAATGAGAACATAAACGATCATTTATGTTCATGCATAACTTGTGCTTTCAATGAGTAGTGTGAGTTGTCCGAACTCAATAATTAGAAGAAGTTCTGAAAGTTAGTCTAGGGTACTAGAATTAGTCATTGCACAAGTACTTTGCCTTCATACGGTTTCATCTGCATGTGGTGTGCGTAGATGGCTTCATATGGAGAACCTGAGCAGCTGACTCAAACATCAATTCCAACAAATGACATGGTGGATGTTGGGATGGACTCTCTGATTGGTAAGGACGTTGACAATCTTGATGAAGAGAAGCCAGAGTCTTCAGGTGAGCTGTTAATTCGGAAACGTTCAAGACCATTAGTTCGAACCCATTTGGGGACCCCTCCTGAGACTTACACACCTACTAGCATCCATTCAAACCAAGGAAGAGCATTAGCAGGCGAGGAGCCTTCTTCAACATACCCCTCCATGGAGATCCAGAGAAGTCCCATGACCATAGAGGAACATGATCGCCGTCAAGTCGTGAATCCGCGAAATGCTAAACTTAAACTCCAAGAGGGTCTTATTCAAGGTAACTTGTTCCAGGTGATTGAAAATATGCGCTGGATTCCAAGCTCGAAGTCTTTGATGAAGATTCCACTCTGTCGGCTGATCCCGATGCCTTTGGTGAGACCCACCTTACGATCAGACATTCTCAAACTAATGGGTGCATTTCGATTTGGCTATCAACCGCATGCAACAGCCATGTATGTATCAGAATACAATGAAAATGGTCATAAGCGGCTGGTTACTACTGACGATATAAAGTCTTGGAGTGCATTGTGGATTGAGCAGAATGCTCCATTTGAAAAAATGCTCCTAGCAGACCCTGATTTAGAAGATTTATCAGGTAGTATGTTTTTTGTCTACGATGGCAATCACCGATTGCTTGCTTGGAAAGAAGTCATTGATACATTGCATGCGGAGGATGTTAGCTGGTACTCTGTGCATGGGAATCCGGATTGCGTTGTTTTGGACACTTCTGGTGGTCAAGGCGACATTCTAGAGGCCATGCACGACATAAACAAGTAAGCCATAATTCTTATTTTCATTGATAATGTTTTGAATTTTGGTGCAGAAATTCTAATCTATTTATTTGAATGTGTAGGGCAAACCAAAATGCTCACGTCAAAACTACATTGGTGTACACACTTCATCGTATTCAATTGTACGGAAGTCACAAGCTCGAGTATTATAAACCAATGCTAACAAAAGATCAATATAAAGCCTGTGTAACGAAGACCATTAAAACTTGGTATCCCTTAACCAAGAATCTAATGGTTAATTTTATTTTCCAAGTAAGTTAACTACATGTTCAGTGTCACAATTTATAATAGCATCGTACTTGTTATTTGGTTCTTACGAGATTACATTGGAACAAGATGAAATTGTCCAAGCCTCACAAGAGGCTGGACAAACATACTCCGAAGATGTTGAGGAAGCTGACCAAAGTGAAGAAGGATTTCACAAATATGTGGAGAATGTGGTTACTAAAAATCGAGATGAGCTTGGCAATCTATTCAACAAGTGCAGCTCCATTGCCAATCCGGCATACAAAGGATTATTAGAACAAGTTTCCTTGCAAAACTCTTGAGTTCAAGATTTTTTGCTAATCTACTTATGTACTCATGGTAAAATTATTTGTGTCGTTTGAATGCTTGGCATCTTTATTCATTGTTGGATTCATTTCTTGTAGTACTGTGATCACCTAGGCTTTAATGAAAGTAGGATTATCTTTGATCTTTTTTAGACTTTATATGATGTTGGATCCAACAACCAATATCCTTGAGAATAAAGTATGGTGCATTTCTTTAAGGTGAAATTCGTTTAGTTAAATTTGAAGTTTGAACACCAAGCAAAATTTTAAGATTGAGTAGTTGTCGGATCCGACAACGGGAGGGAACATTTACATACCAAGCATCATATTCAGGATCTTGGACTTAGGGTTAATCCCTCTAGAGTCGAACCATTGGGAAATTTTGGACTTTGTGAGATGTTGGATCCAACAACCTAGATCCTTGAGAATAAAGTATGGTGCATTTCTTTAAGGTGAAATTCGTTTAGTTAAATTTGAAGTTTGAACACCAAGAAATTTTTTAAGATTGAGTAGTTGTCGGATCCGACAACGGGAGGGAACATTTACATACCAAGCATCATATTCAGGATCTTGGACTTAGGATTAATCCCTCTAGAGTCGAACCATTGGGAAATTTTGGACTTTGTGAGATGTTGCATCCAACAACCTAGATCCTTGAGAATAAAGTATGGTGCATTTCTTTAAGGTGAAATTCGTTTAGTTAAATTCAAAGTTTGGGCACCATGCAAAATTTTAAGAATGAGTAGTTGTCGGATCCGACAATGGGAGGGATCATTAATATACCAAGGATCATAAACGGGGGAGAGTGTATGTGATTTTACTTATGGATAGTTTTATAGGAGTTAAAGAGGATATAATCTATAATTAGTAGTAAAAATGGATGGAATTGGTATAAAGTAACGATTAATTCGATATTTCAAGGTAGAATATATAGCCATGCACTAATCAATGCCATGAACTTGCACATTAGATTTATCATCTTGGGTTAGAAGAGCAGTACTTGGAACTTTTTAATAGAGTTGTCGGATCCTACAACTTATTTTGAGTTGATGACTCAGTGGTGACAATGTTAGAGTTGCCGAGTGCTAAATCAATATAATTATCTGTTGTTGGATTGGACAATCGATTTGAGATGGTAAAATAACGACAAATTCAATATTTCATGAAGGACTCTATAGCCATGCAGTAATCAATGCAATGCAGATGATAATTTTTAGCAGAGTTGTTGGATCCGACAACCCATTTGGAGTTGATGACTATCTGATGATAATATTAGTATATATTAATATATTTGCTAGTTGTTGGATCCAACAATCGATGTGGAGATGATAAGTAGCCAATGAAATAGTTAGGATTCTTTGTGCTCAATCGGTGTTGTTCCTAGTTGTTGGATCCTACAACCAAATCGGAGATGTTAAACACGTCGTTATTGTGTTAGAATTTTGAGAGCTAAATATTTAAAATCCTCAGTTGCTGGATTTGACTACCTGTTTGGAGATGATTACTAGCTTGTATCAATGGTATGAATTTTGACTTGTCGGATCCAGTAACCATTGATGAAGGTCAGAACAAGACATGTGATTCACTTTGGAATAATACAAAGTGGAATTGGTGGGCGGTAAGCATTTGCTTGTCTCAATAATTTACCCACATACTCATATGTATAGACACATATATGTTGTGGACGTGTGTATGGCTCATAAGAACAATTATAGTCTATTTGATGATCCATTCAAAGTATAATGTTCCATTTAAATTATGATTGCTCTATTTCATGAGTTTTGGGCATGCTTGACTGATCTTGAAAGTAGTCACCCTTTACTTAGGGAAAGAAAGTGATTGCAGCGTTCACAAACTTTATGTCTTGATTTTATAGGTTATATTCCACTACAACGTCCATATTGCATCCAAGGTTGAGATGACCCTGGAAAATTTGCAACTCATTGCAACCTCATCGATTGAGCCACAGTATAAGGTTTGCTGGCTCAAATAGTGGAATAGTTCATTAAGCGTCAGACAAGACCTTTGCTTTCTAAAGCCCCCTGCTAGCGAGGACCATTTAAAGAAGTTTCTTATTCGCGCGTCATTTTGGGCCGGTCTTGATGAGATGGCCAAGAAGGAGCTTCTTCCATACTTAGATCTTTGTGGTGGGGTGGATAATTCAAAGGATTTTATGTCCTTCGAAGACTATGTTGAGACATGGCGGATTACGCTTTGGGACAAAGCTTTCTTCGGGTATTTCACAGGGGACATGGTGCATCAAAAGGAAAAACCTTTTGAGAGTGTCAAGGATGCCGACAAAGTAGTGAAACGGCTTTGCCTCAGGTACCCCTACGTTACCCACACCATTGAGCTAGAGTTCAAATTCCATTGTATTCACAAATTTGGCTTCTGTGAATTCTAACACCAATTTCCGTGAGTTTTAAAGGTATATGAAGCGGTAACTCTTACCTGCTGGGGCTATCAAGAAACTGCCACCTATGGTTCATAGTTGGGGCGACCCCGCCTCTTCAATGGAGACATTTATCTTCAATCCTCTACAAAAGAAGAAATATACTAGGGAGCATTTCCGCGAATGCTGCTGGTATCTGGAGTGTCCTAAGAACTTCTGTCTAGATGCAGAGGAGGAAGTAAAGTGTCTACTAACTCATTCTACAGAGGTATCAGACGACAAAGAAGATACAGGGTTGGTGAAAGAGGCATTGCTTGAAGTCGACAAATCCTCACGAAAGAAGAAGAACGGCCCTGCCATGGGGGCATCTATTACAGAGGTTACTACGAAGAAAGGCAATGCAAAAGGTGCAAAGCCGACTAAATCCTCAGTTGGGGCTTCGAAGGTGGCCTCCGTTGTGAAATCTGGAGCTGAAGAGGACACCACCATGACTGAAGCAACGAGCTCCCCGATTACCCTTACCTCTGCCGTTTTGAAGAAGCCAAATCTAGTGCCCAAAATCACTATGTCCACTTTGGCCTGCCAAGTGCGTATTCTCAACACCTCTATTTTGAAACAATGGGATTTCATTCATAATGCATGTTGGTTTGCTCTCGAGTGCAGTCCAAATCAGTCTTGCACACGTGGCAGAAAACCATGGATGAAAGGCGCTGTTGATCTTGTAAACACGGATGTCCCTGAAGGCTTCCCTGTCCTAAACGTGTCAGATCCTTCTTCACATGTTCCATTCTGGAACATTCGTGACGAGTAGTACTTCGATGAACTTTTTGATTTTGATGATGAGGTATTGCATGATGAGGGAGCAATGCTTCTATTTTTTCCCTCTGATAATGGAGAATTGTTCGATGAAATATCTTCATTTTATGGGGCTTTTGGTTTTGAGGCACTGAAGGATTGGACGGGAGTTAATCACTTGCCTATTTCTTCGACAAAGACTCAGTTCACTACGACTAACCTTTTCAAGGTCTTGTTTCTCAAACGGGTCCATCGACCCGCAGATTCCACCATCTAGAAGTCCAAGTTCTCTTTCCAGGACGTTCCAGAGCTTTTAGCCATGGGATACGATCTTAGTATCAATGACACCATTATCAATTATTGCACAACTCCTTTGATGAACGGAGAACGTGCTTTGTGCGGTCCAAGGGAGAAGGATGACTACTTCTTTTCTTCTCTCATATTATCTCTGACACGCCCTGGCGATGTGGTGGTTGACGTTTCAGTTGCTACAGGTAATTCCAATACTATCTATTGTCTCTTCATTGTTGTAAGGAATTTTAGATTTCTCTCTTTTCCATAACTGTGGATTTATTTTAATTTCACTTTGAACTTTTTTAAGGTAATAGCATTTGTGCTTGCAACGCTACTGGTAGACACAACTTTGCTCTAGAAAGCGAGAAGGAGTTGTTTGAAGCAGTCCTTTCTTCAGTGTAGACCCTAGCATTACCTTTGGCAACTCTTCCAATTGCAAAAAAAACCTTGGCACCAACTACTTCCAAGACCATGCGTCCTCCAGCCGTGACGAGGCCAAGACTTGAAGATCCTGAGTAAGTGAGTACACCGACATTCCTCTTCACTACATTTCTTCCATCAAGAAGCTTCTACTAAGTCTGTGTTTGATGTATATTGATTCTTGCAGAAAGTATAGTTCCCCCTCAAAAACTTGGGCTCTTCCGTCGTGTGCGGAAGATGTTGCGAGGCTCCAAACTTTGCAGTTCTCGCCGCTTTCCCTGTCTATATCACGTCCTAAGTACAACTCCGATGTCTTTATGTATCTTGATGTTAAAGCTGAGGTAGATCTTGAACTCTCAGAAGCATCTACATCGTCATTTCAGTAGCGTTGTTATTCTCCGGTCGTGACTCACTACGTTTGTTGTGTTACGATTCTATTGTTTTAGATAATATGATCCCAGCTATCTTAATATGCTTCGGTGACAATGCTTTGGTCTTGTGTGATTGTCAAATGTATAAAAATTTCAAACTTCCAATTCTTGTGACAGTTGTTGGATCCGACAGCCTCAACCATCTATAGGACTAGATGCTTTCTTGGCATTGAACCAAGTTCTCCATGTAATATCCACATCCTTGTATAATGGTTCTCGATTACTCATCCATCCATTAACGGTATATGTTTTTTCCATTCGTGACTCATTTTTCTCCTACTGTTCACTTTCCTTCATTCTATTTAATTTTTTAATTCTTTTTTCATTTGTAGCCTACTTATTCCCAATTAAATTTTATTTTCTTTCTCTTTCCATCTTTCTCTTCTTTCTCCATTGTTTATATTTCTTCTCTTTCCTCCATATACTTATTCTATTCCAGGGTTGTTCGACCGTCCGTCCGTCCGGTAGTGTCCGTCTGTCCGGATGTCCCTCTGATAGAGGCTGCTGTCCGTCTGATAAGGGTCAACCCTAGTTTGACCATGACTCGAGATAAATCAATTTACCCACTGCCACGAAGGCGACTACGTGGCTGACACGTCGTCAACCGCGTCGCGCGCGTGCGGACAGGGGGGCAGGCGCGTGAAGGGGTCGGGCGCATACGGAGATGGGCCGGGCGCGTGCGGATATGGGCTGGGCGCGCACTGAAGGGGCCGGGCGCATATAGGGGAGGACCGGGCGCGTACTGTGAGGGGCCGGGCGCGTGCAGAGAGGACCGCAAGCATAACGCAAGTGTCCGGGCGCGCGCGGTGAAGGGCCGGGTGCATACTTGGAAGGGCTGGCGCGTCCGGCCAAGGTCGCGCGCGTTCGTAGAGGGGCTGCGCGCGTGTATGGGGGAGGACTGGGCGCGTTCGTGGACGGGGCTGGGCCTGGCGCGTGGCCTTTGGGGTCGCACGCGTACGGGTATTGAATTTAGGGGTCGCGCGCGCTCTCTCACTCATATCGCAATGTGTATGAAAAATGTTAATCTTTTATTTATCACGAGATGGGCAAAAAGCACCGTTACATCACAATGCTAGTACGTATTGCAAAATGATCAACAATTGAAACCTTCACTATCAATACGCTAAGTCAAATAATCTATATCTCAAAGCGGAAGCAAGCATCCGGAACTTCAAAGTTGAATGGTTTAGCCATTAGCTCGTCAACCACTTTGCAGAGTGTTGGACGTTTGAGGGGATCTCGCTTCAGTAATTTCTCGATCTTCACTTGAAAAGCTGCGTAGTTGACGGTTGATTTGAAGAATGTTGAGTCAGATTCTTTCTCCCAAATCGCTCTAGCCATCCACCCAACGGAGTACGAATCGGCGAGCTGGGTGTATTGGTGACGCCGCTGCATCACATCCAATGCCGTTTCCGAATCTTGTGGGCCGAATTTGTAAAACAACTCTGGAGCTACCCAATGTCGTCTACGGCGTTGATTGTCCAGCTCCGTGTCTGTCCAAAATCCATATTTTGATGGTTCTTCGTGTGATACTCGGCTCGCAATTCCCCAATCACAAACGCCTATGAAGATGGATCCTGGTTTCTCTGGAGGAAAGTGGAGAAGCACGTTTGTGAGAGCGATGTCATTGTGAATGACATTTGCCTTGTGGACTTGGGCCATGGTGCACATCAAAGCCCAGACAAGTCTTGCTCTATTCTTCCGGAAGGCTAAGATTTGTGTTGTATCCTCCGCCGAAATATATGGAGCTGAAAGGATTGAGTTGCTCGAAGCCGCCGGATTTAACTTTGAATCGACGGTTTTAAAATAGGCCCAGCTACCACCATTCCACCACAATGTGTACGCCTCCATATTCTTTGTATTCACCGCCCAAAACTTTATAACTCCTGGGTGTGCAACATGACATATCATGGCCTCGTGAGACCATTGTCTAAATTTCTCCTTCGGATGAGACGCCGTTGGCATTTTCCCGGAAAACTCTATGTATGCTGAAATGGCTCGCACACCCACGATGCGGACCTTTCGAACCTTTCCGTATCCATCAACGGCGTCATATCCAGAAAGCCCATAAACTCCGATATCTTCTGGAAGGAATTGCACACTGTGCAACATATGCGCGTCCAAGGCTGACTTCATTGTTTGTTCATTCCAAGGCATGCCTCGCGTACGAGAGCTTGAAAACCTGCCGATGGTGGTCTTCACACCTTCGAGGAACTTACGGAGTTCCAAGTCTCGAGGCTGATGCTGGCCCCCACGAGGTTTTTTCACCACACAATTGAATACATGCAATGCGTTATTCGTGCATCAAGTGATTACTCTCTCCATGAATGAGACATAGTGGTACATGCCGTATGCATCCTTGAACGATTCAGAACTCTCGAGAGCGTGCTCAAATTTTGACTGGAGGTCGGCCCATAGGCACATGATTCCTGGCTCTTCCTTCTCCAAATAAACTTGATGGAATTGCACCATGTCAGTTTCACACCATCAACGGTAATATTGTATTGCCACACCTTGAAGAAATGCGATATACTCCTTTGGTGGAAAACCGGCATCCTTCTCGTGCGCAGACATTTTTTGCTTCGCCCTCTTCGACGGTGCCTTCGATGCATCGGAAGGATTGCGGATCGACTCTACAACGCTAGTAGGTGGAAGCTCACATGCATCTGGAGCATCTAAATCAACATATGCGGGCCGTTTTCCAGTATTACAATCAGTGGCCTCGCATGCGCGTCCACGGGAATGGGCGTACGCTGTTATAAAAAAGTAAAACTAATTTGTTAGTTTAAATAAAACTAGAATGTTAGTTTGATTATAATTGGAAAACCATGGCCTCGCATGCGCGTTCGCATGCGCCTGACCAAGACGCCATGCGTCCGGCCCTCCAGCGTACGCGCCCGGCTCTCCAGCGTACTCGTCCAGCCCTCCAGCGTACTCGTTCAGCCTGTTCCTGTACGCACCCAGTCCATTCTCATACGCGGCCGGCCCTCCTACGTAAGCGCCCAGCCCACTAGCGTACTAGCCCTGCCCGTTCCCGTACGCGCCCAGCCAATTCTTGTATGCGCCCGGCCTGTTACTGAACGCGCCCGACCATTCCCGCTTGCGCCCAGCCCGTTCCCGTATGCGCCCGACCCGTTCCCTCACGCGCCCAACCCGTTCCTACACGCACCGAAGTCCACGCGCCCTACCCTGGATCTCATCTACGATGTCCTTAGTCCTACGATTTCCAATTGGAGTTTGTGAGATGGGCTGATTGCGTGATCTTCGATTGGGGCTCCAGATTTGCACACATTACTCACTCGTATTGCATCGCACTTGTTCAATGTTCAAATTAATTAACGTCACTACCTTGGATTATTTTGAAATCCAAGGTGGTAATTTTTTTTTTTTTTTTTTGGGATAGAGCTTAGCGTAGTTAACGCATATTTTGGTAGATTTTTTTACAGTGTTCTGGTATGGAAAGTGAGAGTGAGCCGGAGGCCCAACAATAGCCACTTATGTCCATCGTATAGAGGAAGAGGGAGAAAGACAAAGATAGGCCGAGGCATGGGAAGCTCCTGAAAAAGCGGATGCACGTGTTCAACAATCCAACAGAAATTGCATTCGTGGGCTGGCAAGATGAGCCATCGCCATGGTTGTCCGTCACTTGCGAAGATTACATCGAGCAGTGCCACCTGTCGAAGTTGTTTCCTCCACATCGCCATTGAATAAATCGTCGTAGGATATAAGTCCACCAAGCTGGGAAAAAAAATATACTACGAAGTATTTTTTTCATGGAGCCCTTTGTAAGAGGTCGCGAACATTGAGGACCGTCCATCCAACTGGTTTAGGGTAATCCAAGCCGTCAATTGCATGCTTCTACTTGACATAATTACAAACAACGGCGCATTAATCTTGACGACTGGGATGAAGCCACGTGGCTCTGAATTTATGAAAGTGTTGGGTGCGGTTTTTGAGGGGTTTCTGGGCCGATGAGTTCCAAGCCGGGCAATTTGTGTTTTTTTCCGTGCGGTTGTGGTTTGCTCTCCTCCTTGGCGCCCTTGAGTTTGGGTGAAATTAATTGAGGCGATGGCCGAATATTGCAAAGTGAGTAGAGGTAAAGGTGGTGCGGAGCACGATTGACACGCGCATTTCAAAGAATCAGAGTCTTCACATTCAATCACTGCAGTGAATGAGAGAGCGCCGAGGTTGTTGTATGTTTGAAGAGCTGCATGGAGATGAGGTGAGCACGTGTTCGTGGCGGGCGAGGTGCTGGAGTGATTGAGGATTTAGTGCTCCTGAAAAGCGGAGCACGATCACTGTTTGTGTGTGGAAGGTTGTCTAGGAAGGTGGGTCGGGCAACAAACCACAGAGTATATGAAGACCGCCGAGGCGTGGAGGTTGGATCGCAGTTGAAGGAGGAGCTTCTGGATTGCAGTTCGCGCTCGAGGTGGCGACGGCGTTGTGTTCTTGGTAAGTTTGCCTGAAGTTACGCATTTTCCATTTCTCAGGCTTTTTTTTCCTTCTTCTGCTATAATACACCTGGATCGTAGGATCCTCTACGTAGCTAGGGGACGTATGGGGAGTGCTTGCAAGTTCTGGGTGTGTGCTTGCAAGTACTGTTTCTAATAGTAAGTTGCTCTCGTTTCTGGGTCTTACTAATCAGTGTAAAATGATGTGCGCGGCCTGTTCGTTTCAATACATGAGTGTTTTGGGTGGACCTACTGTTAACCGGAGATTTAGGCTTATTATAAGGTTCCGGTAGTAATTTTTTGAAGTTACTAAGTAGTTATGGTTAAAAAGTAAACCAATGGATGAAATTGTCCTGAATTGATAGTGGATGAACTGTCTGTACTTTGGATGAAACTATCCGGACTTGGATGTCATCCATCCAGACATCTTTCATCCATTAGGGCAAGTTAGGGTTTGGAGGGGGTAGAGAGCCGCCCTCTTGGGTTTGGAGGCTCATTCCATTATCTCTTCTTCTCTCTTGGTGTATGTGTGTATGTGGAGCTCGTAAGGTATTAGAGTTGGAGTGTAGACGTGTGGTTAGAGTTAGAATGTGGAGCTAATGTGCGGATCTGTAGTTGTAGAGAGTATGGAAGAGGTTTGTGGAGGTTCGAGGAAGTAAAACATGAATTGGATACTACCTCTTGCGAGCTTGTGTTGGTGTTGTGAATGTGTGAGTAGATCTTGTTGTTAGAAGAGGGTTTGAGTGCAATTTGGTTGTGGGTATTGAAGATCTGGCCTAAATGCACTAGATCTTGTATAGGTCTAGTTCGATCTACTAAACCCTCATCAAATTCAGCATGTTAGAGTTAGAATCGAGTCCGGATCTGTTGTGGGTATGGTCTGATTTACTGTAATTGCGTACGGAAACTTCAGATCTGTGCGTTAAACGTAAGAAAAACCACAGAAACGAAGTCCCAACTAACCTTGAATTCAGATCTAGATTCAGATCTAGGTCAATTCGGAGGTTTTGGATTTAGTACAAGTCAGATCCTTGACTTGTGTCTTATGGTTTGGAACTACAGTTTGAATGAGCGTAGAGAATGTCGTTCACCTAATCTTGAAGTGAAATCCCCCTTTAACATTGGCGACCATGCATAAGTTCGAATCAAGTGGCTCTTGTGACTCGCAGCGCAAGATTGCAGCCTTCTGGAGGGTAGCAGGCGGTGGTTGATCAAGCGGCACCGACATCGTACAGAGAGCTGCAAACGACACAGACAGACTGACACACAGACACACAGACAGACAGATAGACAGACAAACAGACAGACAGCCACAGATAGATGTCGACCGGCAGATATCCACGCGCTACCCTGCTCAAGTGAAGAACGATAGCGACCAGGTGATACCCTACTGCCATCCAACTTAAAGAGATCCTCATCATACCCTGCAGCACTACCGATCAGTAGCACTCCGGCTGCGACCATGTTGAAGTGAAGTCCAACAAAACTCGTGGAGATACCCTGCAGCAGTGAAGATCCACAAGCACTTTTGAAGATACTCTAGAGCAGTGCAGATCCATAGAAATTCTGTAGACACCCTACAGCAGAAGAGCACAGAGACCTTGGTCAGACCCTGCAGCAGAAGACCAACAGAGATCCGGTGATACCCTGCAGCAGACGATCCACAAGAGCTCCTGAAGATGTCCTGCAGCAGTAAAGATCACCAGAGATCCTGAAGATACCCTGTAGCAGTGAAGATCCACAAAAATCCTGGAGAGACCTTGCTGGAGTGAAGTCCGGCGGATACCCTGACGAGATCCTGCAGAAGAGTCCAGTCCAAAAATGGACAGCATTTTTTCAACATTGGTGACGTCTCTGCAGAATCTGTAGCAGCCCCACAAGATTGACCAAGTCCAGGTGGATGGGGTCAAGGACGAGCATAGAGTTCAAGAGTGAGGCGCAGCTTCCATTGGAACGATCCATTGCAAACTTTGACCATTACATGGGCAATCGCAGCCACCAGGGCTTTTAGGAGGACGAAGCCTTCTACACGGTCCCAAACAACCCTTCCAGCTGTGACCATCTTACACTTGAAGAATTTCAGCGGGGCATCCTACGACCTCTGGAGTGTCGAGACTCATATCACCCCAATCAAAGTCTTCCCAGACCTACCCCACGGTACAAGGAGACGTCTAAGATTACGGTCCACGAACTCGAGTTGCACGACTCCCGAAGACTACCTTTGGACTCTCCACCAGCAGATTCAGTGTCTGCATCTACACCTCAGCAGCAGAACCGTAGTGCCCCCAACACCTTGGCCTATGACACCTGGACCCCTGTAGTCACTTGGGCACTAGCATTGGAACCTTGGAGCACTGGTCTAGGCGACGATACGCTGGAGGCGCCAAAGTGCAACCAACACACGATCAGCTCTGAATCAAAGGACTGATCCTACATCAAAAGGGGGATAGTCCAGTGTTACCGAGGTAAGTTCCAAATCCAAAAAATTCTGCAGTTGGGTTGAATGGAATGGGGATGTTGTTTGGATGATTGTCATCTATGGATGTAAACAAATACCAGTAACTGAACGTAGACAGTAACTGGACGTTAACAGAAAATCTGGACAATTATTGGCTATATCAGTAAGGAATCCAAACAAAACTAGACATGAACTGGATGAAACCCTAGATATGTATTAAAATCTGGACATTCACAAAAATTAATATGAAAACATAAAAACCATAAATAGGAAATAACAAACAACAAAAACAACATATGTGTATGGCGGGTAGAAAAACAAGAGACGAAAACCTATATCAGTTGAGAACAGTTAGGGCAGAATTGAGACCTAAAACTCAAACTTGAAATTAGGTAAGGAGAAAGGGTGTAGCTGGAAATTAGATCCAGACATCCAGTGGGAAATGAACAAAAGAGGAAGCAGTGGCTGGACCAGTGTTATCCCAGAGAAAATGTTGGCAAAGAATATTTGATGGCAAAACAAATGATCTAGAATCTAGAAAGGACCTAACCTGAATGGCGAGCATGTACTACTGACTACTGGTATGAGTGGGGTGATATGGCTGTAGAAATAGGACAGTGGCAAAGACCAGACCAGGTGCAGGTGACAAAGGCAGTACCGGAGGAGGTAACTGACTGGAGGACCACACACTGGAGTACTAGAAAAACACACTACTGGAGTGATACAACAGAGAAGTCATAACATACAGTGGCAACACCTGCTACAGGATGGAGGGAGACCATGAAGGTCTGGACATGGAGCTCGCAACAAGATTCCAAGCACAACAAGAGAGGAGACGAATTCTACCAAGGATTCAAGAGCAGAAAGTAGAGGCGGGGGACACTACAGGGTACCGGAACCCAAGCTCAGAGGAGAGTACGGCGAACCGGAGACATCCACTAGACATGGAGGTGATTCGCGAGAATTCATCACAAGGGGCATACGAGTTGCCTCAGAGAAGACCAGACGGACTCGGAGATCCAGGAGAACTCCCGATCCGGACAAGGCAGGACAACAGAGAATTAGAGGGAGCACCAGAGATGAACCGGAGGGACTTTGGAGTCCACGAAGGCATACTCCACCACCGATGGGAGCCGGTTCAGCATATTGGTCAATGATCCAGACCCAGAGGAGAGGATGGATCCCCGAGCATGGGAAAGACCGCCAACCCCAAGGTATGAAGCTCAAACTCCTGACAATCTCCGTGCTAGTTTGGATGAGATGAGCCAGAGGTTGGGACAAGGATACCTTCAGAGATATGGTCCAGAGATGGGACGTCCGGGACCAGACCAGTACAGGGGCGATCAAGGATTACCACCTGTACGAAGGACACCAACAATCCACTTCAAGGAGGAGGAGGACTTCGACCATGATCTAGAGTTCATTTCTGAACAAAGGCGCATGCTAGATGAGTTTAAGGCTCTAGAGAAGGCAAGAAAGGAGGCAAGACGCCAAAGGACACATGGAGGCCCAGTACAACCACACCGAAGGGAGTGGGGCTACCAGACAAGAGCTAGACCTGAACTCCCAAAAGCCATGAGGTTACTGCAAGAGCAGATCCAACGACAAGATCTAGAGAAGACATGGCGAGGCGAGCAACGACGCTTGGAGGACCAGAGGGCTGCAGACATTCAAAGGCGGAAGGACGAGGCCCGACAGCAGACTTTCCAGTGGTGGGAAGCATGGCAGAGTGCAGCGGAGCCATCAACGGCAGCACCACAACCAGACCCGTTGGGAAGATGGAGACATTTCCCAGAGACTGGCCCTACAGAGCGGTTGGGAGACTCATCCCGACAACCAGGCCCGGAGGAATGGGGATACATGGACCGGCGGCCTTCCAGGACAATGGGAGCCACGCCAACACCCAGACCCGACGGTAGGGGCGCAGGTCCAAGAGGCCCAGTCCATCCAATTGGAACATTACCAACGGCACCAAAACCGGTGCACTACATGGAGCAGCCGTATGTGGGTACGTTACCTACGGTCTATCCACCTCAGGTGCTACCATTGTCCCCATTTGTACAAACTCTGGAGCCCTGGATCTAGGTCTTGGTGTACCGGAGCACCCCCGGCGGTAGTACCAAATAGGAAACCCCTAACGTACACCAAGAACAAGGAGGGGAGTAATCCAGATGCTCACATACTCCAGTTTGAGAGGACATTGTGGCATAATGGAGAAACCGACGAGCAGGTGATCATCAACTTGTTTGGGACCACGTTGGGAGACAAAGTTGGAGCCTAGTATGAGACATACCTCGAGAATCACTTGTACTGCTCATGGGCTGACATCAAGGCGGCATTTCAGAAACGGTATCGAAGCCAAACTACTGATGAAGCCGTGTACAGAGAACTGAAGTTTTTCGCATAGCAGGTGGGGGAAAAAGTCCAGGATTACTATGACCGGTTCATGACATTGATGAAATGTCTGCAGTCGGATCCAGGAGAGGGCTTCCGAATTACTAACTTCAGAGCTGGACTCTTGGAGTACATCAAGTTCACCACAAGCATTGCTCCAGCCCGGACATTGACAGAGTTGCTAGATGCAGCACTTCGATGTGAGGAGAACTGTTTAGACCTGAATGGTAAAACAACAGGCATCGAGATTCGAAGAAACGACTCCAGTGGCAAGAGTGAGGCACCATGATTAAGGCGGCCACTCCAGAAGCACCCAAGAAATTTTGCACCCGTTGCAAACATGCAGGACATCTGGAGCCCGATTGCTGGTTCAATCCAGATAATCCACAAGGACTGTCTCGAAAAACCACGGAGGGAGCATCAGTGAATGTAAATGAAGTCCGGATCGAGCCTAAATTGAACCAAGGCCCACAACAGAATTCTTCCGGAAGCTACTCAAGACCGATATTTTCGCGCGTTGGAGGTGGAGACTCCAATTATAACAGGCCAGAGGTTTGCCACTTATGCGGTCAACCGGGACACCGGAGATACAACTATCCGTGCAAAAAGGATTGGGAAGAGTTTCTAGCCACGGCGGCTAAGAGCAAGGCTCATCTTGCCCACCACGTGAGCAACGTGGAGATCCAGTTACTGGCGGTAGAAGATCCAGTTGCAGTAGCCAGCTTGACGAGAGCTCGGCGTCTCAAGGCGGGGGTAGCAGCACCAGACAAGGAGGACCAAGCACCCGAACCTCGGAGCGCTTGGACTCAGGCAGATTGGAAAGAAGAAGAAAGATTGAGAAATGGGATGATGGATACCATCAAGGAAATGCAAGAGGAGGAGCAAGCTGATCAAGGCACAACTTCTACTCTGCCTATTCCAGACCCAGACAAGGAAGTTGTACCATCCTCTTCTGAAGACTGGTTGGATTTTCCAGACTCTGATGTCCTGGAAGGTCCAGTCCCGCCCAAGGAGGCCACACCGAGCGAACCCCCTAAGTTAGGAGGCCCAGCAAATATCATTCCAGGAGTTGGGAGGAAGATTTTACAGAGTCCAGTGACGGTGACTCTCGGACAGCTACTACATATGGCCCCTAACCTCAGTGACTTTATGAGGACTCACTTGTTCCCTTCACCTGAACCACGGGCAATTCCAGAGAAGCGTACCACTCCGACCATCGACCCCGATACCTCCCAGGTATCGAGTCCTGTCTCCAGTGCTGCGGTAGATGTAGACCGGAATTTACCGGTACTACGCGTACAAATTGGTACTAGCACTCTGGAAAATGTTCTGTTGGATGGAGGCTCTGGAGTGAATCTCATCACAGAAGAGGAGCGGAAGCGTTTGGGTCTCAGAAACCGACAATCTGCACCATACAGATTACGTATGGCAGACCAAACGGTAGTGGAACCGGTGGGCCTTATACGAAATGTCAAGATTCACATTCATGGTATTCCATACTTGATTAGTCTTATGGTCATCAAGAACAAGGAGGTTAACGAAGCTTACAGCATGTTGCTGGGCAGACCATGGCTGATAGATGCCAAAGTCCAGCATGATTGGGGCAACAACCTTGTGACCATTCGTGGAGGCGGCACTGTCAAGACCATTCCAGTCAACCAGCACACAGGCCCCAGACCTAAGCTGCCAGAGGTCGTCGTCGCCTACAGCTTTGAAGTTGGACTGACAGAAAAAGAGGAGACCCGATGGCTGGATACAGAACCAGATGTCTTGGTTGTTGCAACCGTAACCTTACCTAGTTTTGGTGTAGGTCCAGATTCGGAACCCGTACCAAATACTCCGCTAGTACGAGAATCAGCGCCAGACACACAGACTTCTGCAGAGGACCAGAATAGTCCACATGCCACGTACCCGGAGCACTTCTATACATTCACGGAAGGTGACATCGATGTAGACGGAACTCCCATGCGGATTAAGGTCCAGGACATGCAGGTGGCAGCCTGGACACTTTCTGAGTCAGAACAACTACGGAAGGTCAATGTGGGGACAGAAGAGGAACCACAGTATTTGCGGATAAATGCTGATCTGGACCTGGAATTGGCTGCACAAGTAGAGATACTCCTTCGGGAGTATAAGGATGTCTTTGCATGGACGTATAAGGATTTGAAGGGGATCCCTCCTTCAATCGCCCAGCATCGGATTGAGTTGGAGAAAGACATATCTCTAGCCCATCAAGCCAGATACAGGATGAATCCAAACTACGCCAGCATTGTCAAGCGGGATCTGGACAAGTTGCTCTAGGCTGGATTCATCGCACGAGTGGAGGATGCTACATGGCTATCACCCATAGTCATTGTGCCCAAGAAGAATGGGAAGTTACGCATATGCATAGACTTCCGGAAGCTGAACGCAGCAACCATAAAAACCCGTATCCATTACCTTTTACAGAAGAAGTTTTGGATATTGTGGCAGGTCATGAGATGTACTCGTTCCTAGATGGATACTCTGGATATCATCAGATCCAAATTGCCCCGGAGGATCGATACAAGACAACATTTGTTACAGACTGGGGAGCTTTCGTCTGGATAGTCATGCCATTTGGACTCAAGAACGCTCCGCCCACATACCAGAGGGCAGTCAACAAAGCATTTCGGGAGTATATTGACGACTTCATGAAGCTGTTCTTTGACGACTTCAGCGTCTACAGTGATATATTCACTCACTTGGAGAAGCTTCGTCTGTGCTTTATCAAATGTCGGGAGTACGGCATTAGTCTGAACCCGGAGAAATGTGCACTACTGGTGTACTTTGGAATTATGTTAGGCCACGTCGTGTCCAGAGAAGGAAAATTTCCAGATCCGAAAAAGATTGAGGCCATTGCCAACATGTCAAGACCGACAAAACCTAGAGACGTTCAGGTGTTTAACGGCTTTGCCCAATTCAACAGGTGCTATATCCGGTCCTATGCACACATCATGGAACCCATCACCAAGCTCATGCGCCAAATTGAGGAGTTCATTTGGACTGATCAATGCGAGAAGGCTTGGTTGGACATCAAGGAGAGGTACTAGAATGCCCCGATTCTCATTGTACCACACTGGGATCTGGAGTTCTACATACATACGGATGCCTCCAACATTGCTGTGGGCGTCATGCTGGCCCAGAATCCCACTGGAAAATGTGACCAGCCAATCTCCTATGCTTCTGGACTGTTGAATTCAGCTAAGAAGAACTACATCACAACTGAACGAAAAGCTCTGGCAATGGTGAATGCTCTGAGTAAGTACCGACATTACTTATTGGGCAATAAAATTGTTTTTTATGTTGACCACATGGCTTTAGTGTACCTGGTCAATAAACCACAGGTATTCGGACGAATCGCACGATGGCTCTTACTTTTCCAGGAGTACAATTTTACTATGGTTTATAAACGAGGCAAGATCCATAGGATTGCGGACGCGTTGTCCAGATTGCCCAATGGTGAACCTCCAACTAGAGTGGAAGATCAGACTGGAGATGCGGGTCTGTTCTATGTAAACCCAGAGTGGTTACAGGATGTGATAGCCTACCTCCGCACTGGACATTTGAGACCCAAATTGACCAAGGACGAACAAAGGAAGCTCATCCTCAAATCCCTCCCATTCACGCTCATATCTGGAGTGCTGCACAAGAGGGGGCAGGATTTGGTTATCCGTCGAGTACTGGACCCCGGTCAAGCCGAACGTATCGGAGTATTGTCGGGCCTGTGACAAATGCCAATGGGTGGGAGGGATGACCACCACGGGACTTGCTCAACTTGTTACCAGCATGCCCGTGGAGCTCTTCATGAAGTGGGGACTGGACTTCATTGGGCCCATCAAACCCATGGCGTCCAGAATAGGGTGTCGGTACATTCTGGTGGCAACCGATTACGCTACTAAGTGGGTCGAGGCTCGGGCCTTGCGAACAAACTCTGCTGCAGTCACTGCAAGATTTCTATATGAACAGATCTTGACCAGGTACGGGTGTCCTTTGACACTTGTCAGCGATCAGGGCTCCCACTTTATCAATGAAGCAATCGAGTATCTGGTGGACCATTTTCTACTCCAGCACCGAACTCCTACAACATACTATCCACAAGGGAATGGTCAAGCGGAATCTACCAATAAGGTGATTGGCCAACTCCTCACAAAGTTGGTGAATGAGAAGCGCACGGACTGGGACGAACATCTTCATACCGTGCTGTTTTCCTACAGATCAACATACAAGGTGTCAACTGGACATACACCATTCCAGCTGGTGTATGGCTTACATCCGATGATGCCCACAGAGTACCTGATCCCAACCCGGACATCGGAAGGATCTCTGGACTATACAGCTAAGCGGGTCTTGGCAGCTCGGATTGCAGATCTGGAACAGGTGGACACTTATCGGACAGTGGCCCAGGAGCAGATTGGCAAACGACAGTGGGACCGAGCGCTCTGGAGTCAACAACATTACAAGCAGAAGGACTTCCAGATTGGAGATCATGTTTCATGGTACCCAAAGGGCCACAAGGAGCACACCGGTAAATTCAAAAGCGGGTGTTTTGGGCCTTACCGGATCCAATACAGATTACCGAACAACACCACTCTTCTAGTGAAGGTGGACAACTTTGAGCCAAACCCAATTTTGGTCAACATCAACAAGCTCAAGCCCTATCGGTTTTATGAGACCAACTAGGCACTTCCAGTCATTTCAGATGACTCAATCTAGGGACGGGTTGCGCAGCAAAAGGGGGATAGTGGTCCTAAAGACCAAGTTCAGAAGGCTCCGACTTTCCCAGGAAATCCAGATACTGCGGGAGTTCCAACAAACCAGATAGTGCGAATGGCTCAGACAGTCCAAACAGAGTGGCTTGGAAGGGGTGGCTTGGAAGACAATATGGAGTCATCCGGATAGAAGGGTTCATACAATTAGGAGTTGCATGGGCATAATTGTCCAGATAAGGTGAAATCATTGGGAGAAGGTGGCCTAAGCGATCAGGTGAACATGGAAGGACTAGGATGTCTGGAGTTTGCAGAAGCAGAGTTTGAAGAGGACCTGGGAAACACAGGAAACCCGGGCAAGTACCACAAAGTGGTACTAAGGAATCATGGCAATTGGAAAAGTCCAGTGTTTACGTCAACACTGACAAAAAACAATCAGCAGGGCACCAGTCAACTGGAGTTGGAGAACCTCAAATTAGGGAGTGATATGGGAGAAGAGGGCAAGTCCAGCCACTACCAGAAGCGGCCAGAGAAGGAAGAATGGAGAGGAGAAGTGGAAGAGAAACATTGGGGATTAATATTGGGCTGCAACACGGTGGAAGTGGTGGAGAAAGAGGATGGACAGGGAAGCAGGAAAAGGTCTAGACCGAACAGAAACATTACTACTAAGGTACAATCCCTTTGTATGATGAATTGTTCACCCCAATTAGTTGAAGATAGTAGAGAAGCGCAAGTTCCATCGATAGTGGAGGAAATGTGCTCACAAGACCAGAAGATGTCCAGATCGGATGAACACTGGAGGATGATAGAAAGTTCATCCCCGTTGGATGAAGAATTTTTGTTCCCACTGAATATACCTAACATGGAGGAAGACCAGGAACAGAAGCTAATTTCATCCGAAAGGGATGGAAATTGGTGGACAATACCAGTCACTGGAAATGGTGAGTCCGTACAGAAAACACCCAAAACAAATGATGATTGGAGGACAAAGCATGCGTTTTTTGAAGCTGACAAATTTTTTTGGGTGGAACAGTTTTCATCCATCTAGGATGAAGACCCAACAGAGTACTGCGGATTAAGGACACAGAGAGTAGAACGGGCGCACAAGGAAAGGGCCCAAGTGTTGAGAACAAGATGGGTTGGCGAGAAGGGAGAACAGATTGAGGGAACGGTGGGAGCTACTAGAGTTTCAGCGGCAGAAGAGGCTCCAAGGACCCTGGCGACTACAACAGCGGAAAAGGTTACACGAAAGCGCACAACGGAAGGGTCACAGGAGAGCACAACTGAGCTAATTCTGCAAGAGGAAGCAGCAATAGGAGATATACGGGAGCGAGCAGCTGCAATTTTGCAAAGAGAAGCACCGTCCAAATCTCTGGAACCCGGACAGCCCATTCCAGTAACCATACCTCTGGAGACCAACCCCGACATACTCGCGCGTGATCCAGGATGTTCAACGCCATATCGAGTCCAGCCTACAGAGTCTACGACATTTCAGGTGGTTCAGGAGGCCCAGGGTTTGGAGGGCACTCAGACGTTAATTGTGTCGAGGAGCGCCAAGGATACACATCGACTGTATCAGAAACGGTTCAAGCTTACACCCAAGCATTTTTCTACTGATGGTGTCCTAGTAGCAATATTTTCAGAGCTATATCAGACCCGCATCCAGGCCTAGGTGGAGGTACTGTGTGTGAAGAAACGGTCTTCACACACCAGTAATGACCTCATGGCTCATCTGTACATAGCGGTGGAGTCTAAGGGTGGTAACCACGATTGGACACCACTCTTGATCTCTGGACTGCGGTGGATGTTAACCCGAGTGTATCTCGGGGGGATGTCTGAGATTCCAGGAGCAGCGTTGATCAACGCTTTACTCAGGAGTTGGTTTCCACATGATGAGGAGTACAGTGACACAGATGTCCAGGTTGACCACAAGAACCCATTACCTAGCACACCCGTAGATTTGCATAAGAGTGATGGTTCTCGAGGACGGACTGTGGGGAACTCAATTCCTCTCACACCATCTCCAGAGGGACCATCTCCTCCAACGACTGTACCCCCCGGCAGACGGTCTATAAGAAACCAATCCAGGAAGAGGAGTCCCCCACAGAGCCCCATCCAAACTCGAAAGAAGACCAGACATGCTGAGCTTACAGGAACTCCCCAGACACTTGCAGCCAATACAGCGGAGGACCTGGATTCTTCAGAGCTTCAACAGATAGAGCAAGGTGCGATCACCTCCAGTCAAAGACAACTGTCCCCAGCAGCTACCACGATGGAAGTAGAGTTTCCCAGCCCGGTACCCAGAGTTCCAAAGAGATTGTGGAGGCTAGTCTAGACCCATCTGGAGACGGATGAGGAGTCCCCACCACAATACAGACCAAGAACTTCTGCGGCTCCACAGATGCAACCACGTATCGTACCAGAGAAGGCGGTTCTCGAGGAGTTATCCTCCGTTCAGGGTTCCCAGCCAACGGGCCAATCCCCAGAGGTTCCCCAACGACTATGGCGTTGGAACTGACAAGTACCCAAGTCGAGCAGCAGTCACGGGAAGTTGCAGCAGGATTTCAAGAGGCACTGCGGTATCTGGACCTCACTACCAAGACGTTGTCCAGAACTGAGGAATTCCAAGGCTAGTTGGAACGAGCGTAGCCAACACGAATCCAATTAATTGAGGATCAGGCTCAACTCCAGAGAACAATTCAAGCACTCCAGGTTCAACTGCAGATCACTTCTCAGACCTTGGAGGACAAAGGGAAGGAGCTCGACATCGCAAGATTGGAGATGTCCAGATTTGACCCGCGAATATTGCAGCAGCTCATGTCAAGAAGGTGGAATTGGAGACTCAGATGAGTGCTCGACTTCGAGCATTTGACCAGTTGGTGGTGGATAACCATCAACTTCTTCATCGGCTGGAGTTAGTAGAGGGGCGTCAGACGATCTCGAGCCGTGGGATAACCAAGCCTCTCTTTGCTGCTTCACGACGACAACTGCTCAGTGAGGTGAGTGCTTACCAGGCGGATCTGGATCATTTGAACAAGTATCTCCTCAAGTTTGTGGATGCTTACCCGGAGTTTGTTTACTGCTCCGATGAGGAGTTGGACGACCCTCCAGCGAAGGAGATTAATCCAACTCCAGAAGGTGGTACATCTGGAAGTGTTCAAGATTCTTCTACACTGGCCTCCCACACTGAAACTGGATGGCAGGCTACTCCCCAGTCCAAGGCACCTGCTGCGAAGACGGTGACCCTTCCTTGGGACCGGACGATTTCTCCCCCAACTCCAGATTTTCAACCTCAGACTACTCCGTTCTGGGGAGCAGCTTATCCTTTCGAGGGTGGCTCTAGTTTAGGACCCCTTCAGGGTCAGGCAGGGATTCTTTCAGGATCCCCAGATGTTCAAGGCGGTAGAGGACCACCACGGTTCCACATGGCTACTATGGAGCATTACGCTCGAACAGGTGGCTATGGGGGTCCATATCTTTATCCACCTCCGGGACACTATCCGTTTAGTGGAGTATCTGGACATTATAGTATGGGTTCTAGTACGGGCGGACATGCACCGCAGTATCAGCAGTATTATCCGATGGCTCCTCCAGTCACTTTTCCAGGGCCAGTCCAGACGCCTATTCCACCTCCAAGGGTGGAATTCACGAAGACACTCGACTCGAAGATAGTTTCGGGACCCAAATTGAACAAGTTGAAGGCAAAGGCATCTAGTTCTAGACATGATTTGCAGGCAGCGATCAGTTCAGAGCCTGGAGTCCGTTTGACAAGCACTGAAGATCTTCCCCGCGAGGTAGTTCTTCCTTCAAGTGGCTAGAGATGTCCAGTAGAGTTTCAGAGCTGACTCGGTACTCTAGATATTAGTAACCAGTATTTTGTGTCTAGAGTTATGTTTCTCTCCAGTACCACGTGAACATCTGAGGGCAGATGTTGTTCAAAAGGGGGATAATGTTAATCGGAGATTTAGGCTTATTATAAGGTCCCGGTAGTAATTTTTTGAAGTTACTAAGTAGTTATGGTTAAAAAGTAAACCAATGGATGAAACTGTCCTGAATTGACAGTGGATGAACTGTCTGTACTTTGGATGAAACTATCCGGACTTGGATGTCATCCATCCAGACATCTTTCATCCATTAGGGCAAGTTAGGGTTTGGAGGGGGTAGAGAGCCGCCCTCTTGGGTTTGGAGGCTCATTCCATTCTCTCTTCTTCTCTCTTGGTGTGAATGTGTGTGTGGAGCTCGTAAGGTATTAGAGTTGGAGTGTAGACGTGTGGTTAGAGAGTTAGAATGTGGAGCTAATGTGCGGATCTGTAGTTGTAGAGAGTATGGAAGAGGTTTGTGGAGGTTTGAGGAAGTAAAACATGAATTGGATACTACCTCTTGCAAGCTTGTGTTGGTGTTGTGAATGTGTGAGTAGATCTTGTTGTTAGAAGAGGGTTTGAGTGCAATTTGGTTGTGGGTATTGAAGATCTGGCCTAAATGCACTAGATCTTGTATAGGTCTAGTTCGATCTACTAAACCCTCATCAAATTCAACATGTTAGAGTTAGAATCGAGTCCGGATCTGTTGTGGGTATGGTCTGATTTACTGTAATTGCATACGGAAACTTCAGATCTGTGCGTTAAACATAAGAAAAACCACAGAAACGAAGTCCCAACTAACCTTGAATTCAGATCTAGATTCAGATCTAGGTCAATTCGGAGGTTTTGGATTCAGTACAAGTCAGATCCTTGACTTGTGTCTTATGGTTTGGAACTACAGTTTGAATGAGCGTAGAGAATGTCGTTCACCTAATCTTGAAGTGAAATCCCCCTTTAACACCTACATTGGTCGTCCATGGCTTGAAACATTTTGTGCAAGGAGTAGGTTACTACTTGATCAGTGTACACCTGAACTGTAGGTGATGCAGATTATTGTTGTGAGCGTGCAATTTGTCACAATTTTATACAAGTTTTTACAAGAGCTTACAACGGACTTCTACCCAACCACTTCAGGGTTGCGGAGAAAAAGCATAGGAACACATTGTTAAGTTTTCTCTCTTTCTAGTATTTAATTTGTTTAGTGGTTCTTTTGCTTCTCCTGTAATATGTGTGTGTAGAGCGCAGCACTTACGTAAGTGCTAGGCGAGTTCGTTTGGTCTAGAAAGAAGTATATTTGCGAGTTCGTTTAAGGTTAATAATAAACACCATATTCGTTATATTGGGAAATTTCCATGATTATGAAGATATATGGTCGTTGAAGTATCAATAAATATAGACATTTGTAGGTGCAAAGCATAAAGACAATGTATCAAGAATACTATATTTCATTCCATGGATGGACCAAAATAGCCGAATGTCCAAAAAAGTGGTAACGGTAAAGGAAGCATATATCATTAATCCAAGCATTATTCAAAACTTCATGGAAAAAAGTCACACACAACACTCATTTACCCCGAGGCAAAACACAATCGTCCTATTACTAATCAAACGTTCTAGGGAGTCCCTCCATAAGCCTCTATACGCGTCTTCAAAAAAGCCCTATGACGTTGCCTAGTCCATGTTGCGCCATTCTCTTGCATTAATGGACTCTCCAGAAGACGCTGCAAACCCCGCCTGCGCACCTCGTCAGTGTTTGATTTGGGCAGCGAGTGACGGCGGGTGGGAGCAAAAGGAGAGCATTTGATTCCAGCAGCATTTTCTGAGAGAATACGGGGGCGGAGACATTTACCAGATGGTTCCTGTACAATAGGCACCACAAACAATCCAAACAAATATACTTTAGGTCGAATACACCTACACGGCACATATGAAAACTGTATCATCAAGATCCATCCTAGTGCACTTTAGGTTGAATGGAGCTAAAATGCAGAAGGGGAAATTCACAGAGGACATTTAACATCCAAAGAACAAAAACAAGCTCAAATGAAGCAAAACTAAATGAGTACAATGTAGCTCAACAACCAAGACTGCCTAGGCAAGAACGACTTAATAGTGCAATAACTTGGAGGTGAGCATAACACGCACAGTGAGCGAGCGTTGGTAAGTAGCATCCTTGGAACCGTCATAGAGAATACGCTTTGCCGGAGTACAACTATCCGGATTTAGACGCGGAGACCCTGGAATTGAACGAGGCCACTGTGGCGAAGGTGAGTTGTTCCTTTCATGAATTGGCTCCCGCGCAATAGGGCTTTCAACAACTCCGTCGTCCACTGCCATGGTCGAATAATCCATGGTTGACTGCGCGGTTGCAGCAGAGTGCAACAAAAGCCCTTTACTCCGAAGGGAAAGGGCGAACTCCTTTGGGCTGAGCAAAGAATCCACGGACGCCCGACAATCACAGTCTTGTAGAAATTTCAACCAAAGTGACGCTCACATACCTCAGAACAATAGATGAAAATTTCAATCATTCAAAACAGGACGACATTCCATCAACAGTAGGTATCCAATCCGCGCAACAAACAAAGTGGCAAAACATCTCCATTTATTTTATCAAAAAATATATATACACAAGAAATGGTCCAACAAAATTTACATAATGGAGCTGCAGTCAATCAATACAGTTTAGCTCCATTCGACCTAAAGTGTAATAGAAATCTAAGCGTTCCAAACGGCATTAAGAGCGGAGATTGTGAAACGCTTGGATTGCGTTCAAGATACTCACAGACTGACCATACGTCTTCTGATCATTATAGAACATTTCCCGACCCGAGGGATGTTTGGCCCGGTACTGCGCTAGGCCACCCGGAAACATATGAAGGTCAGAGAGATATGGCAGCAATTCCTCCAGCAGTACAAAATCATCACTCGCGCCATCATGTCTGTGCGACCATGACGGAAGTAGGAGGACCTTCTCCGGCAAATTGAGCATATGCTTAATCGGACTATCGTCAATGACAAGCGTATTCGCCGAAGTATACTCATGACCCAACCTATTGAAGAGATGGTTCAATAAGGTCTTCAAGAAGATGTCCTTCTGAGTGCCAAATTCCTTCATGTAGAAAGTTCTGCTACCGACTCTACGCTCGGGGACCCTATCGCAACTCTCCTGACCAAAGATCCTGAGAGGGTACAAAGAACTATGCTGAAAAAGATATTGACATATATGACGTGTTGTGGATTCCATCATCGAACCCCAGATCGTGATGGTAGCAATCTTAGACAACTTCGTCAGGAATTCAACACAACCAGGGCGCACCTGAACTAGCTTAGGGCCTACTTCGGCTGGCAGCAAAGCGGAGTGAATGGACGGGATAGAGTTCCTGGATCCCCTGGCCTGCCACGATGGCTTACACGTGCATAGAATCCCATTTAGGTCCAGCACAACATTCAACCACGTGCCCTCGGAATCTAAAAAGACTCTAGATATTTCTTCTAAATTATTGGCACCACTTATTGATGCCTCGCAGACTTGGTTCGATAATGCCAGGAGAACGAACAATATTACTAAAGATTCATTAATAACGACGATCCACAAAATGTAGAACGAAAGAGGCAGAGGGAGGGAGATGCATGGGGGGAGAATGGAAAGTGTTTGAAGAATACCTCGAGAACTTCATCATCTTCCAGCATATCGTCTCGGACCCCCATCGATCCCAATGAACCTTGCATGCTGCCAAGGGGTCCCGAGTGCCCCACAACCACTTGAGGGCACGGTTCCGAGACAAGAAGAGTTGGCTCGGAACCGCAAAATCATGATTGATCTCGTCTACGAGCACGGCCGAAGCTTGGACGACCTCTTCTACGACTCGGACTGCGGTATTGGCGACCTCATCTATGACAGGGTAAGCGATCGCGTCATCACCAAAACTTAGATCTGAAAAAATTCAACAACTTCAACCTTTCAGCAGATGTGCACAGAGGACACTGATACAAGTCAGAGTCGTCAGATGTCAAGCAGTTTAGCTCGAGTCGAGCTGAAGTGCTTACTGAGCACTGTAATATTCACAAAAAATTCTGGAGTACAAAATTGGACATTTACAAAATGTTCTGCCTCTCTACACTCGCAACTACGTTACACTAACCTGACGACGAGCTGGGGACATCTGCGATAGATAGGTCCTCAGCGGGCGACTTCGGAGGGGAAGAGGGGCGGGTCGACGGGGATGGGGGAACATGAAGCGATTGACCCCTGATGGAGACGGGGGAGGAACCCGCCGGAGACAACAACAGCGAACCGCGGGACAGACTCCCAGTCCCGCCTTCCGCTGAGATAGGAGGCTGGGGGATTTCAGCATTAACTGCAGGTGGTGTCGTGGCGACAGCAGGCAAATTGGCCGTCATGAATCTCTGCATCATGAGCATCATCTCAGCATGCCTCTGGTCTTGGTCCCTCTTCATCTCTTCGTCACGCCTCCGCTGCAGATCCCTGAGCTTCTGGTCACGATCCGCCAGCCGCTGCTCCATCAACCTCATCCGGGTGGCCTCTTCCTCGAGCTTCTTCTCGAGGGAGATCAACCTGATGTCGTCCTGTGCACTGCTCGCAGAAGCCAACGGAGAGCGGTCGCTCGCGCTAGCGACTTTCCTCTTCTTGGCAGCGGGCCGAGCGGATGACCCAGCCAAGGTGGGAGCAGAGTGAGGCCTGTCGGAAATCTCCAGAGAATCCAACTCTGGGAAGTCGAGTCGTTGCCGCGAGGAAACGATTGTGTCTCCTGCAGATTGAGAGCCACTTTGAAACTCCGGCGGAGTGGCGGTATTGAAATCGTCATGGGACTCTTCATCCGGAGTGGCCGTGCTCGAGCTCGGACACACAACCAAGGCGCTCGGTTCTTCATCTTCCTCCTCATCGCCGAGGTCAATAATTGCTTTCCCCTTCCCCTTGGCAACGGCCTCTCTAAGCTCGGGGAAGATCTCCGCGTTGACGTGATACGCACCAACAACGAAATCGGCCCGATCCAACGTCAACGCGACCTCCATGGGGTCGTCGAGATCATGCTCATCGGTGTCGTGGGAGATGCAAAAAGCCTCCAGATCCAACATCTGCACACCAATGGATTTAACAAGTAACACTTTAGGTCGAATCGAGCTAAAATGAATACAGAGAAACACTGATACTTAAAGTCAGATATTACAACTTAAAAGGAAACGACGTGATTGAAACGACTGCAAGAAAATCATAAAAAAATATGCCGGCACTTTAGCTGGAGTCGAGCTAAAGTACAATGCTACATAAGCATAAGAGACGACCTCTCTGAAACAATCCATGCACAGACAGAGAGGGTATCAACAGTTTAGCTCGACTCGAGCTAAACTGCAGGAAAATTTACCAAACTCGCAATGAGCAATTTCGTCCCGCCAAACAGCTGAACAACTGACTCCCCCTTCTTGTGGAACATCTCCAGGACCTTGATGAAGAACTCCATCCTCAACTCGTTCATGTTCATGCAGTACGAAAGCTTGTTGTACTTGCGCAGTTTGGTGTGCAATACATGCTCCGGAGTTGCGTAGGTCTTCTTCACTGCCGGGATCTGCGTGAGCTCTTTCTTGAAGAGAAAGAGGAGGCGAACAGGGTCGAGAGCGTTGTTGCTCTTAGGCGCGTATCCTCCCAAGCGCTCGTTCTCGGAGGGAAGATACTTCGAGTGCAACACATTGTACGCATGGCACAACAACGGGCCCTCAGTAAACGATGTCACTTGAAGGTCTGACTGTTCGTCGCTGCAAATGAAGAGCCAGGCTGGAAGATTGATGAGGGGAGGTTGCCCTTTCGATGCAAACATCGTCATAAACTCGCCGAAGAAAGGCCTCTCAAACGACGACATTGCCTTCCTAGAGAAGCCAAGGACATTCCGGAAGTCGATGATGCCAAGCTTCACGTTGCAGCCTAGGTTGCGCCACGAATCCGAAGGCCACGTGCCGAGCAAATTCGTCGCCGCCTTGGATGAACGAAAGTGCAGGGCTCCCTGAGGTCGAACGAACCGCGATCGCACATCGATGAAGACTTTGAAGAACTTCTTAGCGTACGGAGAGAGATCTTCACATTTGTAGTTGCGAAACTGCGTCTGTCTCGAGTCCTTGTAGTACAAATCCGGTGGACCCCAATCCTGAAGGGCACGCTTTGAGGCCTTGCTCACGTTGTAGTTCTTCTTAAACGTCCGCCAATTGGAACGATTGTACGCTCCAGAGCTGTTAAAGAAGGCCAACTCCGGCCTGATCAACTGCAGCTCCATCCGAGCGACCTCCTTTCTCTTCCTTCGATCGACCTAGTTCCTGGCGCTGCAGCAATCCTCCAGCATAGAAGTCGACTGCATTATTACCACCTTTGGGTAAGGCAGTTTTCGAGATGGCCTTGATCGATTGAGAATGTGCTTGCACATTTTCGCGTGATCGGCTTCGGTCATGTTGCCGAGAAACTTGAAGAACTCGCGCGTCAGAATCCCATCCTTCTCAGGCACCCAAGACTTGGCGTCCTTGAACTTTGCCATGGGCGTCGATGTTGAATCGACTTTGATGAGGTCCCCATGCGCTGCCAAAGAGATGACATCGGACCAGAGCTTGAAGGTCTGATCGGACGAGGTGATGATTTTCACCTCGTTGGTAATAGAGAGCTCATTCGCCTTTCCGGCTCTCTTGAGCGCCGCCTAGCTCTTAGCAACGTCGATCATAGCGAAGCGCTCACTAACGGAGTTAAGAAATGGTTGCGCAGAACATAAGAGGGCTGATTGAGTTAAAATTGAAGCAGAAAATTAAACATGTCTAATAGGGTCCAACTTCTGCAAGTTAGCTCGAGTCGAGCTAACTTGCAACCTAAGAGTAGACATTGAAAGCGAGTTCACTCTAAACACAACAGAATATAGATATTCAGCAAGCATGCACTTTAGCTCGAGTCGAGCTAAAGTGCATGACGTTGGTTAAGATATATTACCTCCAAGCGCTTGTCATTGGCAATCTCCACTGCCGTTCTTCGACCTGACTTGTGAGACCCGCGAACGCCTGTGGCGGAGTGCTTCGGCATTGGTCTCCCAGCTTGGATCTACAAAGCACGGGAGCTGAGGATATTCGTTGGCCAGGTCGGCTTGAACTGGACCAAGTGATTCACGCGATTATAATACGCGGAAATCTTTCTCAACTTCTCCGGATCCTTCGTCCAGACAATGTAACATAGCCAAGTTTGGAAGTGCCTTCTCATCACCTCTGGGACGTTGCTGTTGATCATCTCCTTTGATGCAGCAACGCTGTGCTGGCCGTTGATGATGTAGAAGTCGCAGTCATTGAGCTCCTCCACAGTCGTCGGCATAGCATCGAGCTTTGGCATGACATAGAGAGTCTGCTTCTACGTCTTGTCCGGCATTTGGAGGTAGTAATGCTTTAACTCCTCCATGCCCCGAGGCTCGAATGCACGGATTGTCCACTCGGGTGGTGCATTATGCAACCTCATCACGTCAAGCTCGATCTTCATCTCTCTGTCTCCATTGAAGAAGCAGCTCTGACACTCCGTCCAAAATTTCTGGTAAATGTGTTGGACTTTGTTGTAGTCGATTGCCTCTCCGAATTTGAGCGCCAAAGGGAGCTCCGAGAGTGCAAAGGCCATCGAATTGGCCATCTCCTCCTCTGATACGAGCTTTGTCTTCTTCCTGAAAGAGGTCTCCGGCTTCTTGGAAGCTGAGCGCTTCTTGACGGGGGAAGCAGACAGCGTGTTGCACAAGGTGCTTCGACTTGTCCTTGCACCAGGTGTTCTAACCGGGACCAACGCTTGACTCATATCCTCGCTACCGGTCACGGCCCCCGAAACCATTGAAATTTCTACCGGGTGTCTTGCCGCGATATTTTTGGCCTTAACTAGAGCGGCAAAGGTATTCATTCTTGATAGAATGACGCGGAGTTTGTTAGCTACAGCCTTTTCTTTCAGCGGCTGACCACTACTAGTCTCCCATTTCTTTAGAGAGATTTTGTGGTCGATCTGAGCCACTATTTCATCAAACTTGGACCCCCTGAGCGATTCGACTAAATCGTTGATACAGAAGGGAGATGAACTATTGTCCACTACAATAGTTATTAAATACGGCTCTACGGACTTAATGGTTGTCTCACACGACAACTTAACGTGATCGTTATCTTCGTGGACTACATCAGTAATTTTGGTCTTGAAGTCGATGTACTGGGGTACAACGATATCACCAGCGAAGGTCTTACCAAACATAAGATTGTCCGTAAACGTTGCCCACAGCAGCGTCCACTTCAGTGTCATCGATGGGTCTTTGAGCTCCCAACAATCCAAGTGGTTGTTGTCGTCGCCATCGTCATCATCAATGTCGACGGGCTTTGGCTGGAAGAAGTGCTGAAGCTGAGTCACCATCCTGTCCTTCTCAGATCTGCACACACACGAAAACGAGTAAACATGTTAGATTGATGCATTGATGATCCAACTAGGAGAGAGAGGTTATACTTTAGCTCGAGTTGAGCTAAAGTGTAACCGATTACTTTAGATCGATTCGAGTTAAAGAGTTATAACCGAGAATGTATATCAGTATAGCTCTAAAACATTCAATATTCTTTAAGAAGTCTTTCCTAGATCTGAAAATTCAATTCATGGCTATTTCTCGTTTAACACTCAGAAGTGTGGAAGAGCTTCAGTTCCGCTCTAATCACTCACGAACCTCGCTCTTCAAGGTTCTCGAATGGTTGGAGCGAGACTGAAGCTCTTGCACACTTGTGAGAGGTGAACGAGAAGTAGACTAGTGTTAGGTCATCGATTGCGTCGTCAAACTTTACTTTCGAATTGTCATTAGGTCTAAACGTAGAGGTATTCGATATGTGCATTCGGTCCTTTGTTTTACAGTTTAGCTCGATTCGAGCTAAAGTGTGTTGGCTTTGATGAAAAGATTTAGATTGTTTAAAATATTGAGTTTGAGCGTAGAAATTATGATCACTTTAGCGGGAGTCGGGCTTTAGCGTGACCAAAGACGCATTTTATTGTACATTTTAGCTCGACTCGAGCTAAAGTATGATCTCCAGAGTGCACTATTGAGTTGCACTTTAGCTCGAGTCGAGCTAAATTGTGTTCATTGAAAAGCTAATTTATTGCAGTTTGTGAAGATGTGTCTTTCGTCATATGATATTCAAGGCTCAGGGTTAAGGGCTCCTGGGTGACTATGGTTTCACCTTTCAGCCATTGCTTATGAACTTTAATCCCAGACAAATTCTTTTGGAACTAGACGTCCTGCAAAAACAATAACAAACCCACACACACAAAATCAATCAAAGTAGCACATGGAAACCAACACATTGAAACCAGAACATTGAAACCAACACATTGAAACTAGCACATTGAATCTAGCACAAAGCAGCACATTGACACCAGCACAAACCAGCACAAATAAACGAACACATTGAAATCATTCACATTGAAATCAGTACTTTGAAATCAGCACTTTGAAATCAGCACATTGAATTCAACACATTCAAACGAGCACATTGAAACTATCATTCACCAACACATTGACACCAGCACAAACCAGCACATTTAATCTAGCATAAACCAGCACAAATCACCACAGACAACCACAAACCACCACAAACCAGCACATTGAAACCACCACATTGGAACCAGCACATTCAAACCAGCACATTGAATACACAATTTCATCTACGTGCTCACACATACATGAAAAGCAATGCTACACATATATAATGATTCATCACATTATATCAAAAGCAATACTACACATATATTAAAAGGAATGCAAGAGTGAATGAGTTCACTTACCTTTAAAACTCATAAATCCGACTGCTAGAGCTGCAAATCTTCTTCCTCGTTCACGTCAATCCTCCGAGCACGGCCGTTTCAGAGTCGACGTGCTCACAAAAACTCACATAAATTTACAGCAACTCACACAAACTTATACAAACTCACACAGATTCTCACAAACTCACACAAACTCACACAAACAACCCTAAACTCCAGCGCTACAGTATACACAAACTCATCTACGTGCTCGCAAACTCACACAACCAGAATCGCACGTCCAACAAACCCTATTCGCAAAAAACCCTAAACTCCAGTAAATTGCGCACGAAAACCTGAACTGCAGCGCTAGAGTATACACGAACTTAACAAACCCTGTAGATATCCACTCTAATACAAACCACAAAGACGCAACGACGAACCTACGCAGAGACTCACAAAACTTACAAAACAACAACGCGTAGAAGAACGTCCAGAAAACTCGGACAGCAACGAAAAGAGGGAAAAGCAAAGGTTGCGCCACGATTTCGTGGGGTACTTCCTGGGGTACCTAAAGCCGTGAGGGTCGAAACCCTGTGGCCGTGCAGTGCTCCCGAGATACCCTCGGGATACCCTTTGCAATAATGGGGTGAGACCCTCGGGTATTAACGGTGGATGCACCACAAATCATTCACCTTCGTTATTGATATCCGGAATTTCAAGAACTCAATTTAATCTTACTAGAATAAGTTCAAAGTATTATGCGCGTGTAGTATTTATGTACTCGTTATTTTCCTGCTCAATTTATCTGAGCCATTAACACTACAATTTTTTTTTATTCTAGGGCAACAAGTAGGCAGCTAAGGAAAAGTGATTCTTTCTAATTTCATTCGTATGATCTAAATTAAAACTTTTTAATTGACATTTTCTCAATAATACACAAACTTGGATTGCACAGAAGTGAACGATTCTAGTGTTAGTGTTAGATTTAGTGTTTAGTGTTTAGTGTTATAGTGTTTAGTTTTCTTTAATGCTTTCAATGGATCAACAAGCTTTTATTTGACTCGATTTCAATTTTTTCTTTACACAAGGAGTAAATTCGTTACCATCGATATATACAAGTTCCTCCTACACCAGTTTCTAGGTGAAGCACACTTAAGAGAGTTTTAAAGCTACGATTTCAAGATTCTATTACTTTTAATTCAAGTTTTTCTTTTTTGTGAGTTTGATATTATTTACTATGAGAATCGAACAGATAATAAGTATGTTAAGACCACATCTTGCAATTGTATAAATTTAAAATAAATGCCAGTGCACACTTTAGCTCTATTGGAGCTAAAGTGTGCATATTTTCTTTTTAGTTTCCTACATTTAGTCATGGCGCACACTTTAGCTCTAATAGAGCTAAGCTGTGAATTTTTTCTTTTTTTTTCACTTCATTTTGCTTTTACTGTAACGGTACAAATATTGTAGTTAGAGCATCTCCACCCTTGACGGGGAATTTCCCAGGCCAGCGGGAAGGTGCCCAAGTTTGAAATGAAGGGAGGGGGGTTACCCTTTTCCCCCCGCACTGTCCTCGAATTGGCCACTCTGAGGGAACGCCAGCGCCCAGCACTAACGCCATAGTAGGCTAATTTTTTTGAGGTTTTTATTCATTTTTTTTAATTCCCTTGTGTCATTACATGATTGAACACATGCTCCCAAGGAGTTTTGGTGTCCCCTGTACTTTTCGTAAATTTATTGTTTAGAAGAACCGGCGCCGCCACTTCATTGGGCCGAGACACCGGCCTAGGCCTCGCGGAGTGGGCTTTACCGTGTTTATTCTTGCAACTTGGTCCCTTTGCCACCGTGGAGATTCTCTTTTTCTAGTACACTATATGTCAACAATTTGGCAACTACTTTTAGCCACCATTGTCCTTAATATTATCCCTCATTCGTTCACCTACTACAGTTCATTTTGTAATAGCCCTCAAACAAAACTCTACCCTAGCACACAAACTTGAATATTCAATGAATAGTATAAGATCAGAAACTTCCGCCTACCGGTCGCCATGCATTTTTTCTTCGTCTCATCTTCAACCTCAATTTCTTATCATCTTATCCACAACTATTCTCATTCCCATCTCTTAATTACTTCATTTTCATCATTTAATATTCTCTAATGAATATATAATGTGTAATCATATTTTTAGCCAATAACTAATGACTTTGTAATGATTTTTTATAGGATAATTAATGTATATTTGTATATTTATAACTTTTTAATTAAAGAATATTTAAAGGATATTTAAATATTATTTAATGGATGTTTGAAGTTTTAAAAATATAATTTATGATAGTTTAATTAATAATCGTATATTTAATGATTATTTAAAGGATATTTAATGTACTGTTAATGAAGAATTAATGAATAGTGTATAAATTTCTAATGTAAAATCATTGTATATTTGAATATTCAATGAGTATGTAATGAATATTTACTGAATATGTAATGCATATTGAATGCATATGTGATGGATATCTAATGAGTATTTTACTTGTATTTCTATATTTATTGTATGTTTATGTTTTTTCCTTTTCCAATATTCCTTTTCTTTCTCATTTTCGTTACCAGAAGAATGTTCTTATATATCCAATCTTCTACTTGTAGTTTCATTTTCCCTCCATATTTTACATTCTACTTTGTCCAATTTTTGATATTTTCCTTTTGCTCCATACCTACGTCCGCTTATTCCCAAGCTCTTTCTTGCAAATTCTTGTTTTTCTACATGCACTAAACTCTTCTTTACTGTAATGCTCAAGATGTAATCAAATCATGATTAAGGTTTCCTACAGTAACTGTCCACAAGTAAAAAACTTTATGCTCCACTATTTACTAGGATTGACATTTAGAGTAATAGTTGACGTTTAGTGTTAGATAGTTTTGTCACTACACTGATTGTAAATTTTACAATTACTGTATGGAGTCCTATTTAGTGTCCACTACACTAGAAGCCATCTTCTGTATACTGGAGCTACATAGTGCATTTTTGCTTTCTAATCCACTCCGTTTAGTGATGGTGCAAAATTTAGCTATAGTAGAGCTAAACTGTGTATATTTTCTTCTTAGTTCACTGCACCTAGTGATGAGGCACATGCTAGCACCAGTGGAGCTAAAGTGTGTGCACACACTCCTTTTAGTTCATTGCATGTAGTGATGGTGCACACCTCTGCTAAAAACTGAGCTGATGTATGTGCAATGTGTATTTCCACTTCTTCAAACAATCATTTTGAACTCCGTACTTCTCTTTATGGTTAAGTATTTCACAAGTGAAATAGTAATCTTTTGAATTTTAAAAGGATTTTCAAAATATGTGGACCTAAATCTCCAATAGTAATATTAAAAAGCAAAAAAAAAAAATAATCCCCTAGTCTTCAGTGGATATGAAGTCCAAGTATTCTTGGTACCCTAAATCAATAATATGTGACAATGTGTGAAAATGTATGAATTGGGATATAATCTTATTTTTCACTAGAAAAATAACTTGTTTTTCCACAATATCATTCGTTCTAGTATTACTTCTATATATTGAAAATATCACATTCCATAGTGTGTCATAGCAAAAGGTTTTTTAGGTTGCACGACGTGCCGGCAATCAAGAAGTTTCTCTCTTGGCTCGCATAACTTTTATTAAAGACGTTCAGTGAGAAAATAAATTACTCATAAATATGCCTCATGACTTTTATCATCCTTCTACAAAATTTTGATAATTTAAAATATAATTTGCGACCACTGGAACTTGCTCAAAAACTTATTATTCTTTTTTTGCATGTATAAATAAATTCAAAATTACTTACATTACGAACAGTAAATTATGCCTGATGCACTAAGTGATACACTTTGTATTAGTTATATGTCATATTTTGATTATTCTTTTTTTGTCATGAGGAGGTCTCTCCGTATTTTGTTTCAATCTTTTAATATTGTTCCACTCTCTATGATTTACAAATGACAAAGTCTTTAATTTCACGTCAAAACATGAAATACATTGTGTAGGGTCAAGAATTCTTCCATCTTTCATGTCATGCTTAGATTGCCACACCCTAAACTCATGATAATACAATGTGAATTCAAGAATAAGATATTTTAATCAAACTATCAGTTTGCGCACATTTCAAGCCTTTGAGTACCTCTAAATGAATAGTAACCAATTTCAATTCCAAATCCAGACCATGGGGACATTTGGTATTCTTGCAAAGGAATGAACATACTAATTTGATTACAACATAGTATAATTATGCAAATTTTTTTAACCCCGAAGAAATGATGTCCAAAGCATGTTTTAATACATACTTTTTTGCTCAAAATACACGTGCACATGTAATATGTTTTTCTGTTTTTTTAAATGCTACTCGTTTGTTAAGGTCTTCGCTTTCAACATCATAGATAAGTCTTATTTGGATTGTAATATAAATTCTTTCTAATCATCTCAATATCTTCTCTACAGTTCCCTATACCTTAGTTGAATTGTCAGTATCATGAATCTTCAAAGTATTATTAAATTGAAATGAAATGACATAAGAAGATTCCACCTAAACCAAGGACCCTAAACCCTGAACCCTAAACCTGAACCAAAATTCCAAACCCTAAACCCTAAACCCTAATCCTAACCAAAAACCCTAAACCCTAAACCTAACCCTTAGCGTACCGTAAAACTGTGTATATTATTCGCATGTGCGAGTATATTCGAGGTAGGTACTCTTGTTTATTTTAGTCAACCGGGAAAGAGTTGATTCAGTTTCCCGCTGAGATTTCGAATTTGCAGTTTTTCAAGGGCTGTGGAAAAGTTCCCTCCCGCCAAATCTGAAGTTTCCTCCGGCCAATTCTGAAACGGTTGTGTGCCTGTCAGTAACCTTGCCGATCCTCGAAAACTTTCATCATTTTTTCCTTCTCACTTTGGTTGTTGTGCAAGGTTGTTGTGGAGAGGCCTGGAGGTAGTACAACTGTCGGAGGTTGAGGAGGGCAACATCTATAGGTTGTGCACGGTTGAGCAGAGCGCTTGCGCAAGCCAACAACGCACCAGTTGTCTTCTTCATAAGGTACACAATGTATACTTCTTGCATTCTATGTGCACTCTAGCAATTAGGATGTGACAGTGTTTAGGGTTATTGCACTCGTTCCAGTTGCTACTATGATTTTGAAGCATCACTGCGAGTATCTTGACAGCTAACGCAGAGATTTGGATTGTAGAATACAAAGAGACAGATTCATTGGCTGAAGAGTTTTCCCATATGAATCCCGAAAACGACGCCGAGAATCACGGAAGGGCAGTTTAGCTCGAGTCGAGCTAAACTGTATTACCTAATATCCGATGACAGTTTAGCTCGACTCGAGCTAAATTGTCGATAATAATATGGAATGACAGTTTAGCTTGACTCGAGCTAAGTTGTCGGTATATATTATTATCTACAGATTAGCTCGACTCGAGCTAAACTGTCATCGGATATTAGGTAATACAGTTTAGCTCGACTTGAGCTAAACTGTCATATCTTATTTTCTATGTTTGTTTACCTCGACTCGAGATAAATTGTCATACCGTCTAATAGTCAACATTTCAGGTCGGGTCGGGCTAAAATGTCATTGTCGAGGATGAGATAATTTCATTTTCGGATTAAAACTAATCACTTGAAATTGCATTCTTGTCATATAGTACTATATGTGTTTACCTCGAGTCGAGCTAAATTTGCGTGTATTACATTGTCATTTCAGTTGATTGGAAGTTCTTTTCAAGCGCGAGACCTTACCTTGATTCGAGCTTACTTTCCCACTTCCTATGCTTCTTCATTGATGTCTATTCCTACAAGGTATTCATCCAATCTAATTTGGCAGGATTATTTAATATTTATCTCATTGGAATGCAGGATGTCGTCTTTGGAGGGCGACGATGATCATGTTGACGCTCCGGTGAACCCAGACCTTCCTGAGTTTGATGTTATTCCGCGCCGTCTCTAGGTCGGGATGACTGTTTCGCTTCACAATGGTTCGGGTGTTCGCATTGTGGAGGGGTTGGTTCGCAATGTCCGGTCTAGTGCAATTCTAGGTTCCTCTATTCCTCTTAGGGATTCTAATGTTGTAGTACAGGTGTCAAGTACTTTTGATCAGGAAGAAGCTCCTGATGAATGGAGGTACTCGTTTAAGTCCTGGCCAATTCAACAAGTCTTTTTAAACAGTGTGAGTCTCTTCCATCATTGCCTTAGGGACGTTTACAATGTCTGGTTGGTTGAGCGTAACAGACCTCTAGGTGGGAGCTCCCGTTCATACGACAATTCCTCAAGGAATACTCGTCCAACAGTGTCCAAGAATGTTAAATTCCTCATGACCCCTCATTCCAATAACGCAGTTGTGTGCAATAGTTGTTGCTCTCAAAACTGTGTACAATACTATCCTAGAGATAAAATAAAAGTCCTTCGGATGCGCTTGTACAGTGAGACCATTGTGCAGTTTAGAAATCATATCAAACTCGACGTTCATCGACAATTTCATCGAAACTCTGTGCACTGGAAGGTTGTGACCCTAGAGGGTGTGGACGTTTGTGCCCATGCTTGGATGAAAATCATGGGTGTGAGTTCGAGTACTTTCTATCGGAATGCGAAGGACGCTGCCGCTCGTCATGCGGCTCAACACCATGGAAATACCGGTTTGCGTAAGCCTAGAGGTCATACGGTTGTGGCTACTGCTGCTCTTGGAGCCATCCTCGATAGACATGCGGACCACATGCCTCACAAGTCTCGTGTTCTCCCATCTGGCGAGAAGGTTGTGGCAAAGGTCCTTCCTACAAGATTTAAGTGGAAGGATCAGATACCGCTTCTTGATGATCATCTCGCTGATTGTGGATTGCCGCCAATCTCAACCTCAAACTTGAGTAAGATTCGGCGAGTGAGCTTCCTTGAGTACTATGCCAAGAAAGGTGGAGACAACTTTGTCCGTTGTTCTACGTGTGACAAATACAAGGATCAGAAGAAGCTTACTCAACCTGGAACACAAGCATCACTGCTATGGCTGTCGTAGTTTGCAGAGTCAGTATTCCTCCGGAATGCACTCAATCGTCACTAATTGCTTCCAAAGTAAACCACTCCGGTTTCGTTCCCACAGAGATCTAGTTATCCTTTCAAATTAGCCCCAAAATCACTAGTTTATTCATCACCTAGGTTAGTCAATCTACTCAGCGATGGTCCGGATCTTTCCGGATTCCAAGGCCCAAACAAAACTTTCCGGATCTAGATTCCGGAAGGTTTCATAGTTATTTCCGGAAAGGATTTCCGGAAACGTGGAGGGTAGTTTGTTTTACCTCTGTTCCCCCTCAGAGTGGATTCCGGAAGGTTTAAACGAGTGACCCGAAGACCACTGATCCTATTTTGTGTAAGTGGCCGGATTTCCCACTGCCTTTGTAACTTTAAGTGGCTAGACACCCACTGCCTCGAAGTTTATAGTGACCGGACAATCACTCTTCTTCTAATCGACTAACTTGTGATAGGGTGTTGGTCCTAGACGTAACTCTCACGACATCCGGAAGGCCTTCCGGATGCGGTCACACAAAGGTACGGCCGGACTACAACGACGTTCCGGTAGCAATTTTGTAGCTCTACGAAGATAGGGATAGAGTTCTACTTGGGAGGACTCCTTCTAGAATCACATAGCAGGTTTTTCCTATCGTGGGGGTATACTCCGGTTTTGGACCGGAATTCGGGTTCACACGGACTGTTCCGTGCCCTAGAGACTACCAGGAATACCTCTGCAATATATCTCTTCCCCTCCTGGTTCTTCCGGACTCTGAAGGTGACCAGGAACACCTCTGCAACCTCCTCCAGTTGTTCCGGACACTCCCCTGCTGAATATCCAAACCGGTTCACTCCTTAGCACAACAACACATCCTTCTCTTTGAAGAAACTTGCACAAAACTTACTACCGCAACGGACCTTGAACCTCACACGTAAAATACTCTCTTCACAAATACTAGGTAGCAATTCTAGAAAAGCTCTGAAATATATTCAACGTAGAGGAAAAGAAAACAAGGTCCTGAGTTTTTCAAACCCATCTACTAAGTACAAGAATAGTTCCTAAATTAAGGCTTATCCTATCTGCAAGAAATCCGGAGGATCTTATCTCTAAAGTTAAGGATCTTATCCCGAAAAATCCGGAAAAGAGAATCTCAGATCCTATTTTCCCGGGTCCGGATTCCGGACATCCGAAAAGTACGCAAAATTCTGGAAAGGTCCTAAGTTTCCGGAAGGCTTAGTTTCTGGATTGAGTAGCCGGGTGCAACTCTGGGCCCTATCATTAATCGCTACCTAATTCCGATCCCTAAGCTACTACTACTCCTAAATCTAACCTATCTAAGGGGGTGATCCAACGTTCTTGAATCTTGGACTGGTACGTCTCGTAGATGCCTCTGCCTTCGCCTTGCCAGCCCTCCTTCGCTGGGGAGTAGAAGATGCCGGAAGGTCTTGTGACCCGGCTCCGGAAGTTGGAGGCTGTGATGCTGCCGGTGGAGGGGGTTCGGAGGTGGAATCCACCACAATGGTCTCCGGAGCTTCAGCAAAGCCTTGGAATTCGGCTCCGGGACTAAGAGGATCCGTCGCCAAATGCCTAGCGAGTGGTGGAGTAGACTTCCGGCGACCTGATGAGGGAGGAGTAGGTGCAGGTCGGAGGGGAGAAGGGGTTTCACCCTGACTTACCTCCGGTAGTAACTCCGTCCAGTGCTTTCCAGCACCGGGGCTTGGGTTGCCGGAAGGACTGTCGGTCATGGGTGCAGTAGGCTCCGCCGGAGTTGGGATATCCGTCTGCTTCCCGGAAACCTCCGGGTGTACGCTTGGGGGTCCGGATTCGTCCGGAGACGTCCGGATACGGACTCGAACTGCAATGTCCTCCGGTGCTTGAGTGCTTCGGTTCTCCGGTCCTTGAGTCGGTAGGTTGGCCACCAGTTCTTGCATTCGAGTCCATGTCTTCTCCATCTTCTTGCCGTGGTCGTGCAAGAACCGTATGATCTGGATCCGGTTCAGTCTTCCTTCCTTCTCTAGCTGATCTGTGAAGAGAAGACTCCGGTTGACCGTGTCAACCGGAAAGGCTAACGCGGCGCGTACCTCTGTCAAAGCTTGTGCGGAAGCGTCTGCTCGATCTTCCGCTTCCTTCAGCTTCTTTCGGGATTCCGTCAACGCCGCAAACGTTTCGTCGCACGTCGCAGCAAACTTGTCTCGACTCCGGATGATGGCAGCCTGCTGGATCTCTAAGGCTTGGAGTCGGAGTGTGTTCTTCTGTAGTTCTTGCATCACTGTCGGTATCTCCACGACCCTCTCTACCTCCAACTCCCTCCTGATGCCGTCCAAGACTTCTCGTAATCGCGCTTCGGATTGGCACACGATCGCCGCACGCCATCCTGCATGCTGGATGAGCTCCAATAGGTTGGGCCCGTCGAGTCCAACAAGGTGCGGGGGCTCCGCCGGAGGAATGCGACCTTCACGTGGTGCGGAACTGGGGCCTTGCGGAGGTTGCTCACCCGTTGGCTGAATTGATGTAGATGGTCCCGGTGTCGACTCCCGCGGTACAGACCTGCTCCGCTTCTGGTTTTGAGGAACTGTCTCGGGCAAGGAAGTCTCCACGTCCTCCGGTTCCTCGTTATCGTCTCCTGGTTCTGGACCTCCATAGTTCTGGATCTCCAGCAGCAGCTCGTATGCGTCTTGCTCGTCCGGGGTAAGCACATCGTGTTGTGCGTAGAGGTGAGTGAGGTACGAGGGGAGAGGGGTGCTGGCCCTCTTCGACTTCTGGAGCCCCTTAACCATCCGGTTGATCATCTCGCTCATAAGCGAGGCCCAATCTACACTAAATTTCTCTCTCATCGAACCTAATATGGTGGTGGCCCATTTAGACACCACCCGTTTAGGTTTCTCCGGGTGAAAGATCGGGTTCAAGAATCTTACCACAATTTGCGCGTCTTGATGCCGGAGGTCGTCGGTGCTGTAGCCTTCTTTGGGGTCGGCTTGCCTTGTGAATTCGTCCCCAAGGATGTCTTCGCACTGCTCCGCTGTCTTGACGGTTCCGCTGCTGAAGGAGTAGGTACGCTGCCACTCCGGAATACCCCAGGTTTCGGGGTGAGCTCGGATTGTGCCATCGTACTGATTGTCCGGTGTCCCGAGCAGTTCCACCACCAGTTTCGGATCCTTCGCGCCCCACGCTACGTCGAGAAGCCCTCGGCAGCCCATGTTGGTGAGGTAGTGTTCGAGGACGGCTTTCTCCTCCGGGTCTGTCGGTATGATCGGGACCACCGGTTGAACCGCCGGTTGCGTCGTTGTACCACGAGTAGTCCGGGAAGGTTCTCCTTCCGCCATTTCTGCAGAGATTCTTCACAGTCTCTCCGGTATCACCTGCACGCACTCACCTCGCCACACACTCTCTCTAATGGAAACACTTCCGTTCTAGGGGGATTAAGGAGATAAAATGCACGGGCGAAGGAAAAAGAGTAAGCCAAGAAGTGTGGGGAGTGAAACCTAACTTCTTGCTTAAATACCTTCTGCGGTGTACGGACGGCCGTTACGGTTATAATAGCGGATCCGGCTCCGGATCAATTCCGGATCCGGATTCCCTCCGGATCCGGTTTACTTCCGGTTCCGGATGCTTCCGGCAGGTTCCGGACGTGAGCGGTCTCTCCGGTTCCAAATCCCTTGGATTTCTGGTAATTCCTAAACGGTTTTAAGGATCATTGGTACCCCTAGGTTGTCTTATTTCTTATTTGTCTATTCTATAGTTCAAACTTATGATTCTAACGTTCTAACACTAATTTTTTTTTGTTTGTGCCGGATTTTTAGGTTAACTTCCGGAACCTTGTGGGAACAGATTCCCACAATGGCAAAAGAAGATGCAGGTTCACATCGATTCCGCTTTTGCACATCGAGAGTTGTACTATCTGAACCGATTTCGATCAAAGTCGTCGCCCCAGGAGGTTCTAACCATCATGCATGATAAGATGGATCACTCGAAGACCGCCTCTCCAATTTTTTCACATAAAACAAAGCACTTAGATGGGCTTATGAAGTTGCCTCTTGCAGTCACAGGCATGCTTGCCCATGGTCATGTAGACCAGCATTACGCCCATTACGGCCTTGATTTATACTCCCATGATGCCAATTACACGGTCGGGTCGTTCGCAAAACTCTTGCGTGACCTGGAGGCGCCTCCGAAGTCATCTTCCCGGCAACTCTTTCCTGAAACTAGTTCTCATCCATTGTATGCGGCGGTATTACGGGGTGCAGATATGTGTTTGGATCCATTAGAGCCAATTCCAGATGTCCCAGTTCCAGGGAGGCCTTTGCCTCTAATATTGAACGTGCAAATGGACAATGCTGTTGGTGATAACAAAAATAGATTTGTTTTCTGTTTTTGGACTCTCCTTGTGGCAAAACGCATTTTCCGCGAGGTATATGTTAATTTTATGCTAGTTGGTCATACACATGATGATATAGATGCATTATTTGGACGTTGGAGTATGACATTGAGGAAGGAGAGTTTTCCAACCATTCTTTTGCTCATGAGGTCGTTCATGAAAAATGAGAGTATTCCCACAATCCCGCATCTCATCCAAGAGGTTCATGACTTTAAGAAGTTCATTGGGGATATGATTGCGGACGGTGATGAAGCTTTGCAGGGTCATACGAAGGCTCATCAGTTCAAGTTTTATGTAGATTCTAGTGGTTCTCCGGTAATGAAGTATAAAATCCTTTGTCATGATGAGGATTGGCTTCCTAAGGGAGGAGAAGGTAGTGGCATCAAATTGTGGAAGGAGGATTCTGAAGGAAGGTCTTTATGGCCTCGCGGAGAACCTGATGCATTGAAGCCTTCTACGATGCAACATCTCCATGAGGTAGTGAAGGGACTTTCAGGATTCATCGATCACTAGAAGCAATCATCGCGGGAATCTGTTGAAGCCCGTTCGCGTTTTGAGCCGCTATCGTACTATTGGCGCGATGTTAGAGATGCTCTGGCCCTTCCAATGGATACGTCGATATCATTGGAAGACGGCTTTTGGCCAACAACGCAAATTGCCCATGCCATTGAAGATGAGTTCTTAGCGGAGGGTGAGGTTCGCAAGGAGTACCGTGAAGATGAGCATTTTGTTGGCCAAAGACGCGATCGTCCACCTCCTTCTTTTAGAGTTGGTCGTGATCTATTTTCTAGCTATTTTATTGCATTGCGGCCTTGTGATGGAGACGAGCGCCCATTTTGGATTGCTCAAGCACTTTCAGATCCTAATTCTAACCCGGATATGCCAAACATCGTGCGTATCCAATTCTTCCGCCCTATATCGCGCGATCAGGATGTTCTGAAGTTCTATAAAGATTGGGATATAGATTGCAACCTTTGCTGGACAATAGAGAAGGGGATAGCCATAATGTGGGAGAGTACCGATTCAATCTTGACAACATGGAACCTAGGTCTTCAAAGAGGGATGGAGGTCATGTGCAAGATTCAACTACAAAAATTCCGAAGGGGCAAGTAGCGATTATCAAGGCCTCCTTGGAAGCACTTGCCAGGTCCGAGTTGTAGTAGACTTAGATCAATGGACTTTCCTTTTCCTAGATTTTGGATTCTGATGCTTAGTACTTCATGTAGTATGGTTAGATCTCTTGGTGCTAAGATTATAGATAATATTTGTATTTGATTACACTTTGTATAACTATATGTGATGCCAATGATTGCTATGAAATATTCTCTCCAATGTTTTTGCGTATCGGTGATAATTTGCAATATGTTTTATTTTCTTTTTTAAATAACAATGTGGTAAATTGCTTCTAATCTTGAAACCAATAATCCCAGTAATTGCCTTCATGGTGAATGATAGAAAGTAAATGTTGGTTCACACTTTAGCTCCACTAGAGCTAAAGTGTGAGCAAATCTTCTTATTTAGTTCACTGCACTTAGTAATGGTGCGCACTTTAGGTCAAGTGGAGCTAAAGTGTGTGAAATTGCCTTTTTAAGTTCATTACACCTCTAAGTGATGGGGACACTTTAGTTCAAAGAGAGCTAATGTGTGTGCATTTGTTTTTCCACTTCTAAACATCATCATTTGAAACGCGTTACATATTTTTTTAGCCAATGTGTATTCCACAAGTTAAACTAAAATTCTATTAGATAAAAAAAAGGCTCATCTGAATGTGTTTAGCTAATTCGTTACAAGTGGATATTTGTCCGTCATTTAGCTCACTTTTAGATAACTTGAAGCATGGGGTTAATCCAGGTTAATAGGATCGAGTGTGAATATTTAGATATTCATATTCAATGAGCACAATGCACAAGTGGTATAAAAGAAGTGTCGACTAATGTGTTCTTCTTTTCAATATTATAGTTAGATTTGTAATGTTATCCGTAGTACTTATATTTTTAGAGATTTTTGTAGTGAACATTACCTCCCAATTTAATGGAAACTCATATCCCTTCATATTATAGACTTTAGATGTGCACTTTAGCTCTTATGATCTACATGTGTTAATTTGGAAGTCGCTAAATCTCCCAATATAACGAATATGGTGTTAATACAATGATGTACACTTGATCTGTAGGTGATTGGGAAAGGAGTGTCTACGACCAATTCCTGACGATATGGTACAAGTGTCGACGTGAGCTAACTACAAAACAAATGTCGACAGCTTCAGGGCTACTTACAAAAAGCACTGAAATATAGGTAATGTGCGTTTCCATGTACACGTCTGATGATATGATTGCTATGGTCTACTTCATTGTATGGTTACACTGTCGTGGTGGTTAACATGTTTGCGGTTTAGTTGTTCAAAACTTTGTCTTTGGTAAATACGTCGGGTTAGAGTAATATGTAGGTTGTTGTGCATACATGGGTTGATGAGCATATCTGTGTGGATGTTCATACATGGGTTACAATGTATATCTAGGTGGGGTACTATACAATGGTATCGATGTACATCTGGATTCGGGGCCATACCTAGGGTTGGTATATATACCTCGGTTGATATGCATACATGGGTTGGTTTTTCCCAAAAATTAACTGAGGTGTTTACCTAGGTAGATATCAAACCAATGTCGTTTATCTGGGTTCGGGTGTCTAGTCTAGTACTCATGTATACCCGGTATTGGGTGCATATCCATGTGGGTGCATACCTAGGTGACTGTATACGTAGGTGCATACTCATGTGTGTGCATATGTGGGTGCATACCCATGTGGGTTCAGCATATATTCGGGGTTGGGTGCATATCCATGTGGATGCATACCTAGGTGACTCTATACGTAGGTGGTGGTTTTTGCTGTGGCTTTATATTTGCTTCAGATTTACATGGGCGTCAATGTATACCAATGGAAAATGTCGCTTATATGGGTTCGGGTGTCTAGTCCAGTACTTATGTATATTCGGCTAGGATCGTATATCCGGGGTTAGGTGCATACCCATATGTTTGCTAATACATAGGTGGTGCTTCTTGCTGTGGGTTTCTATTTGCGTAGGATTTACACGTGGATCGATGTATACTACTTGGTACTCCACATTAGTTTAGTTCATATGCATGCATTCTTGGAAAACTATGCTACCTTTTCTGGAATTTACTATTGAGCACTGTAGTACACCGTAGTATACCGTATGAGACATTGCATATTTCTCACTGTAGTATATTATGGTCACTGCAGTATATTTTAGTTTAAAATTAAACTATCACGTCCTGTGCATGTCTGGTAGGTGCTACTGGATGTGAGTACGGTAATCATCCGGTATAGGGAGGTAAGACAGAAGGGGACATGGGGGGCTTAAGAAGAAAGAGGTGGCCATCCGAAGGATTGACAACACCGATGAACAAGATGAGCCGGACACGCAGGAGGAGGCCAGGGAGGAGGCCAGAGAGGAGGAGGACAATAAGGTGGAGAATATCGACAACAGGAGCGATGAGAAGGGGTCTGAATTGGAGGACATTGAGCTGAAGTTGGGGATGATGCTTAGAGGCGCGCCGTCTTGTGTTATTTCATTTGAGCAATTCCGAGACCAGTACAAGCTATACGCAGGTGTGTTGAACCCACACAAGCACGGGGAGAAGCATGATGTCACGGAAAATGACCTCATTGTGATTTTTGGACCGAGGCGATTGGATAAGTCCGGTTATTGATTCAAGAAGGTCGCGGATACGGCAATAACAAATTCAATAAATCGCTACTATTGCATTTGTTATCAGAAGCCACAGGTGCCTCACTCAAAGCTTGTAGGGAAGGACTTTGCGGTCGCAGTTGTTGCAGAGGTGGTCAAGGGGGTTAAAGTGGACTGGGCGGGTTTTGGTACTATTACGAACACAAACCAGAGGTCTTCCTGGCGCAAGAAGATGATGGGATTGGTGAAGGAAAAATGGCGCATTACTGGTAAGTCTCTTCTTGAGATTGTGCAAGAGGAGGGATTGGCGTGCTATTTCGAGGGAGGGAATTCGGTAAAGCGAGAGGGTGCTGGCGCTTCTACAGGAACGTTGGACAGCAACGCCTCTCAAAGCTCTTTGTGGACGGAGAAGAAGAGGGCAGAGGTGAAGGAGCTTCTTCCGCTGGTGGGGTTGGAGACTAAGGCACCAAAGATGGAGCTTGAGGTGGCAAAAAATGATCTCCACCATCTAAACCAGCAAATCGTGAGTCAAGGCCAACTAGTTGAGACCATGGAGGCCACTATGATCGCTGCAAGGAAGCATATGGATGAATGCAAGAACGATGGGCAGTTGCAACACCTACGGCTGCACAATGATTTTTATGGTGGCATGTTCAGGGAAGCAGGCGACAAGCTTGGGATCCTCAAGGCTGATTACGAATGCAAAGTTGCATTGAATGCTAGACTGGAGTGGAGAAAAGACATCTTGGAGAAGCAAACCAAGGACTTGTTGAAGCTTGTAGGGACTTTGAAGGCTAGGCACAACGGTCTATCCGTGTCTCCGCACCCCATGGTGTACCTCGAGGAAGCAGAGGGTAAGGGATGGAAGACATTGAAATGGAGGACATGCACGGTATGTGATCTTCCATTTCCTTACAATGACATCCATATATGTAGTTGTGAGCATGTGTATCACTCGTAATGTGCGAGGCTGTGGTTTCAATCGAAATTAAAGTGTGCGTCGAAGAATTGCGGGTTGGTCCATCCAGACTCGTACGAGTCGAATGGATACGGGGAGTTGTTGGGTGACCTTCAAGTGGAGGCTGAAACTTTGGTTTGTAACTTTTTTCAGGTATTGGCAATTCTGGCACGTACACTGTCGACCAAGAAGAATTGCACCACAGTTGGTAAGTGTTTCATGATTCATTCATAATACACTTGTGGTATTACTTTATAAGAATGCATACATATTGGAGAATATGTTCAATGCTACCATACAATGTGTCTTGTATGTTTAGTACTACCTCAAATGTGATTGTGTCTTTGCCTGCTCATGTATAACTATTGAGTTTGTATATTGTGTTGTTCTTTATCCACTGATATGTTTTCTAGTACGGGCTTAGGTGCCGGTTTCGGGTATATAGAATACCTCAAAATACTATTTGCTACTATAGACGTGTAAAGAATATGCATGGAACGGTCTATGCCTAAGTAGAGTGTCTTTGGGTGGAGTGTATGCATGGGTTTCGATTTTACCTGGGTGGTGTATACAGTTGTCAGAAGTGTTTACATTGCATGCGGTACATACACTCGGTGGATGTTTATACCCTTGATGGGTGTGTATATACTCGGTAGAGAGTATATACACGCGGTTCCCAATAGTAGTCTCGGTGGATGTTAATACTGTGGGTGAGGTTCATGCATTACTGTAAGTGTGACTACCCCCCGTGGAGTGTAGACATTATGTGGATGGATTGTATATTAGGCATCAGGTATGGGATAGGCTAGGGGTAATAGGATAGGAGTCTAGATATCTGTACAACAGTATGTACTAGTATATCTCGGTAGGTGTATATACTCGTTGAAACAAGGTAGGGATATACATCTGACTAACAGGGAAGATGCATGTCCATGGGAGGCAGGGGTGTATTAGTGTAATTCGGAAAATTCACCTTCGCAAAACACCCAAGACTTACACAAGTCTACCCTTCATTCTAAATTCTTCCCGGGATGGTCTAGCGTCAACCGTTAAGTAGTTTGTCTTTAATTATAGGTCAAAAAGCTATCTTTCCATTGAAATACTTAAGTTTATGCACTCGTTTTTAGAGAATTAAGCCTTAAAACATATCACCCTTAACATTCCACTCTTAAGGTATTAATCCCAAGGATTTAAGTGCTTAGGTAGAGCCTTACTCCTCCAAAGAGCCTTGCTCTTGAGTTAACTATGAATATGCACATTTGTTAGTTTCCTATACTTTTGCCATCTTCGGCATTTGGATACTATCCATTGCACTCATGGTTGATTCCTTAATTAATTCCATTTAGAATTCACGAACTTACCTCGTGTAATTCGCTCCACTTCTCACGTACATCCCACGGTTCACGTACTCACATACTTATCACAAGTATTAGTCTCGAACAACACACAAGTTAGATTAAGCCTCTAAAAATTTCTACTCTAAATTCAGACTTAAGTCTAACCTATTTATTAGTCCTTAACACTTAAATGCAAAAAGAGTATCTTCACTCTTACACTTCCATGACTTAAGTTCTGTAACTCAGACTTAAGTTTTATTATTCAGACTTAAGTCTTCCCTCACTGTAGACTTAAGTCCTAACACTCAGACTTAAGTCCTATCGTTAATACTTAAGTTCTTTCTCACTCAAGACTTAAGTCCTATCACTCTAGACTTAAGTTTTATCACTTAAACTTAAATTCTATTCCACTGTAGACTTAAGTCTTAACACTCAGACTTAAGTCCTGTCATTCATACTTAAGTCCTTCCTAACTCTAGACTTAAGTTTTGTTGTTTATACATGCACAAGACTCCCATCTTATGTCTTAATACTTAAGTTTCCACACCTGAACTTAAGTATTTCATCAATTATTTATGCATTCCTCACATTAATGCATTAAGTTTCTTACTCCAAATTAATTTCTAAATGCCTTACATACACTTAGAATTATTACATTAATATTCACAATGTTACTTTGACATAGTTAGGATCTTCCCTAACTTTATCTCTTGAAGTTTCAATATTAAATATTCATATTTCACTCATATGTAATACATTAAATTTAATTCATCACACACACAATTTCATGTCACATAATTAATTAGAATAGTATTCTAATTTTTACAATGAAGATCTAAATAAATAATTAATGCATTTATGCATAGGAATTTATTCACAATTAATACATCATGCATATATTTGCATTTACAAAACACAATATTAAATTTATTCAATGAAGTTCAAATATTATTGTAATTATACATATGATTCAAGTCACACACAAGACTCTACACACGCAAATTCAATAATAATTATATATCAATAATTTCACACATCATATAATACTTTTACAACATAAGAGATTTCTTCAATTACTAGCTTTTTTCACCTAAGCTAGGGCTCACTCCAACCTTCCTCCAAGGAATTTCTATGGTAATGGCCAAGAATGCTAAAAATTCAAGCTAGTCATTCTACTCAAACCCAAGAGGCACACCTCTTGGAAAAACGGTTTTGCCTATAATTAACCATTGAGATTAATTCCACTAAATCCTCACATCTATTCATATCTAGATATGAAAGGGTACACCCTTCCCAAAGGGTGCGAGTTCAACCCTTTTCCCATTAATCCTTCTATCTTAGATATGAAGAGGTACTTTTCAATTAATTAAGTATTTAATGTAAACTTAATCATTAATTATTTAATTCTCCATATATCTACAATCCTTTTTACACTTAATTTTCTGAAAAAAGCTATTTTTAGGATTTAGGCTCTACATAGCCCCCTTCTTAGCTCGGAGACGTCCTCGTCGACTTCAACGACCTTTGTCCTTGAACTTAATCTTTTGCAATCCATCTCTTACTTATTTATCCTTTAATCTCCATGTAGCTTTCTTTTTGTTTTTAAGGATTGTTGATTGTCTTTATTTGCTTTTCATTCTTTCCATCTTAAATAAGTATATCTCTTACATACTTAAGTCTTTAAGTTTCTTCTAAACTTAACACCTTTGTTTACGTCTTTCACTTAGACGTTAATATTTCTTCCTTTTAGCTTTAAATTTTTCATTCTCTTTTAGATCTTCTCTTTTTTACTTTTATTGTTCTTCAAATACTTCTCTTACATTTTAATTTTTCTTTTATTTAGGCTTCACTTGCCATCCTTGTTTTTTTTTTTTTTTCAAACTTCATTCTTTCTTCTTCACTTTCTATCCTTCTTCATCATTTCATTTTTTTTTTTCATTTTCATCATTTTTTTATTTTTTTAAATTTTTTTTAACTTTGGAAAATTAGCACTTCTTAGTACTCACATCACTAAATTAGTATGTTAGTAGATTTTGTCCTCTCTACTAATTACTAATTCTATATTGCTAATTTCCTTACTTTCTTTTCTCTCTTCTATTTTACCTTCAATTTCAATTGAAGTATCATGCTACATACAATTTAAATGGTGTGTATATCACCTCACTACTAATTGTACTAACTATCTTTTTCTATTCTAGCCTATTCTCGCTCAACATAAGATTCTCTCATTATGTTATCATGTTCTCTTTTATTTTTTCCTTTCAACTACTTTCTCTCAATTTTATCATGTTCTCTCTTATTTTTCCCTTTCTTCTATATTTCCATTTCTTTTACATTTTATTTTTCCAACACATTTTTAGACTTAGAAGTTTAGGTACTACTCTATTTACCTTGACTTGCTAAATCATTAAGTTTTTTGAGATTTACTTTTAACTCGATCATATCCTGCTTAAATCCACTCAGGCTTCTTTTTGAGTTAATAGATTCTAAACTAGAATGTTTCTCATCCATTTTGTTTCATCTCTCACTACTACATCTAAACTTAACATTTCTCACATATTAAGTCTTTCTTGAGATATTATAGGTATGTTCTTGTCTAATTGTTCTTTTATTATAAGACTCTCTCAATGCCATACCTAGACTCAAGGTTCTATTCACATTGTTCTTTCTTAAGATTCTTTCTTCATATTTTACTTCTTCTTTTTTCGAATTTTCTCTCTTTACTTGAGACATCTTAAGGTGCTATCCTAGTTGTTCTTTTTATACTAACTTGGATGATCCTTTCTAAGATTCTCTTTCCAACTCACATATTAATCTTCTTTCTTTCATTCATTAATATATTTTTTTATTTATTTATTTATTTTTAATTTATTTTTTTAATTTTAATTTATTTTTTTAATTATTTTTTTTTCATGTTTATTTGGTTTTTATTTGATTATTAAATTTTTTAACTTGCCTTACTAATTGTGTCGTTCCTTCTTCTTCACGAAGTTGATGAAGATTCTTGTCTGTATGATCTCCTGCGTTGTGCCTTAATAACACAGCGTATCCATTTTCTTCTAGTCTACTCTTTCGTTAACTTCGTCAAAGCTTCTCCTGTCCACTTCACCTATTCATAATTCACCAGCTCGGGCAACTCCTTGCTGAGGAATACGTCGATCTTCAGTCACTTTGTTGCAGTTAACTCACTCCGTGCTACACATTGATGTATCTTCATCTATCAGTGATCGCCGAAGCATGCATCACCTGTTTGATCTTCTAGGCGAGCTCTGGTGTCGAAGCATCAGCACTTCACATTCTTATTAGCGCTCAGCCCAGCAGCTGTAGGGTATCGTATACGGTGACGAGTGCCCGAGGGCTCGTGCACAAACCATAATATCCCATATCGATTGGCTCCAGCTTCCCGTGCTTGTATATAATGGCTTCTCAGCGCACACTCCTTCAGTTCGGCCTTGGTGGCCTGGTGATCGTTGGATGCGAGTAGACGCTGCCGTGGCAACCTCCGGGTGCTAGTGCCGGGTCTCTACTCAACCACACGACACCCGCCCCACCACGCCACGTAGTGTAGTACAGGTGCAGGTGTAGATATAGGTTTGCGGTTGAAGCAAAATTTTTTTTTTCAAAGTTCAATATTCCAGACGTCATTCTTTACCATATTTGAGGTTTAAGGATCATGTTGAACTTGCAGAATCAATTCCATGCTTCAGAAATTCTTGAACTAACTTTCACATCTTGAATAGTTAACGTTCCGAAAAATAACTCTGTGTGTATCTACTCTTCCAGATGTTTTCAAACATGTTTACAGCTTATCAACTTATATCACAATTCATGCACAGGTCAATAATCGAAAGTTCAGCCTTACTTAGAAAATTTTAAGCTTGTTTCAACGAACGAAGCTTCACGTACAATCTTGAAAACAAACATTGCCATATTAAAAAATACGATGTCAAGCATAAGTTCCAAGTTCATAGCTCCATCATCTGAAGTAGCTTTAACTAGGCTATCCACAATAAGCTGTCCATAACTCCTAGGCAGCATCTCCAACTTAAACTATATAAAACTATAAGCATAAACTCAGCGCTTGTCATGTCGAGGTCGCTTGTGCTTCATCTCATCTGTAGTCTCTAATTCGGTGAGAAAAGTTTGGCGATCTACCTCCTCCAAGTTCCGACATAAGTCCTCATCCTTCATCAAATACGTCCTCTTAGTCCGCTGAAAAGTCAGCCAGAGTGCCATGTCCTTGTATCGCTTCTGGTCAAACTCTAGCACAAACGCCGAGCTAGACGTTGGCAGAAATCCTGTGATCACCATACACTCCAGCATGCGCATCCACCTCGCAGGTCGTTGCTGCAATTTCAACCAAATCAAAAATTCCACCTTGGTCTCATCATACCGGTTCACGTTAACAACCATCCGGAAATAGGTACACAGATAAGACAAGAAGTTGCAAAAAACTGGATCTCGGAAACATATAGGATCAGTATGATGTCGGTGCGCCTCAAAAAACGTCTTGTATGATAAATGGCACTCCTGCGGTGTGTCGAATGCTCCAGGGATGATAAGCCAATTGTATGGCACGGTGTCGATCTTGGCCCATGGTGCCCACTTGTATCGCCGCTGTCCCTGTAGCGGACACAGATGAGCGTCTAGCGCTACCACCGCTGGAACTGCTGTCTGCCACGTCTGAGTTATCATTGGGTAAACAACATCCCAAGGTCGCCACTGTGTTGGTGATAATCCAAAATCCTCCAGCAACCATGTTATGGCATCCCACGTCACGATAGACTGCTCACTCGCTGCATCAAACATAGAATCATACTTTCCCAGGTACCGTTGTTTTAGAATGGAACCGGCCACTGGCAAAGAAATCTTTAATCCTGAGGGCAACTTGAAATCCCAAGGGGGTGGAGTAAACAACACCTGCTGATAGGCATTCTCCAGGTTGTCAAGAGCTAGCTGCTGGCCTTCTACCGCCATCTTCAGACGGTGAGACTCTCGTGTATACTCATAAACATAATGTCCACAGGTGAGCTCTCCTCTCTGAGCCGTGGCCTCGCGGCTCTGCACTAAAGCCAAAGTGGCCGTAAGAGCATTCTCATCACGCACCTTGTGAAAAAGAAGCTCAGCCCGTTGTCTCGACTCCGGAGTGCTGACTGTAGACATCCTGATCTCAGGGATCTTCATTGGTCTAAAAACTTCGTTTGGCCTATCCTAAGCTCTCTTGGATGTTAGCTGGTGCTCCAGTGTCAGGTAATAGAGTAGAACTCTCGCACCTAGATCAGCTATCGGATTAACCAACTTACTTGCACTTGCAAGTTGTAAGGCACCTCGTGCCAACATTTCACAAATCAAATTCCGCATGTTGGGAAAATGATCAGCACTAGCCCATAAAGTATCAAACTCCTCATCTTGGAGTGTTGCTCCTAGAGCCAACTGTGTGATACTAAAGAAAGTGTCCCTCTGGAGTTCATAACCACGGAAAAGCGAGAAAGGAGGAGGAGCTCGCAACTCGTTATCCCACAAACACTATTGCATCTTTTTCTTGGCTTTGCACTCAATGGAGACTTGCAACTGCAGTCTATCGGCCGCTTCGGCAAGAGCCTTGATGTCTCCCTACAACTTGGGTGTGAGAGTTCGTTCTTTTAAGAGACTGCTCGTACTCCTACTCTGTGGCTTCCTCACTCTGTCTAGTGCCTCCGCATGTTGCTCCTTCAACACGGTTATCTCCTGGGCATGACACTTCCGTAGCTCTGCTACTTCTTTTTCGTGATGTTCCTTCATCACCACCATTTCTTGAGCCAACCGCTCCTTGTTGCTCTTCTCTTGATCACAGAGCTCCTTCGCTTCACGCATCCCTACGACAACTTCCTCACACCTTTTGAAGAGGACTTGATCCTTGTCTTTCTTCTCCTTGGCTTCCTTCAGTTGTACCTGTAGGTCTGCACACTTAGCTTTCCAATGTGTTACATTAGCGGTCTAACGGGCCACCTCCTCCTGCAGCTCTCGTTTCTCCTTGTTCAGCTGTGGTGCCATGGCCTTTCGGAAAGCTTCTTCGCTGTTGTACTTCCGTTTCCACTCGTCCCACTCTTTGTGGAGATTCTATAGCTCCTCGTTAACTCGCACCTTCTCCCTGTTAGAATCCCTCTCCAAATCTTCCGTAGCACGAAATATAGCATCGTTAGTTCTCTGGTACTCCTTTATCAGATCATCCTTCTCAGCTACCAACAATTCCAATTCTTTTCTTCCCAATGGTAGAATAGCATCATTCTTTAAAGGTTTCTTCTTAGCTGAATGAGGTTCTTCAACTACTACTCCCTTACCCTTTGAGATCTTGGAAGTTGTGGCTTGTTCCTCCACCTTGACCGTCGTGGTCAGCGCTCCCAGCTGTGATAAGGGCTCTTCTGCAGCTTTGGAGGTTGTCTCTCCATCCTCTTCAAGGTTGATCACGTCCTTCGGCGTTGGAGCTGTTGCTTTCTTGGCTGCTCCCTTATCAGCAGTCTCCAACTCAGCCACTAAATTCCGAGGTGCTGGAGCATCTACTTCTATTGCTGGTTCTCGCCTCGCTTTCTTCTTAATCTTCACGATCTCTGCAGGTGGGGTCACATGTTCATCATTCGGAGGCTGCGGCTCTGGGGTGCCACCGAGCTGAGTAGAAGTAGGCTCTGGGATAAACGCACACGGAGGCATCTCCTCTCCTGCTTTCTTGATTCCGCCTTCAGGTTCCTCCTGGGGCACTTCACCGCGCCGAGGTCTCTTCTTAGAGCTCGTCGCCTTCTTCGTCTCTTCCACTGCCTTAGACAAAGTCTGTTTTCGTAATTCATGACAAAATTCAGAGAGATAGGTGGTACAGAAATATGCCTTAGTGTGACAAGTTGTCTTGCTTGTCATCTCTTGCTTCATGTGCGTGTAGAGAATCTTCACCCAGTTGAATCGTTCTCCCTGCCACGCCCTATACGCTGCCGCCAATCCTTCAAGTGAAATAATGTTAGGACCCGGCAATGATAACAACAGTCGTTGGTTCACAAAATTCAACCAACCTTTCCATCGTGCCTTGGCCTTGGCCACATTATAACCATGTTTGGCATCTTTCTTCTCAACCTTCGCAGTCTCTGGTGACTCAAAAATGTGTAAAAGAGTTTCCTGATCCAAAAGGGGAATATTTACCAACGTTGGACCGTTGTCACTCAAACCAGGGAAGTGTTTCTTGATCGTCGAGAGATCAAAAAACACCACCTCCTCACCGATAAGAAACTCGTCCAGGGCCCCTCGATCGCTGGCAATGATAAACATGCGTGCTCGCTGGAGGTCCGGTTCAGGCCACCTCTGCGCTATGAATTGCCACAATCCCGCATTCTCCAGGTTGGTGCGGTTGGGAATCAGTGGTTTCTCTGGTAGGTAGATCATCTTTGAAGCCACAAGCTCAAAGTCTGTCTTCCGATTCCTTACTGCTGCCATCGGATCGTACCTACTCGATCTCATACACATTTCGTCAATATTCCAACTCGGTGTCACCATTAAAACGGATTTTATTTTTATTTTATTTTTTCTTGTTTGTTTACTCTTGTTTATCTTACTTATCCATTCAAACAGAGGTAGAATTTCTTATCTTAACAGCGCCAATTGCAAGATTTCAACTGAAATTATCTTGTCTCATTTGTTAACTTACAACATCTAGTTGATAAGTTCTTTTGATACCTGTAAGTAGGTTTACTCATCTTGCTCGCCCTGTTCTGAAATTCTTTCTTATGCTTGTGAGTATGATGACCTATTTCCTATCATACTGAACTACAGATGCTTTGAAGAAATTATACTTCCCTCAATAATCTCATGCCTCACAAGTCACTTCCCTGTCATACATGTTACAGCTAGTATGCAGAGATCAGACTTTCCTCTTCAACTATTTCTGCACGTTACTAAGAATCACATGAATTAGTCCATCGTTCACTATTTTCATCGCAAGTGACTCTCACTTGTTCAGTTTTAGGTTCCTTTTAACTTCAGCTTAGTTTTAGGAATTTCGCAACCTAATTCTGATCAACATTTTTCTTCACAACACTCGACATTAACACAATTAGGTTAATATTCACAAAATCAAGACTGTTCATCTTATTCGCAATGAACTCAATCCTCACACACATCTAACCTCATTTTAAATTTTCATGGCGACGACGCAGACTGTAGGGTTTCAGTGACTTACCTCGAAAATTATCGCACTTGGTTCGAAAGAGTCACCGTACCTTCCCACGCCGTGTCTTCGACGTCAATGTCTCGTCAACGTCTCGTACCTAACATGTAGAATTTTGTGCTCAATTACGAAAGCAAGTTTCCTCTAACCTGCTCACACTACTCGTCTTCAACGTCATCGCTCTCCTCTTCTCCAACTGCAGCTATGGCGATTGTCACCGTATGAGCAAAGAAATTGTCTTTGTCTTCTTCCCGCTCCTACATGATTACTTCATCGACGGTCCATAACCGCCATATCACGCATTGGGTTAAACATCTAGGTTCCAGCACTATTCTTTTGTGTCGAGACCAGATCTTCACATTCTTGTGATTTCTCGTACATGTCGTTGTTTAGCTCTTGCTTCGCGCCTAGGTGGACACTGTTCCAGTTCTTGTTGTCCAGGTGGACAGCGTCTTCCAAGTTCCAGCCAGTGTTGGTCCACATCGATAGTGACCTCCAGCTAGTCTTCCTTAGCATTAATGTTTTGTCCAGCTCATCCAATTTCCTCATGCATAATCTCAGTCTTAATGCATGACTTAACCTTCATGATCTTTTACTCGCGATTTTTCCACTTTATTTTATTAAAGCTTTTAAGTTAATCAAAACTTTACATAATTCTTTTTAATCTTGCATTTATTATGTCGTCTTAATAATTACTCCTTTACTCAAGTACATAGTTATGCCATCATGTCCAAAAAGTTTTATTATTTACAAATTTGAGAATTTTACTTAAAAGTTTCCTTTTATTTTTATTTTTTATTTTTAACACAAAAAAATGGTTATTTTAGTGATCTTCCACAATCTTCTAAAATCCCATTTAAGAAAAGTTTTTATTATGATGACATAAGTATTTTGACTTATTCTTAATCATAATAAATTTTAAACTTTTAACTATTTTTCCACTCCCATCCAAATAGAGTCATTTCTCAATCATTCAAAAACTAACTTATTAAGGATACTTTCCAAATTTGTTGTTTTATTTTTCACTTTCCTCATGAGGCACTATTATGTAAACTTTTGCTTGTTACCCAATAGTGTAAAGAAGTTTTTTATTTTTATTTTTATTTTATTTTATTTTATTTTATTTTATTTTATTTTATTTTATTTTATTTTATTTTATTTTATTTTTTCTCACAAGTAACTTTGTTAGCAACTTGTGACATATCCCATCAAATAAGAAATTTTTTAATGCAAAGTTACAAAATCATCCTAGATTAGATTTCAAAGCTTTGCCATTATTTCTTACTTTCACCTGGGTAGTTTAGGGTCATTCCGGACCACTTCAAAGGTCGCATCTTGGAGGTCTTGCCCCCTTCTTAATGCGTAACTTGCCCTCAAGTTACATATTTTTTCAATCTATAACCGTTATATCTTGTTGCATGGATATTCCCTGCAAAATCTTGTAACTCAACAGAACCATTAGGATAAGACTTAAGTATTTGATATGGACCAAACCACCTCATCTTAAATTTTCCTGGGAATTTTTGGAATCTACTATCATATAGTAAGACTAGATCATTACCTTTTAAAATTTTTGGTGTTAGCTTACTATCATAGTAAGTTTTTTGTTGCTTTTGAATTGCTTCCATATTCATATAAGCTTGGGCTCGATCTCATCGAGTCGCTCTAAATTATCTAGACGTTCCCTTAAGGAAGTCCCTTGTGAATCCCATGGATTCTCACACTAGGTATGTCCAATTCATTTTGAATCAAACCTTTAATTTTTGTGTTTTTTATAATGAACCTCTTTGTTCATTACTACACTTTAATTCACAGTAATACTTAAGTATTCAACTTAATTAATGACAACTTTCTTCAATTAAAAACTACTTAATACTTGGCGGTACCATCCCCAGCATGGTCGCCAAAAAAATGTAATTCGGAAAATTCACCTTCGCAAAACATCCAAGACTTACACAAGTCTACCCTTCATTCTAAATTCTTCCCGGGATGGTCTAGCGTCAACCGTTAAGTAGTTTGTCTTTAATTATAGGTCAAAAAGCTATCTTTCCATTGAAATACTTAAGTTTATGCACTCGTTTTTAGAGAATTAAGCCTTAAAACATATCACCCTTAACATTCCACTCTTAAGGTATTAATCCCAAGGATTTAAGTGCTTAGGTAGAGCCTTACTCCTCCAAAGAGCCTTGCTCTTGAGTTAACTATGAATATGCACATTTGTTAGTTTCCTATACTTTTGCCATCTTCGGCATTTGGATACTATCCATTGCACTCATGGTTGATTCCTTAATTAATTCCATTTAGAATTCACGAACTTACCTCGTGTAATTCGCTCCACTTCTCACGTACATCCCACGGTTCACGTACTCACATACTTATCACAAGTATTAGTCTCGAACAACACACAAGTTAGATTAAGCCTCTAAAAATTTCTACTCTAAATTCAGACTTAAGTCTAACCTATCTATTAGTCCTTAACACTTAAATGCAAAAAGAGTATCTTCACTCTTACACTTCCATGACTTAAGTTCTGTAACTCAGACTTAAGTTTTATTATTCAGACTTAAGTCTTCCCTCACTGTAGACTTAAGTCCTAACACTCAGACTTAAGTCCTATCGTTAATACTTAAGTTCTTTCTCACTCAAGACTTAAGTCCTATCACTCTAGACTTAAGTTTTATCACTTAAACTTAAATTCTATTCCACTGTAGACTTAAGTCTTAACACTCAGACTTAAGTCCTGTCATTCATACTTAAGTCCTTCCTAACTCTAGACTTAAGTTTTGTTGTTTATACATGCACAAGACTCCCATCTTATGTCTTAATACTTAAGTTTCCACACCTGAACTTAAGTATTTCATCAATTATTTATGCATTCCTCACATTAATGCATTAAGTTTCTTACTCCAAATTAATTTCTAAATGCCTTACATACACTTAGAATTATTACATTAATATTCACAATGTTACTTTGACATAGTTAGGATCTTCCCTAACTTTATCTCTTGAAGTTTCAATATTAAATATTCATATTTCACTCATATGTAATACATTAAATTTAATTCATCACACACACAATTTCATGTCACATAATTAATTAGAATAGTATTCTAATTTTTACAATGAAGATCTAAATAAATAATTAATGCATTTATGCATAGGAATTTATTCACAATTAATACATCATGCATATATTTGCATTTACAAAACACAATATTAAATTTATTCAATGAAGTTCAAATATTATTGTAATTATACATATGATTCAAGTCACACACAAGACTCTACACACGCAAATTCAATAATAATTATATATCAATAATTTCACACATCATATAATACTTTTACAACATAAGAGATTTCTTCAATTACTAGCTTTTTTCACCTAAGCTAGGGCTCACTCCAACCTTCCTCCAAGGAATTTCTATGGTAATGGCCAAGAATGCTAAAAATTCAAGCTAGTCATTCTACTCAAACCCAAGAGGCACACCTCTTGGAAAAACGGTTTTGCCTATAATTAACCATTGAGATTAATTCCACTAAATCCTCACATCTATTCATATCTAGATATGAAAGGGTACACCCTTCCCAAAGGGTGCGAGTTCAACCCTTTTCCCATTAATCCTTCTATCTTAGATATGAAGAGGTACTTTTCAATTAATTAAGTACTTAATGTAAACTTAATCATTAATTATTTAATTCTCCATATATCTACAATCCTTTTTACACTTAATTTTCTGAAAAAAGCTATTTTTAGGATTTAGGCTCTACATAGCCCCCTTCTTAGCTCGGAGACGTCCTCGTCGACTTCAACGACCTTTGTCCTTGAACTTAATCTTTTGCAATCCATCTCTTACTTATTTATCCTTTAATCTCCATGTAGCTTTCTTTTTGTTTTTAAGGATTGTTGATTGTCTTTATTTGCTTTTCATTCTTTCCATCTTAAATAAGTATATCTCTTACATACTTAAGTCTTTAAGTTTCTTCTAAACTTAACACCTTTGTTTACGTCTTTCACTTAGACGTTAATATTTCTTCCTTTTAGCTTTAAATTTTTCATTCTCTTTTAGATCTTCTCTTTTTTACTTTTATTGTTCTTCAAATACTTCTCTTACATTTTAATTTTTCTTTTATTTAGGCTTCACTTGCCATCCTTGTTTTTTTTTTTTTTTTCAAACTTCATTCTTTCTTCTTCACTTTCTATCCTTCTTCATCATTTCATTTTTTTTTTTTCATTTTCATCATTTTTTTATTTTTTTTTATTTTTTTTAACTTTGGAAAATTAGCATTTCTTAGTACTCACATCACTAAATTAGTATGTTAGTAGATTTTGTCCTCTCTACTAATTACTAATTCTATATTGCTAATTTCCTTACTTTCTTTTCTCTCTTCTATTTTACCTTCAATTTCAGTTGAAGTATCATGCTACATACAATTTAAATGGTGTGTATATCACCTCACTACTAATTGTACTAACTATCTTTTTCTATTCTAGCCTATTCTCGCTCAACATAAGATTCTCTCATTATGTTATCATGTTCTCTTTTATTTTTTCCTTTCAACTACTTTCTCTCAATTTTATCATGTTCTCTCTTATTTTTCCCTTTCTTCTATATTTCCATTTCTTTTACATTTTATTTTTCCAACACATTTTTAGACTTAGAAGTTTAGGTACTACTCTATTTACCTTGACTTGCTAAATCATTAAGTTTTTTGAGATTTACTTTTAACTCGATCATATCCTGCTTAAATCCACTCAGGCTTCTTTTTGAGTTAATAGATTCTAAACTAGAATGTTTCTCATCCATTTTGTTTCATCTCTCACTACTACATCTAAACTTAACATTTCTCACATATTAAGTCTTTCTTGAGATATTATAGGTATGTTCTTGTCTAATTGTTCTTTTATTATAAGACTCTCTCAATGCCATACCTAGACTCAAGGTTCTATTCACATTGTTCTTTCTTAAGATTCTTTCTTCATATTTTACTTCTTCTTTTTTCGAATTTTCTCTCTTTACTTGAGACATCTTAAGGTGCTATCCTAGTTGTTCTTTTTATACTAACTTGGATGATCCTTTCTAAGATTCTCTTTCCAACTCACATATTAATCTTCTTTCTTTCATTCATTAATATATTTTTTTATTTATTTATTTTTTTTTAATTTATTTTTTTAATTTTAATTTATTTTTTTAATTATTTTTTTTTCATGTTTATTTGGTTTTTATTTGATTATTAAATTTTTTAACTTGCCTTACTAATTGTGTCGTTCCTTCTTCTTCACGAAGTTGATGAAGATTCTTGTCTGTATGATCTCCTGCGTTGTGCCTTAATAACACAGCGTATCCATTTTCTTCTAGTCTACTCTTTCGTTAACTTCGTCAAAGCTTCTCCTGTCCACTTCACCTATTCATAATTCACCAGCTCGGGCAACTCCTTGCTGAGGAATACGTCGATCTTCAGTCACTTTGTTGCAGTTAACTCACTCCGTGCTACACATTGATGTATCTTCATCTATCAGTGATCGCCGAAGCATGCATCACCTGTTTGATCTTCTAGGCGAGCTCTGGTGTCGAAGCATCAGCACTTCACATTCTTATTAGCGCTCAGCCCAGCAGCTGTAGGGTATCGTATACGGTGACGAGTGCCCGAGGGCTCGTGCACAAACCATAATATCCCATATCGATTGGCTCCAGCTTCCCGTGCTTGTATATAATGGCTTCTCAGCGCACACTCCTTCAGTTCGGCCTTGGTGGCCTGGTGATCGTTGGATGCGAGTAGACGCTGCCGTGGCAACCTCCGGGTGCTAGTGCCGGGTCTCTACTCAACCACACGACACCCGCCCCACCACGCCACGTAGTGTAGTACAGGTGCAGGTGTAGATATAGGTTTGCGGTTGAAGCAAAAATTTTTTTTTCAAAGTTCAATATTCCAGACGTCATTCTTTACCATATTTGAGGTTTAAGGATCATGTTGAACTTGCAGAATCAATTCCATGCTTCAGAAATTCTTGAACTAACTTTCACATCTTGAATAGTTAACGTTCCGAAAAATAACTCTGTGTGTATCTACTCTTCCAGATGTTTTCAAACATGTTTACAGCTTATCAACTTATATCACAATTCATGCACAGGTCAATAATCGAAAGTTCAGCCTTACTTAGAAAATTTTAAGCTTGTTTCAACGAACGAAGCTTCACGTACAATCTTGAAAACAAACATTGCCATATTAAAAAATACGATGTCAAGCATAAGTTCCAAGTTCATAGCTCCATCATCTGAAGTAGCTTTAACTAGGCTATCCACAATAAGCTGTCCATAACTCCTAGGCAGCATCTCCAACTTAAACTATATAAAACTATAAGCATAAACTCAGCGCTTGTCATGTCGAGGTCGCTTGTGCTTCATCTCATCTGTAGTCTCTAATTCGGTGAGAAAAGTTTGGCGATCTACCTCCTCCAAGTTCCGACATAAGTCCTCATCCTTCATCAAATACGTCCTCTTAGTCCGCTGAAAAGTCAGCCAGAGTGCCATGTCCTTGTATCGCTTCTGGTCAAACTCTAGCACAAACGCCGAGCTAGACGTTGGCAGAAATCCTGTGATCACCATACACTCCAGCATGCGCATCCACCTCGCAGGTCGTTGCTGCAATTTCAACCAAATCAAAAATTCCACCTTGGTCTCATCATACCGGTTCACGTTAACAACCATCCGGAAATAGGTACACAGATAAGACAAGAAGTTGCAAAAAACTGGATCTCGGAAACATATAGGATCAGTATGATGTCGGTGCGCCTCAAAAAACGTCTTGTATGATAAATGGCACTCCTGCGGTGTGTCGAATGCTCCAGGGATGATAAGCCAATTGTATGGCACGGTGTCGATCTTGGCCCATGGTGCCCACTTGTATCGCCGCTGTCCCTGTAGCGGACACAGATGAGCGTCTAGCGCTACCACCGCTGGAACTGCTGTCTGCCACGTCTGAGTTATCATTGGGTAAACAACATCCCAAGGTCGCCACTGTGTTGGTGATAATCCAAAATCCTCCAGCAACCATGTTATGGCATCCCACGTCACGATAGACTGCTCACTCGCTGCATCAAACATAGAATCATACTTTCCCAGGTACCGTTGTTTTAGAATGGAACCGGCCACTGGCAAAGAAATCTTTAATCCTGAGGGCAACTTGAAATCCCAAGGGGGTGGAGTAAACAACACCTGCTGATAGGCATTCTCCAGGTTGTCAAGAGCTAGCTGCTGGCCTTCTACCGCCATCTTCAGACGGTGAGACTCTCGTGTATACTCATAAACATAATGTCCACAGGTGAGCTCTCCTCTCTGAGCCGTGGCCTCGCGGCTCTGCACTAAAGCCAAAGTGGCCGTAAGAGCATTCTCATCACGCACCTTGTGAAAAAGAAGCTCAGCCCGTTGTCTCGACTCCGGAGTGCTGACTGTAGACATCCTGATCTCAGGGATCTTCATTGGTCTAAAAACTTCGTTTGGCCTATCCTAAGCTCTCTTGGATGTTAGCTGGTGCTCCAGTGTCAGGTAATAGAGTAGAACTCTCGCACCTAGATCAGCTATCGGATTAACCAACTTACTTGCACTTGCAAGTTGTAAGGCACCTCGTGCCAACATTTCACAAATCAAATTCCGCATGTTGGGAAAATGATCAGCACTAGCCCATAAAGTATCAAACTCCTCATCTTGGAGTGTTGCTCCTAGAGCCAACTGTGTGATACTAAAGAAAGTGTCCCTCTGGAGTTCATAACCACGGAAAAGCGAGAAAGGAGGAGGAGCTCGCAACTCGTTATCCCACAAACACTATTGCATCTTTTTCTTGGCTTTGCACTCAATGGAGACTTGCAACTGCAGTCTATCGGCCGCTTCGGCAAGAGCCTTGATGTCTCCCTACAACTTGGGTGTGAGAGTTCGTTCTTTTAAGAGACTGCTCGTACTCCTACTCTGTGGCTTCCTCACTCTGTCTAGTGCCTCCGCATGTTGCTCCTTCAACACGGTTATCTCCTGGGCATGACACTTCCGTAGCTCTGCTACTTCTTTTTCGTGATGTTCCTTCATCACCACCATTTCTTGAGCCAACCGCTCCTTGTTGCTCTTCTCTTGATCACAGAGCTCCTTCGCTTCACGCATCCCTACGACAACTTCCTCACACCTTTTGAAGAGGACTTGATCCTTGTCTTTCTTCTCCTTGGCTTCCTTCAGTTGTACCTGTAGGTCTGCACACTTAGCTTTCCAATGTGTTACATTAGCGGTCTAACGGGCCACCTCCTCCTGCAGCTCTCGTTTCTCCTTGTTCAGCTGTGGTGCCATGGCCTTTCGGAAAGCTTCTTCGCTGTTGTACTTCCGTTTCCACTCGTCCCACTCTTTGTGGAGATTCTATAGCTCCTCGTTAACTCGCACCTTCTCCCTGTTAGAATCCCTCTCCAAATCTTCCGTAGCACGAAATATAGCATCGTTAGTTCTCTGGTACTCCTTTATCAGATCATCCTTCTCAGCTACCAACAATTCCAATTCTTTTCTTCCCAATGGTAGAATAGCATCATTCTTTAAAGGTTTCTTCTTAGCTGAATGAGGTTCTTCAACTACTACTCCCTTACCCTTTGAGATCTTGGAAGTTGTGGCTTGTTCCTCCACCTTGACCGTCGTGGTCAGCGCTCCCAGCTGTGATAAGGGCTCTTCTGCAGCTTTGGAGGTTGTCTCTCCATCCTCTTCAAGGTTGATCACGTCCTTCGGCGTTGGAGCTGTTGCTTTCTTGGCTGCTCCCTTATCAGCAGTCTCCAACTCAGCCACTAAATTCCGAGGTGCTGGAGCATCTACTTCTATTGCTGGTTCTCGCCTCGCTTTCTTCTTAATCTTCACGATCTCTGCAGGTGGGGTCACATGTTCATCATTCGGAGGCTGCGGCTCTGGGGTGCCACCGAGCTGAGTAGAAGTAGGCTCTGGGATAAACGCACACGGAGGCATCTCCTCTCCTGCTTTCTTGATTCCGCCTTCAGGTTCCTCCTGGGGCACTTCACCGCGCCGAGGTCTCTTCTTAGAGCTCGTCGCCTTCTTCGTCTCTTCCACTGCCTTAGACAAAGTCTGTTTTCGTAATTCATGACAAAATTCAGAGAGATAGGTGGTACAGAAATATGCCTTAGTGTGACAAGTTGTCTTGCTTGTCATCTCTTGCTTCATGTGCGTGTAGAGAATCTTCACCCAGTTGAATCGTTCTCCCTGCCACGCCCTATACGCTGCCGCCAATCCTTCAAGTGAAATAATGTTAGGACCCGGCAATGATAACAACAGTCGTTGGTTCACAAAATTCAACCAACCTTTCCATCGTGCCTTGGCCTTGGCCACATTATAACCATGTTTGGCATCTTTCTTCTCAACCTTCGCAGTCTCTGGTGACTCAAAAATGTGTAAAAGAGTTTCCTGATCCAAAAGGGGAATATTTACCAACGTTGGACCGTTGTCACTCAAACCAGGGAAGTGTTTCTTGATCGTCGAGAGATCAAAAAACACCACCTCCTCACCGATAAGAAACTCGTCCAGGGCCCCTCGATCGCTGGCAATGATAAACATGCGTGCTCGCTGGAGGTCCGGTTCAGGCCACCTCTGCGCTATGAATTGCCACAATCCCGCATTCTCCAGGTTGGTGCGGTTGGGAATCAGTGGTTTCTCTGGTAGGTAGATCATCTTTGAAGCCACAAGCTCAAAGTCTGTCTTCCGATTCCTTACTGCTGCCATCGGATCGTACCTACTCGATCTCATACACATTTCGTCAATATTCCAACTCGGTGTCACCATTAAAACGGATTTTATTTTTATTTTATTTTTTCTTGTTTGTTTACTCTTGTTTATCTTACTTATCCATTCAAACAGAGGTAGAATTTCTTATCTTAACAGCGCCAATTGCAAGATTTCAACTGAAATTATCTTGTCTCATTTGTTAACTTACAACATCTAGTTGATAAGTTCTTTTGATACCTGTAAGTAGGTTTACTCATCTTGCTCGCCCTGTTCTGAAATTCTTTCTTATGCTTGTGAGTATGATGACCTATTTCCTATCATACTGAACTACAGATGCTTTGAAGAAATTATACTTCCCTCAATAATCTCATGCCTCACAAGTCACTTCCCTGTCATACATGTTACAGCTAGTATGCAGAGATCAGACTTTCCTCTTCAACTATTTCTGCACGTTACTAAGAATCACATGAATTAGTCCATCGTTCACTATTTTCATCGCAAGTGACTCTCACTTGTTCAGTTTTAGGTTCCTTTTAACTTCAGCTTAGTTTTAGGAATTTCGCAACCTAATTCTGATCAACATTTTTCTTCACAACACTCGACATTAACACAATTAGGTTAATATTCACAAAATCAAGACTGTTCATCTTATTCGCAATGAACTCAATCCTCACACACATCTAACCTCATTTTAAATTTTCATGGCGACGACGCAGACTGTAGGGTTTCAGTGACTTACCTCGAAAATTATCGCACTTGGTTCGAAAGAGTCACCGTACCTTCCCACGCCGTGTCTTCGACGTCAATGTCTCGTCAACGTCTCGTACCTAACATGTAGAATTTTGTGCTCAATTACGAAAGCAAGTTTCCTCTAACCTGCTCACACTACTCGTCTTCAACGTCATCGCTCTCCTCTTCTCCAACTGCAGCTATGGCGATTGTCACCGTATGAGCAAAGAAATTGTCTTTGTCTTCTTCCCGCTCCTACATGATTACTTCATCGACGGTCCATAACCGCCATATCACGCATTGGGTTAAACATCTAGGTTCCAGCACTATTCTTTTGTGTCGAGACCAGATCTTCACATTCTTGTGATTTCTCGTACATGTCGTTGTTTAGCTCTTGCTTCGCGCCTAGGTGGACACTGTTCCAGTTCTTGTTGTCCAGGTGGACAGCGTCTTCCAAGTTCCAGCCAGTGTTGGTCCACATCGATAGTGACCTCCAGCTAGTCTTCCTTAGCATTAATGTTTTGTCCAGCTCATCCAATTTCCTCATGCATAATCTCAGTCTTAATGCATGACTTAACCTTCATGATCTTTTACTCGCGATTTTTCCACTTTATTTTATTAAAGCTTTTAAGTTAATCAAAACTTTACATAATTCTTTTTAATCTTGCATTTATTATGTCGTCTTAATAATTACTCCTTTACTCAAGTACATAGTTATGCCATCATGTCCAAAAAGTTTTATTATTTACAAATTTGAGAATTTTACTTAAAAGTTTCCTTTTATTTTTATTTTTTATTTTTAACACAAAAAAATGGTTATTTTAGTGATCTTCCACAATCTTCTAAAATCCCATTTAAGAAAAGTTTTTATTATGATGACATAAGTATTTTGACTTATTCTTAATCATAATAAATTTTAAACTTTTAACTATTTTTCCACTCCCATCCAAATAGAGTCATTTCTCAATCATTCAAAAACTAACTTATTAAGGATACTTTCCAAATTTGTTGTTTTATTTTTCACTTTCCTCATGAGGCACTATTATGTAAACTTTTGCTTGTTACCCAATAGTGTAAAGAAGTTTTTTATTTTTATTTTTATTTTATTTTATTTTATTTTATTTTATTTTATTTTATTTTATTTTATTTTATTTTATTTTATTTTTTCTCACAAGTAACTTTGTTAGCAACTTGTGACATATCCCATCAAATAAGAAATTTTTTAATGCAAAGTTACAAAATCATCCTAGATTAGATTTCAAAGCTTTGCCATTATTTCTTACTTTCACCTGGGTAGTTTAGGGTCATTCCGGACCACTTCAAAGGTCGCATCTTGGAGGTCTTGCCCCCTTCTTAATGCGTAACTTGCCCTCAAGTTACATATTTTTTCAATCTATAACCGTTATATCTTGTTGCATGGATATTCCCTGCAAAATCTTGTAACTCAACAGAACCATTAGGATAAGACTTAAGTATTTGATATGGACCAAACCACCTCATCTTAAATTTTCCTGGGAATTTTTGGAATCTACTATCATATAGTAAGACTAGATCATTACCTTTTAAAATTTTTGGTGTTAGCTTACTATCATAGTAAGTTTTTTGTTGCTTTTGAATTGCTTCCATATTCATATAAGCTTGGGCTCGATCTCATCGAGTCGCTCTAAATTATCTAGACGTTCCCTTAAGGAAGTCCCTTGTGAATCCCATGGATTCTCACACTAGGTATGTCCAATTCATTTTGAATCAAACCTTTAATTTTTGTGTTTTTTATAATGAACCTCTTTGTTCATTACTACACTTTAATTCACAGTAATACTTAAGTATTCAACTTAATTAATGACAACTTTCTTCAATTAAAAACTACTTAATACTTGGCGGTACCATCCCCAGCATGGTCGCCAAAAAAATGTAATTCGGAAAATTCACCTTCGCAAAACATCCAAGACTTACACAAGTCTACCCTTCATTCTAAATTCTTCCCGGGATGGTCTAGCGTCAACCGTTAAGTAGTTTGTCTTTAATTATAGGTCAAAAAGCTATCTTTCCATTGAAATACTTAAGTTTATGCACTCGTTTTTAGAGAATTAAGCCTTAAAACATATCACCCTTAACATTCCACTCTTAAGGTATTAATCCCAAGGATTTAAGTGCTTAGGTAGAGCCTTACTCCTCCAAAGAGCCTTGCTCTTGAGTTAACTATGAATATGCACATTTGTTAGTTTCCTATACTTTTGCCATCTTCGGCATTTGGATACTATCCATTGCACTCATGGTTGATTCCTTAATTAATTCCATTTAGAATTCACGAACTTACCTCGTGTAATTCGCTCCACTTCTCACGTACATCCCACGGTTCACGTACTCACATACTTATCACAAGTATTAGTCTCGAACAACACACAAGTTAGATTAAGCCTCTAAAAATTTCTACTCTAAATTCAGACTTAAGTCTAACCTATCTATTAGTCCTTAACACTTAAATGCAAAAAGAGTATCTTCACTCTTACACTTCCATGACTTAAGTTCTGTAACTCAGACTTAAGTTTTATTATTCAGACTTAAGTCTTCCCTCACTGTAGACTTAAGTCCTAACACTCAGACTTAAGTCCTATCGTTAATACTTAAGTTCTTTCTCACTCAAGACTTAAGTCCTATCACTCTAGACTTAAGTTTTATCACTTAAACTTAAATTCTATTCCACTGTAGACTTAAGTCTTAACACTCAGACTTAAGTCCTGTCATTCATACTTAAGTCCTTCCTAACTCTAGACTTAAGTTTTGTTGTTTATACATGCACAAGACTCCCATCTTATGTCTTAATACTTAAGTTTCCACACCTGAACTTAAGTATTTCATCAATTATTTATGCATTCCTCACATTAATGCATTAAGTTTCTTACTCCAAATTAATTTCTAAATGCCTTACATACACTTAGAATTATTACATTAATATTCACAATGTTACTTTGACATAGTTAGGATCTTCCCTAACTTTATCTCTTGAAGTTTCAATATTAAATATTCATATTTCACTCATATGTAATACATTAAATTTAATTCATCACACACACAATTTCATGTCACATAATTAATTAGAATAGTATTCTAATTTTTACAATGAAGATCTAAATAAATAATTAATGCATTTATGCATAGGAATTTATTCACAATTAATACATCATGCATATATTTGCATTTACAAAACACAATATTAAATTTATTCAATGAAGTTCAAATATTATTGTAATTATACATATGATTCAAGTCACACACAAGACTCTACACACGCAAATTCAATAATAATTATATATCAATAATTTCACACATCATATAATACTTTTACAACATAAGAGATTTCTTCAATTACTAGCTTTTTTCACCTAAGCTAGGGCTCACTCCAACCTTCCTCCAAGGAATTTCTATGGTAATGGCCAAGAATGCTAAAAATTCAAGCTAGTCATTCTACTCAAACCCAAGAGGCACACCTCTTGGAAAAACGGTTTTGCCTATAATTAACCATTGAGATTAATTCCACTAAATCCTCACATCTATTCATATCTAGATATGAAAGGGTACACCCTTCCCAAAGGGTGCGAGTTCAACCCTTTTCCCATTAATCCTTCTATCTTAGATATGAAGAGGTACTTTTCAATTAATTAAGTACTTAATGTAAACTTAATCATTAATTATTTAATTCTCCATATATCTACAATCCTTTTTACACTTAATTTTCTGAAAAAAGCTATTTTTAGGATTTAGGCTCTACATAGCCCCCTTCTTAGCTCGGAGACGTCCTCGTCGACTTCAACGACCTTTGTCCTTGAACTTAATCTTTTGCAATCCATCTCTTACTTATTTATCCTTTAATCTCCATGTAGCTTTCTTTTTGTTTTTAAGGATTGTTGATTGTCTTTATTTGCTTTTCATTCTTTCCATCTTAAATAAGTATATCTCTTACATACTTAAGTCTTTAAGTTTCTTCTAAACTTAACACCTTTGTTTACGTCTTTCACTTAGACGTTAATATTTCTTCCTTTTAGCTTTAAATTTTTCATTCTCTTTTAGATCTTCTCTTTTTTACTTTTATTGTTCTTCAAATACTTCTCTTACATTTTAATTTTTCTTTTATTTAGGCTTCACTTGCCATCCTTGTTTTTTTTTTTTTTTTTCAAACTTCATTCTTTCTTCTTCACTTTCTATCCTTCTTCATCATTTCATTTTTTTTTTTTCATTTTCATCATTTTTTTATTTTTTTTTATTTTTTTTAACTTTGGAAAATTAGCACTTCTTAGTACTCACATCACTAAATTAGTATGTTAGTAGATTTTGTCCTCTCTACTAATTACTAATTCTATATTGCTAATTTCCTTACTTTCTTTTCTCTCTTCTATTTTACCTTCAATTTCAGTTGAAGTATCATGCTACATACAATTTAAATGGTGTGTATATCACCTCACTACTAATTGTACTAACTATCTTTTTCTATTCTAGCCTATTCTCGCTCAACATAAGATTCTCTCATTATGTTATCATGTTCTCTTTTATTTTTTCCTTTCAACTACTTTCTCTCAATTTTATCATGTTCTCTCTTATTTTTCCCTTTCTTCTATATTTCCATTTCTTTTACATTTTATTTTTCCAACACATTTTTAGACTTAGAAGTTTAGGTACTACTCTATTTACCTTGACTTGCTAAATCATTAAGTTTTTTGAGATTTACTTTTAACTCGATCATATCCTGCTTAAATCCACTCAGGCTTCTTTTTGAGTTAATAGATTCTAAACTAGAATGTTTCTCATCCATTTTGTTTCATCTCTCACTACTACATCTAAACTTAACATTTCTCACATATTAAGTCTTTCTTGAGATATTATAGGTATGTTCTTGTCTAATTGTTCTTTTATTATAAGACTCTCTCAATGCCATACCTAGACTCAAGGTTCTATTCACATTGTTCTTTCTTAAGATTCTTTCTTCATATTTTACTTCTTCTTTTTTCGAATTTTCTCTCTTTACTTGAGACATCTTAAGGTGCTATCCTAGTTGTTCTTTTTATACTAACTTGGATGATCCTTTCTAAGATTCTCTTTCCAACTCACATATTAATCTTCTTTCTTTCATTCATTAATATATTTTTTTATTTATTTATTTTTTTTTAATTTATTTTTTTAATTTTAATTTATTTTTTTAATTATTTTTTTTTCATGTTTATTTGGTTTTTATTTGATTATTAAATTTTTTAACTTGCCTTACTAATTGTGTCGTTCCTTCTTCTTCACGAAGTTGATGAAGATTCTTGTCTGTATGATCTCCTGCGTTGTGCCTTAATAACACAGCGTATCCATTTTCTTCTAGTCTACTCTTTCGTTAACTTCGTCAAAGCTTCTCCTGTCCACTTCACCTATTCATAATTCACCAGCTCGGGCAACTCCTTGCTGAGGAATACGTCGATCTTCAGTCACTTTGTTGCAGTTAACTCACTCCGTGCTACACATTGATGTATCTTCATCTATCAGTGATCGCCGAAGCATGCATCACCTGTTTGATCTTCTAGGCGAGCTCTGGTGTCGAAGCATCAGCACTTCACATTCTTATTAGCGCTCAGCCCAGCAGCTGTAGGGTATCGTATACGGTGACGAGTGCCCGAGGGCTCGTGCACAAACCATAATATCCCATATCGATTGGCTCCAGCTTCCCGTGCTTGTATATAATGGCTTCTCAGCGCACACTCCTTCAGTTCGGCCTTGGTGGCCTGGTGATCGTTGGATGCGAGTAGACGCTGCCGTGGCAACCTCCGGGTGCTAGTGCCGGGTCTCTACTCAACCACACGACACCCGCCCCACCACGCCACGTAGTGTAGTACAGGTGCAGGTGTAGATATAGGTTTGCGGTTGAAGCAAAAATTTTTTTTTCAAAGTTCAATATTCCAGACGTCATTCTTTACCATATTTGAGGTTTAAGGATCATGTTGAACTTGCAGAATCAATTCCATGCTTCAGAAATTCTTGAACTAACTTTCACATCTTGAATAGTTAACGTTCCGAAAAATAACTCTGTGTGTATCTACTCTTCCAGATGTTTTCAAACATGTTTACAGCTTATCAACTTATATCACAATTCATGCACAGGTCAATAATCGAAAGTTCAGCCTTACTTAGAAAATTTTAAGCTTGTTTCAACGAACGAAGCTTCACGTACAATCTTGAAAACAAACATTGCCATATTAAAAAATACGATGTCAAGCATAAGTTCCAAGTTCATAGCTCCATCATCTGAAGTAGCTTTAACTAGGCTATCCACAATAAGCTGTCCATAACTCCTAGGCAGCATCTCCAACTTAAACTATATAAAACTATAAGCATAAACTCAGCGCTTGTCATGTCGAGGTCGCTTGTGCTTCATCTCATCTGTAGTCTCTAATTCGGTGAGAAAAGTTTGGCGATCTACCTCCTCCAAGTTCCGACATAAGTCCTCATCCTTCATCAAATACGTCCTCTTAGTCCGCTGAAAAGTCAGCCAGAGTGCCATGTCCTTGTATCGCTTCTGGTCAAACTCTAGCACAAACGCCGAGCTAGACGTTGGCAGAAATCCTGTGATCACCATACACTCCAGCATGCGCATCCACCTCGCAGGTCGTTGCTGCAATTTCAACCAAATCAAAAATTCCACCTTGGTCTCATCATACCGGTTCACGTTAACAACCATCCGGAAATAGGTACACAGATAAGACAAGAAGTTGCAAAAAACTGGATCTCGGAAACATATAGGATCAGTATGATGTCGGTGCGCCTCAAAAAACGTCTTGTATGATAAATGGCACTCCTGCGGTGTGTCGAATGCTCCAGGGATGATAAGCCAATTGTATGGCACGGTGTCGATCTTGGCCCATGGTGCCCACTTGTATCGCCGCTGTCCCTGTAGCGGACACAGATGAGCGTCTAGCGCTACCACCGCTGGAACTGCTGTCTGCCACGTCTGAGTTATCATTGGGTAAACAACATCCCAAGGTCGCCACTGTGTTGGTGATAATCCAAAATCCTCCAGCAACCATGTTATGGCATCCCACGTCACGATAGACTGCTCACTCGCTGCATCAAACATAGAATCATACTTTCCCAGGTACCGTTGTTTTAGAATGGAACCGGCCACTGGCAAAGAAATCTTTAATCCTGAGGGCAACTTGAAATCCCAAGGGGGTGGAGTAAACAACACCTGCTGATAGGCATTCTCCAGGTTGTCAAGAGCTAGCTGCTGGCCTTCTACCGCCATCTTCAGACGGTGAGACTCTCGTGTATACTCATAAACATAATGTCCACAGGTGAGCTCTCCTCTCTGAGCCGTGGCCTCGCGGCTCTGCACTAAAGCCAAAGTGGCCGTAAGAGCATTCTCATCACGCACCTTGTGAAAAAGAAGCTCAGCCCGTTGTCTCGACTCCGGAGTGCTGACTGTAGACATCCTGATCTCAGGGATCTTCATTGGTCTAAAAACTTCGTTTGGCCTATCCTAAGCTCTCTTGGATGTTAGCTGGTGCTCCAGTGTCAGGTAATAGAGTAGAACTCTCGCACCTAGATCAGCTATCGGATTAACCAACTTACTTGCACTTGCAAGTTGTAAGGCACCTCGTGCCAACATTTCACAAATCAAATTCCGCATGTTGGGAAAATGATCAGCACTAGCCCATAAAGTATCAAACTCCTCATCTTGGAGTGTTGCTCCTAGAGCCAACTGTGTGATACTAAAGAAAGTGTCCCTCTGGAGTTCATAACCACGGAAAAGCGAGAAAGGAGGAGGAGCTCGCAACTCGTTATCCCACAAACACTATTGCATCTTTTTCTTGGCTTTGCACTCAATGGAGACTTGCAACTGCAGTCTATCGGCCGCTTCGGCAAGAGCCTTGATGTCTCCCTACAACTTGGGTGTGAGAGTTCGTTCTTTTAAGAGACTGCTCGTACTCCTACTCTGTGGCTTCCTCACTCTGTCTAGTGCCTCCGCATGTTGCTCCTTCAACACGGTTATCTCCTGGGCATGACACTTCCGTAGCTCTGCTACTTCTTTTTCGTGATGTTCCTTCATCACCACCATTTCTTGAGCCAACCGCTCCTTGTTGCTCTTCTCTTGATCACAGAGCTCCTTCGCTTCACGCATCCCTACGACAACTTCCTCACACCTTTTGAAGAGGACTTGATCCTTGTCTTTCTTCTCCTTGGCTTCCTTCAGTTGTACCTGTAGGTCTGCACACTTAGCTTTCCAATGTGTTACATTAGCGGTCTAACGGGCCACCTCCTCCTGCAGCTCTCGTTTCTCCTTGTTCAGCTGTGGTGCCATGGCCTTTCGGAAAGCTTCTTCGCTGTTGTACTTCCGTTTCCACTCGTCCCACTCTTTGTGGAGATTCTATAGCTCCTCGTTAACTCGCACCTTCTCCCTGTTAGAATCCCTCTCCAAATCTTCCGTAGCACGAAATATAGCATCGTTAGTTCTCTGGTATTCCTTTATCAGATCATCCTTCTCAGCTACCAACAATTCCAATTCTTTTCTTCCCAATGGTAGAATAGCATCATTCTTTAAAGGTTTCTTCTTAGCTGAATGAGGTTCTTCAACTACTACTCCCTTACCCTTTGAGATCTTGGAAGTTGTGGCTTGTTCCTCCACCTTGACCGTCGTGGTCAGCGCTCCCAGCTGTGATAAGGGCTCTTCTGCAGCTTTGGAGGTTGTCTCTCCATCCTCTTCAAGGTTGATCACGTCCTTCGGCGTTGGAGCTGTTGCTTTCTTGGCTGCTCCCTTATCAGCAGTCTCCAACTCAGCCACTAAATTCCGAGGTGCTGGAGCATCTACTTCTATTGCTGGTTCTCGCCTCGCTTTCTTCTTAATCTTCACGATCTCTGCAGGTGGGGTCACATGTTCATCATTCGGAGGCTGCGGCTCTGGGGTGCCACCGAGCTGAGTAGAAGTAGGCTCTGGGATAAACGCACACGGAGGCATCTCCTCTCCTGCTTTCTTGATTCCGCCTTCAGGTTCCTCCTGGGGCACTTCACCGCGCCGAGGTCTCTTCTTAGAGCTCGTCGCCTTCTTCGTCTCTTCCACTGCCTTAGACAAAGTCTGTTTTCGTAATTCATGACAAAATTCAGAGAGATAGGTGGTACAGAAATATGCCTTAGTGTGACAAGTTGTCTTGCTTGTCATCTCTTGCTTCATGTGCGTGTAGAGAATCTTCACCCAGTTGAATCGTTCTCCCTGCCACGCCCTATACGCTGCCGCCAATCCTTCAAGTGAAATAATGTTAGGACCCGGCAATGATAACAACAGTCGTTGGTTCACAAAATTCAACCAACCTTTCCATCGTGCCTTGGCCTTGGCCACATTATAACCATGTTTGGCATCTTTCTTCTCAACCTTCGCAGTCTCTGGTGACTCAAAAATGTGTAAAAGAGTTTCCTGATCCAAAAGGGGAATATTTACCAACGTTGGACCGTTGTCACTCAAACCAGGGAAGTGTTTCTTGATCGTCGAGAGATCAAAAAACACCACCTCCTCACCGATAAGAAACTCGTCCAGGGCCCCTCGATCGCTGGCAATGATAAACATGCGTGCTCGCTGGAGGTCCGGTTCAGGCCACCTCTGCGCTATGAATTGCCACAATCCCGCATTCTCCAGGTTGGTGCGGTTGGGAATCAGTGGTTTCTCTGGTAGGTAGATCATCTTTGAAGCCACAAGCTCAAAGTCTGTCTTCCGATTCCTTACTGCTGCCATCGGATCGTACCTACTCGATCTCATACACATTTCGTCAATATTCCAACTCGGTGTCACCATTAAAACGGATTTTATTTTTATTTTATTTTTTCTTGTTTGTTTACTCTTGTTTATCTTACTTATCCATTCAAACAGAGGTAGAATTTCTTATCTTAACAGCGCCAATTGCAAGATTTCAACTGAAATTATCTTGTCTCATTTGTTAACTTACAACATCTAGTTGATAAGTTCTTTTGATACCTGTAAGTAGGTTTACTCATCTTGCTCGCCCTGTTCTGAAATTCTTTCTTATGCTTGTGAGTATGATGACCTATTTCCTATCATACTGAACTACAGATGCTTTGAAGAAATTATACTTCCCTCAATAATCTCATGCCTCACAAGTCACTTCCCTGTCATACATGTTACAGCTAGTATGCAGAGATCAGACTTTCCTCTTCAACTATTTCTGCACGTTACTAAGAATCACATGAATTAGTCCATCGTTCACTATTTTCATCGCAAGTGACTCTCACTTGTTCAGTTTTAGGTTCCTTTTAACTTCAGCTTAGTTTTAGGAATTTCGCAACCTAATTCTGATCAACATTTTTCTTCACAACACTCGACATTAACACAATTAGGTTAATATTCACAAAATCAAGACTGTTCATCTTATTCGCAATGAACTCAATCCTCACACACATCTAACCTCATTTTAAATTTTCATGGCGACGACGCAGACTGTAGGGTTTCAGTGACTTACCTCGAAAATTATCGCACTTGGTTCGAAAGAGTCACCGTACCTTCCCACGCCGTGTCTTCGACGTCAATGTCTCGTCAACGTCTCGTACCTAACATGTAGAATTTTGTGCTCAATTACGAAAGCAAGTTTCCTCTAACCTGCTCACACTACTCGTCTTCAACGTCATCGCTCTCCTCTTCTCCAACTGCAGCTATGGCGATTGTCACCGTATGAGCAAAGAAATTGTCTTTGTCTTCTTCCCGCTCCTACATGATTACTTCATCGACGGTCCATAACCGCCATATCACGCATTGGGTTAAACATCTAGGTTCCAGCACTATTCTTTTGTGTCGAGACCAGATCTTCACATTCTTGTGATTTCTCGTACATGTCGTTGTTTAGCTCTTGCTTCGCGCCTAGGTGGACACTGTTCCAGTTCTTGTTGTCCAGGTGGACAGCGTCTTCCAAGTTCCAGCCAGTGTTGGTCCACATCGATAGTGACCTCCAGCTAGTCTTCCTTAGCATTAATGTTTTGTCCAGCTCATCCAATTTCCTCATGCATAATCTCAGTCTTAATGCATGACTTAACCTTCATGATCTTTTACTCGCGATTTTTCCACTTTATTTTATTAAAGCTTTTAAGTTAATCAAAACTTTACATAATTCTTTTTAATCTTGCATTTATTATGTCGTCTTAATAATTACTCCTTTACTCAAGTACATAGTTATGCCATCATGTCCAAAAAGTTTTATTATTTACAAATTTGAGAATTTTACTTAAAAGTTTCCTTTTATTTTTATTTTTTATTTTTAACACAAAAAAATGGTTATTTTAGTGATCTTCCACAATCTTCTAAAATCCCATTTAAGAAAAGTTTTTATTATGATGACATAAGTATTTTGACTTATTCTTAATCATAATAAATTTTAAACTTTTAACTATTTTTCCACTCCCATCCAAATAGAGTCATTTCTCAATCATTCAAAAACTAACTTATTAAGGATACTTTCCAAATTTGTTGTTTTATTTTTCACTTTCCTCATGAGGCACTATTATGTAAACTTTTGCTTGTTACCCAATAGTGTAAAGAAGTTTTTTATTTTTATTTTTATTTTATTTTATTTTATTTTATTTTATTTTATTTTATTTTATTTTATTTTATTTTATTTTATTTTTTCTCACAAGTAACTTTGTTAGCAACTTGTGACATATCCCATCAAATAAGAAATTTTTTAATGCAAAGTTACAAAATCATCCTAGATTAGATTTCAAAGCTTTGCCATTATTTCTTACTTTCACCTGGGTAGTTTAGGGTCATTCCGGACCACTTCAAAGGTCGCATCTTGGAGGTCTTGCCCCCTTCTTAATGCGTAACTTGCCCTCAAGTTACATATTTTTTCAATCTATAACCGTTATATCTTGTTGCATGGATATTCCCTGCAAAATCTTGTAACTCAACAGAACCATTAGGATAAGACTTAAGTATTTGATATGGACCAAACCACCTCATCTTAAATTTTCCTGGGAATTTTTGGAATCTACTATCATATAGTAAGACTAGATCATTACCTTTTAAAATTTTTGGTGTTAGCTTACTATCATAGTAAGTTTTTTGTTGCTTTTGAATTGCTTCCATATTCATATAAGCTTGGGCTCGATCTCATCGAGTCGCTCTAAATTATCTAGACGTTCCCTTAAGGAAGTCCCTTGTGAATCCCATGGATTCTCACACTAGGTATGTCCAATTCATTTTGAATCAAACCTTTAATTTTTGTGTTTTTTATAATGAACCTCTTTGTTCATTACTACACTTTAATTCACAGTAATACTTAAGTATTCAACTTAATTAATGACAACTTTCTTCAATTAAAAACTACTTAATACTTGGCGGTACCATCCCCAGCATGGTCGCCAAAAAAATGTAATTCGGAAAATTCACCTTCGCAAAACATCCAAGACTTACACAAGTCTACCCTTCATTCTAAATTCTTCCCGGGATGGTCTAGCGTCAACCGTTAAGTAGTTTGTCTTTAATTATAGGTCAAAAAGCTATCTTTCCATTGAAATACTTAAGTTTATGCACTCGTTTTTAGAGAATTAAGCCTTAAAACATATCACCCTTAACATTCCACTCTTAAGGTATTAATCCCAAGGATTTAAGTGCTTAGGTAGAGCCTTACTCCTCCAAAGAGCCTTGCTCTTGAGTTAACTATGAATATGCACATTTGTTAGTTTCCTATACTTTTGCCATCTTCGGCATTTGGATACTATCCATTGCACTCATGGTTGATTCCTTAATTAATTCCATTTAGAATTCACGAACTTACCTCGTGTAATTCGCTCCACTTCTCACGTACATCCCACGGTTCACGTACTCACATACTTATCACAAGTATTAGTCTCGAACAACACACAAGTTAGATTAAGCCTCTAAAAATTTCTACTCTAAATTCAGACTTAAGTCTAACCTATCTATTAGTCCTTAACACTTAAATGCAAAAAGAGTATCTTCACTCTTACACTTCCATGACTTAAGTTCTGTAACTCAGACTTAAGTTTTATTATTCAGACTTAAGTCTTCCCTCACTGTAGACTTAAGTCCTAACACTCAGACTTAAGTCCTATCGTTAATACTTAAGTTCTTTCTCACTCAAGACTTAAGTCCTATCACTCTAGACTTAAGTTTTATCACTTAAACTTAAATTCTATTCCACTGTAGACTTAAGTCTTAACACTCAGACTTAAGTCCTGTCATTCATACTTAAGTCCTTCCTAACTCTAGACTTAAGTTTTGTTGTTTATACATGCACAAGACTCCCATCTTATGTCTTAATACTTAAGTTTCCACACCTGAACTTAAGTATTTCATCAATTATTTATGCATTCCTCACATTAATGCATTAAGTTTCTTACTCCAAATTAATTTCTAAATGCCTTACATACACTTAGAATTATTACATTAATATTCACAATGTTACTTTGACATAGTTAGGATCTTCCCTAACTTTATCTCTTGAAGTTTCAATATTAAATATTCATATTTCACTCATATGTAATACATTAAATTTAATTCATCACACACACAATTTCATGTCACATAATTAATTAGAATAGTATTCTAATTTTTACAATGAAGATCTAAATAAATAATTAATGCATTTATGCATAGGAATTTATTCACAATTAATACATCATGCATATATTTGCATTTACAAAACACAATATTAAATTTATTCAATGAAGTTCAAATATTATTGTAATTATACATATGATTCAAGTCACACACAAGACTCTACACACGCAAATTCAATAATAATTATATATCAATAATTTCACACATCATATAATACTTTTACAACATAAGAGATTTCTTCAATTACTAGCTTTTTTCACCTAAGCTAGGGCTCACTCCAACCTTCCTCCAAGGAATTTCTATGGTAATGGCCAAGAATGCTAAAAATTCAAGCTAGTCATTCTACTCAAACCCAAGAGGCACACCTCTTGGAAAAACGGTTTTGCCTATAATTAACCATTGAGATTAATTCCACTAAATCCTCACATCTATTCATATCTAGATATGAAAGGGTACACCCTTCCCAAAGGGTGCGAGTTCAACCCTTTTCCCATTAATCCTTCTATCTTAGATATGAAGAGGTACTTTTCAATTAATTAAGTACTTAATGTAAACTTAATCATTAATTATTTAATTCTCCATATATCTACAATCCTTTTTACACTTAATTTTCTGAAAAAAGCTATTTTTAGGATTTAGGCTCTACATAGCCCCCTTCTTAGCTCGGAGACGTCCTCGTCGACTTCAACGACCTTTGTCCTTGAACTTAATCTTTTGCAATCCATCTCTTACTTATTTATCCTTTAATCTCCATGTAGCTTTCTTTTTGTTTTTAAGGATTGTTGATTGTCTTTATTTGCTTTTCATTCTTTCCATCTTAAATAAGTATATCTCTTACATACTTAAGTCTTTAAGTTTCTTCTAAACTTAACACCTTTGTTTACGTCTTTCACTTAGACGTTAATATTTCTTCCTTTTAGCTTTAAATTTTTCATTCTCTTTTAGATCTTCTCTTTTTTACTTTTATTGTTCTTCAAATACTTCTCTTACATTTTAATTTTTCTTTTATTTAGGCTTCACTTGCCATCCTTGTTTTTTTTTTTTTTTTTCAAACTTCATTATTTCTTCTTCACTTTCTATCCTTCTTCATCATTTCATTTTTTTTTTTTCATTTTCATCATTTTTTTATTTTTTTTTATTTTTTTTAACTTTGGAAAATTAGCACTTCTTAGTACTCACATCACTAAATTAGTATGTTAGTAGATTTTGTCCTCTCTACTAATTACTAATTCTATATTGCTAATTTCCTTACTTTCTTTTCTCTCTTCTATTTTACCTTCAATTTCAGTTGAAGTATCATGCTACATACAATTTAAATGGTGTGTATATCACCTCACTACTAATTGTACTAACTATCTTTTTCTATTCTAGCCTATTCTCGCTCAACATAAGATTCTCTCATTATGTTATCATGTTCTCTTTTATTTTTTCCTTTCAACTACTTTCTCTCAATTTTATCATGTTCTCTCTTATTTTTCCCTTTCTTCTATATTTCCATTTCTTTTACATTTTATTTTTCCAACACATTTTTAGACTTAGAAGTTTAGGTACTACTCTATTTACCTTGACTTGCTAAATCATTAAGTTTTTTGAGATTTACTTTTAACTCGATCATATCCTGCTTAAATCCACTCAGGCTTCTTTTTGAGTTAATAGATTCTAAACTAGAATGTTTCTCATCCATTTTGTTTCATCTCTCACTACTACATCTAAACTTAACATTTCTCACATATTAAGTCTTTCTTGAGATATTATAGGTATGTTCTTGTCTAATTGTTCTTTTATTATAAGACTCTCTCAATGCCATACCTAGACTCAAGGTTCTATTCACATTGTTCTTTCTTAAGATTCTTTCTTCATATTTTACTTCTTCTTTTTTCGAATTTTCTCTCTTTACTTGAGACATCTTAAGGTGCTATCCTAGTTGTTCTTTTTATACTAACTTGGATGATCCTTTCTAAGATTCTCTTTCCAACTCACATATTAATCTTCTTTCTTTCATTCATTAATATATTTTTTTATTTATTTATTTTTTTTTAATTTATTTTTTTAATTTTAATTTATTTTTTTAATTATTTTTTTTTCATGTTTATTTGGTTTTTATTTGATTATTAAATTTTTTAACTTGCCTTACTAATTGTGTCGTTCCTTCTTCTTCACGAAGTTGATGAAGATTCTTGTCTGTATGATCTCCTGCGTTGTGCCTTAATAACACAGCGTATCCATTTTCTTCTAGTCTACTCTTTCGTTAACTTCGTCAAAGCTTCTCCTGTCCACTTCACCTATTCATAATTCACCAGCTCGGGCAACTCCTTGCTGAGGAATACGTCGATCTTCAGTCACTTTGTTGCAGTTAACTCACTCCGTGCTACACATTGATGTATCTTCATCTATCAGTGATCGCCGAAGCATGCATCACCTGTTTGATCTTCTAGGCGAGCTCTGGTGTCGAAGCATCAGCACTTCACATTCTTATTAGCGCTCAGCCCAGCAGCTGTAGGGTATCGTATACGGTGACGAGTGCCCGAGGGCTCGTGCACAAACCATAATATCCCATATCGATTGGCTCCAGCTTCCCGTGCTTGTATATAATGGCTTCTCAGCGCACACTCCTTCAGTTCGGCCTTGGTGGCCTGGTGATCGTTGGATGCGAGTAGACGCTGCCGTGGCAACCTCCGGGTGCTAGTGCCGGGTCTCTACTCAACCACACGACACCCGCCCCACCACGCCACGTAGTGTAGTACAGGTGCAGGTGTAGATATAGGTTTGCGGTTGAAGCAAAAATTTTTTTTTCAAAGTTCAATATTCCAGACGTCATTCTTTACCATATTTGAGGTTTAAGGATCATGTTGAACTTGCAGAATCAATTCCATGCTTCAGAAATTCTTGAACTAACTTTCACATCTTGAATAGTTAACGTTCCGAAAAATAACTCTGTGTGTATCTACTCTTCCAGATGTTTTCAAACATGTTTACAGCTTATCAACTTATATCACAATTCATGCACAGGTCAATAATCGAAAGTTCAGCCTTACTTAGAAAATTTTAAGCTTGTTTCAACGAACGAAGCTTCACGTACAATCTTGAAAACAAACATTGCCATATTAAAAAATACGATGTCAAGCATAAGTTCCAAGTTCATAGCTCCATCATCTGAAGTAGCTTTAACTAGGCTATCCACAATAAGCTGTCCATAACTCCTAGGCAGCATCTCCAACTTAAACTATATAAAACTATAAGCATAAACTCAGCGCTTGTCATGTCGAGGTCGCTTGTGCTTCATCTCATCTGTAGTCTCTAATTCGGTGAGAAAAGTTTGGCGATCTACCTCCTCCAAGTTCCGACATAAGTCCTCATCCTTCATCAAATACGTCCTCTTAGTCCGCTGAAAAGTCAGCCAGAGTGCCATGTCCTTGTATCGCTTCTGGTCAAACTCTAGCACAAACGCCGAGCTAGACGTTGGCAGAAATCCTGTGATCACCATACACTCCAGCATGCGCATCCACCTCGCAGGTCGTTGCTGCAATTTCAACCAAATCAAAAATTCCACCTTGGTCTCATCATACCGGTTCACGTTAACAACCATCCGGAAATAGGTACACAGATAAGACAAGAAGTTGCAAAAAACTGGATCTCGGAAACATATAGGATCAGTATGATGTCGGTGCGCCTCAAAAAACGTCTTGTATGATAAATGGCACTCCTGCGGTGTGTCGAATGCTCCAGGGATGATAAGCCAATTGTATGGCACGGTGTCGATCTTGGCCCATGGTGCCCACTTGTATCGCCGCTGTCCCTGTAGCGGACACAGATGAGCGTCTAGCGCTACCACCGCTGGAACTGCTGTCTGCCACGTCTGAGTTATCATTGGGTAAACAACATCCCAAGGTCGCCACTGTGTTGGTGATAATCCAAAATCCTCCAGCAACCATGTTATGGCATCCCACGTCACGATAGACTGCTCACTCGCTGCATCAAACATAGAATCATACTTTCCCAGGTACCGTTGTTTTAGAATGGAACCGGCCACTGGCAAAGAAATCTTTAATCCTGAGGGCAACTTGAAATCCCAAGGGGGTGGAGTAAACAACACCTGCTGATAGGCATTCTCCAGGTTGTCAAGAGCTAGCTGCTGGCCTTCTACCGCCATCTTCAGACGGTGAGACTCTCGTGTATACTCATAAACATAATGTCCACAGGTGAGCTCTCCTCTCTGAGCCGTGGCCTCGCGGCTCTGCACTAAAGCCAAAGTGGCCGTAAGAGCATTCTCATCACGCACCTTGTGAAAAAGAAGCTCAGCCCGTTGTCTCGACTCCGGAGTGCTGACTGTAGACATCCTGATCTCAGGGATCTTCATTGGTCTAAAAACTTCGTTTGGCCTATCCTAAGCTCTCTTGGATGTTAGCTGGTGCTCCAGTGTCAGGTAATAGAGTAGAACTCTCGCACCTAGATCAGCTATCGGATTAACCAACTTACTTGCACTTGCAAGTTGTAAGGCACCTCGTGCCAACATTTCACAAATCAAATTCCGCATGTTGGGAAAATGATCAGCACTAGCCCATAAAGTATCAAACTCCTCATCTTGGAGTGTTGCTCCTAGAGCCAACTGTGTGATACTAAAGAAAGTGTCCCTCTGGAGTTCATAACCACGGAAAAGCGAGAAAGGAGGAGGAGCTCGCAACTCGTTATCCCACAAACACTATTGCATCTTTTTCTTGGCTTTGCACTCAATGGAGACTTGCAACTGCAGTCTATCGGCCGCTTCGGCAAGAGCCTTGATGTCTCCCTACAACTTGGGTGTGAGAGTTCGTTCTTTTAAGAGACTGCTCGTACTCCTACTCTGTGGCTTCCTCACTCTGTCTAGTGCCTCCGCATGTTGCTCCTTCAACACGGTTATCTCCTGGGCATGACACTTCCGTAGCTCTGCTACTTCTTTTTCGTGATGTTCCTTCATCACCACCATTTCTTGAGCCAACCGCTCCTTGTTGCTCTTCTCTTGATCACAGAGCTCCTTCGCTTCACGCATCCCTACGACAACTTCCTCACACCTTTTGAAGAGGACTTGATCCTTGTCTTTCTTCTCCTTGGCTTCCTTCAGTTGTACCTGTAGGTCTGCACACTTAGCTTTCCAATGTGTTACATTAGCGGTCTAACGGGCCACCTCCTCCTGCAGCTCTCGTTTCTCCTTGTTCAGCTGTGGTGCCATGGCCTTTCGGAAAGCTTCTTCGCTGTTGTACTTCCGTTTCCACTCGTCCCACTCTTTGTGGAGATTCTATAGCTCCTCGTTAACTCGCACCTTCTCCCTGTTAGAATCCCTCTCCAAATCTTCCGTAGCACGAAATATAGCATCGTTAGTTCTCTGGTACTCCTTTATCAGATCATCCTTCTCAGCTACCAACAATTCCAATTCTTTTCTTCCCAATGGTAGAATAGCATCATTCTTTAAAGGTTTCTTCTTAGCTGAATGAGGTTCTTCAACTACTACTCCCTTACCCTTTGAGATCTTGGAAGTTGTGGCTTGTTCCTCCACCTTGACCGTCGTGGTCAGCGCTCCCAGCTGTGATAAGGGCTCTTCTGCAGCTTTGGAGGTTGTCTCTCCATCCTCTTCAAGGTTGATCACGTCCTTCGGCGTTGGAGCTGTTGCTTTCTTGGCTGCTCCCTTATCAGCAGTCTCCAACTCAGCCACTAAATTCCGAGGTGCTGGAGCATCTACTTCTATTGCTGGTTCTCGCCTCGCTTTCTTCTTAATCTTCACGATCTCTGCAGGTGGGGTCACATGTTCATCATTCGGAGGCTGCGGCTCTGGGGTGCCACCGAGCTGAGTAGAAGTAGGCTCTGGGATAAACGCACACGGAGGCATCTCCTCTCCTGCTTTCTTGATTCCGCCTTCAGGTTCCTCCTGGGGCACTTCACCGCGCCGAGGTCTCTTCTTAGAGCTCGTCGCCTTCTTCGTCTCTTCCACTGCCTTAGACAAAGTCTGTTTTCGTAATTCATGACAAAATTCAGAGAGATAGGTGGTACAGAAATATGCCTTAGTGTGACAAGTTGTCTTGCTTGTCATCTCTTGCTTCATGTGCGTGTAGAGAATCTTCACCCAGTTGAATCGTTCTCCCTGCCACGCCCTATACGCTGCCGCCAATCCTTCAAGTGAAATAATGTTAGGACCCGGCAATGATAACAACAGTCGTTGGTTCACAAAATTCAACCAACCTTTCCATCGTGCCTTGGCCTTGGCCACATTATAACCATGTTTGGCATCTTTCTTCTCAACCTTCGCAGTCTCTGGTGACTCAAAAATGTGTAAAAGAGTTTCCTGATCCAAAAGGGGAATATTTACCAACGTTGGACCGTTGTCACTCAAACCAGGGAAGTGTTTCTTGATCGTCGAGAGATCAAAAAACACCACCTCCTCACCGATAAGAAACTCGTCCAGGGCCCCTCGATCGCTGGCAATGATAAACATGCGTGCTCGCTGGAGGTCCGGTTCAGGCCACCTCTGCGCTATGAATTGCCACAATCCCGCATTCTCCAGGTTGGTGCGGTTGGGAATCAGTGGTTTCTCTGGTAGGTAGATCATCTTTGAAGCCACAAGCTCAAAGTCTGTCTTCCGATTCCTTACTGCTGCCATCGGATCGTACCTACTCGATCTCATACACATTTCGTCAATATTCCAACTCGGTGTCACCATTAAAACGGATTTTATTTTTATTTTATTTTTTCTTGTTTGTTTACTCTTGTTTATCTTACTTATCCATTCAAACAGAGGTAGAATTTCTTATCTTAACAGCGCCAATTGCAAGATTTCAACTGAAATTATCTTGTCTCATTTGTTAACTTACAACATCTAGTTGATAAGTTCTTTTGATACCTGTAAGTAGGTTTACTCATCTTGCTCGCCCTGTTCTGAAATTCTTTCTTATGCTTGTGAGTATGATGACCTATTTCCTATCATACTGAACTACAGATGCTTTGAAGAAATTATACTTCCCTCAATAATCTCATGCCTCACAAGTCACTTCCCTGTCATACATGTTACAGCTAGTATGCAGAGATCAGACTTTCCTCTTCAACTATTTCTGCACGTTACTAAGAATCACATGAATTAGTCCATCGTTCACTATTTTCATCGCAAGTGACTCTCACTTGTTCAGTTTTAGGTTCCTTTTAACTTCAGCTTAGTTTTAGGAATTTCGCAACCTAATTCTGATCAACATTTTTCTTCACAACACTCGACATTAACACAATTAGGTTAATATTCACAAAATCAAGACTGTTCATCTTATTCGCAATGAACTCAATCCTCACACACATCTAACCTCATTTTAAATTTTCATGGCGACGACGCAGACTGTAGGGTTTCAGTGACTTACCTCGAAAATTATCGCACTTGGTTCGAAAGAGTCACCGTACCTTCCCACGCCGTGTCTTCGACGTCAATGTCTCGTCAACGTCTCGTACCTAACATGTAGAATTTTGTGCTCAATTACGAAAGCAAGTTTCCTCTAACCTGCTCACACTACTCGTCTTCAACGTCATCGCTCTCCTCTTCTCCAACTGCAGCTATGGCGATTGTCACCGTATGAGCAAAGAAATTGTCTTTGTCTTCTTCCCGCTCCTACATGATTACTTCATCGACGGTCCATAACCGCCATATCACGCATTGGGTTAAACATCTAGGTTCCAGCACTATTCTTTTGTGTCGAGACCAGATCTTCACATTCTTGTGATTTCTCGTACATGTCGTTGTTTAGCTCTTGCTTCGCGCCTAGGTGGACACTGTTCCAGTTCTTGTTGTCCAGGTGGACAGCGTCTTCCAAGTTCCAGCCAGTGTTGGTCCACATCGATAGTGACCTCCAGCTAGTCTTCCTTAGCATTAATGTTTTGTCCAGCTCATCCAATTTCCTCATGCATAATCTCAGTCTTAATGCATGACTTAACCTTCATGATCTTTTACTCGCGATTTTTCCACTTTATTTTATTAAAGCTTTTAAGTTAATCAAAACTTTACATAATTCTTTTTAATCTTGCATTTATTATGTCGTCTTAATAATTACTCCTTTACTCAAGTACATAGTTATGCCATCATGTCCAAAAAGTTTTATTATTTACAAATTTGAGAATTTTACTTAAAAGTTTCCTTTTATTTTTATTTTTTATTTTTAACACAAAAAAATGGTTATTTTAGTGATCTTCCACAATCTTCTAAAATCCCATTTAAGAAAAGTTTTTATTATGATGACATAAGTATTTTGACTTATTCTTAATCATAATAAATTTTAAACTTTTAACTATTTTTCCACTCCCATCCAAATAGAGTCATTTCTCAATCATTCAAAAACTAACTTATTAAGGATACTTTCCAAATTTGTTGTTTTATTTTTCACTTTCCTCATGAGGCACTATTATGTAAACTTTTGCTTGTTACCCAATAGTGTAAAGAAGTTTTTTATTTTTATTTTTATTTTATTTTATTTTATTTTATTTTATTTTATTTTATTTTATTTTATTTTATTTTATTTTATTTTTTCTCACAAGTAACTTTGTTAGCAACTTGTGACATATCCCATCAAATAAGAAATTTTTTAATGCAAAGTTACAAAATCATCCTAGATTAGATTTCAAAGCTTTGCCATTATTTCTTACTTTCACCTGGGTAGTTTAGGGTCATTCCGGACCACTTCAAAGGTCGCATCTTGGAGGTCTTGCCCCCTTCTTAATGCGTAACTTGCCCTCAAGTTACATATTTTTTCAATCTATAACCGTTATATCTTGTTGCATGGATATTCCCTGCAAAATCTTGTAACTCAACAGAACCATTAGGATAAGACTTAAGTATTTGATATGGACCAAACCACCTCATCTTAAATTTTCCTGGGAATTTTTGGAATCTACTATCATATAGTAAGACTAGATCATTACCTTTTAAAATTTTTGGTGTTAGCTTACTATCATAGTAAGTTTTTTGTTGCTTTTGAATTGCTTCCATATTCATATAAGCTTGGGCTCGATCTCATCGAGTCGCTCTAAATTATCTAGACGTTCCCTTAAGGAAGTCCCTTGTGAATCCCATGGATTCTCACACTAGGTATGTCCAATTCATTTTGAATCAAACCTTTAATTTTTGTGTTTTTTATAATGAACCTCTTTGTTCATTACTACACTTTAATTCACAGTAATACTTAAGTATTCAACTTAATTAATGACAACTTTCTTCAATTAAAAACTACTTAATACTTGGCGGTACCATCCCCAGCATGGTCGCCAAAAAAATGTAATTCGGAAAATTCACCTTCGCAAAACATCCAAGACTTACACAAGTCTACCCTTCATTCTAAATTCTTCCCGGGATGGTCTAGCGTCAACCGTTAAGTAGTTTGTCTTTAATTATAGGTCAAAAAGCTATCTTTCCATTGAAATACTTAAGTTTATGCACTCGTTTTTAGAGAATTAAGCCTTAAAACATATCACCCTTAACATTCCACTCTTAAGGTATTAATCCCAAGGATTTAAGTGCTTAGGTAGAGCCTTACTCCTCCAAAGAGCCTTGCTCTTGAGTTAACTATGAATATGCACATTTGTTAGTTTCCTATACTTTTGCCATCTTCGGCATTTGGATACTATCCATTGCACTCATGGTTGATTCCTTAATTAATTCCATTTAGAATTCACGAACTTACCTCGTGTAATTCGCTCCACTTCTCACGTACATCCCACGGTTCACGTACTCACATACTTATCACAAGTATTAGTCTCGAACAACACACAAGTTAGATTAAGCCTCTAAAAATTTCTACTCTAAATTCAGACTTAAGTCTAACCTATCTATTAGTCCTTAACACTTAAATGCAAAAAGAGTATCTTCACTCTTACACTTCCATGACTTAAGTTCTGTAACTCAGACTTAAGTTTTATTATTCAGACTTAAGTCTTCCCTCACTGTAGACTTAAGTCCTAACACTCAGACTTAAGTCCTATCGTTAATACTTAAGTTCTTTCTCACTCAAGACTTAAGTCCTATCACTCTAGACTTAAGTTTTATCACTTAAACTTAAATTCTATTCCACTGTAGACTTAAGTCTTAACACTCAGACTTAAGTCCTGTCATTCATACTTAAGTCCTTCCTAACTCTAGACTTAAGTTTTGTTGTTTATACATGCACAAGACTCCCATCTTATGTCTTAATACTTAAGTTTCCACACCTGAACTTAAGTATTTCATCAATTATTTATGCATTCCTCACATTAATGCATTAAGTTTCTTACTCCAAATTAATTTCTAAATGCCTTACATACACTTAGAATTATTACATTAATATTCACAATGTTACTTTGACATAGTTAGGATCTTCCCTAACTTTATCTCTTGAAGTTTCAATATTAAATATTCATATTTCACTCATATGTAATACATTAAATTTAATTCATCACACACACAATTTCATGTCACATAATTAATTAGAATAGTATTCTAATTTTTACAATGAAGATCTAAATAAATAATTAATGCATTTATGCATAGGAATTTATTCACAATTAATACATCATGCATATATTTGCATTTACAAAACACAATATTAAATTTATTCAATGAAGTTCAAATATTATTGTAATTATACATATGATTCAAGTCATACACAAGACTCTACACACGCAAATTCAATAATAATTATATATCAATAATTTCACACATCATATAATACTTTTACAACATAAGAGATTTCTTCAATTACTAGCTTTTTTCACCTAAGCTAGGGCTCACTCCAACCTTCCTCCAAGGAATTTCTATGGTAATGGCCAAGAATGCTAAAAATTCAAGCTAGTCATTCTACTCAAACCCAAGAGGCACACCTCTTGGAAAAACGGTTTTGCCTATAATTAACCATTGAGATTAATTCCACTAAATCCTCACATCTATTCATATCTAGATATGAAAGGGTACACCCTTCCCAAAGGATGCGAGTTCAACCCTTTCCCATTAATCCTTCTATCTTAGATATGAAGAGGTACTTTTCAATTAATTAAGTACTTAATGTAAACTTAATCATTAATTATTTAATTCTCCATATATCTACAATCCTTTTTACACTTAATTTTCTGAAAAAAGCTATTTTTAGGATTTAGGCTCTACAATTAGTTGCGTAGGGTATATACCACTGTCACCTGTGGAAGTGTGTATCGATTTAAGTGTATATCCTCGAGGGGTGTATATCCTTGAGAAATACACACCCCTAAAAGATATATACCCTCTACGAGTGTATACCCCGTAACCGTGTATATTTAAGGGTGTATATTGTGGTTGGGCGGTAGGTACCGAGGCGTAGTCTACAGCACATGTGTGGATTATTTTGTATATTAAACAAGTATTTTTTGGGGGTTCGCTTGAGTGACGGCCATGCATAATGGGAGTTGATTGTTCCGATGTTTTGTGCTATTCTTACTGATGTAATTGTACGTTTGAACCTCCTCTTGCAGATTCTTTCCATGTGCATCACAGTCCCAATTCAACCACCACATGCACGCAAAGCGCGGGTGAGTTCAGCCAAGTGAAGGTCAGTTTTGTCATAAGTGATAGTAGGTATCTTGAGGCAAAGGGGGGTGGTAGGCCTCAATACATGGAAACTCGTTCTTTGAAGTTGATAGGGCAACCAGTCCTTGACAGCTGTAGGGGATCTAGTGTCCACGAGTTACCAAAGGTTGATAAGTCTTCCCCTTGGAAGACAGCTAGTGATGTAGTTCCCTCTCCAAGGAGACCTGCGGGTGGATTGGAGGTGGACGATGTCATGCTCACTCCACGGAGAGTGTTGTATGCTTCGCCAGTGGAACATTTTGTCAGCACTCCAAGGAGAGCTACCTACGGCGCAGGATTGGTCGATGCTGTAAGAACTCCATTGAGAGGGTCGGACGGGATGACATCAGCAGCCATGACGCCTAAAGGAGTGATTGTACCCGACATTCGAGTTCAAGAACCGGCCCAGCAGCCAACAGTAGCCTTGCAACCAGCATGCACGGTTGTTACATCATCTACTGCAGCTATAGCTGTAGCACCACCAAAGCAAGGTTTGCCGCTTCAGCCCAAGGGGGGTGAAGGCCAAGCATTGCCACCGAATACAAAACAGGGCAACGCAAAAGAAAGTAGGTCTCACTTCATTAAGCACAATGTCTGTGCATATTGTTGTGTGCTTCAAGCTAAAGAGCAGCGCCTTTCAAATTAAGAAGCTAATGTATATTCATGTGCGTTGACTGGTATACCTACGTGTACTGATGCGTGATGGATCATGACTGCAGCAAGTAATTCATCAGATGATGATACTCAGGAATTGAATGACGAGAACATGCTTCTAGCGGAGGCTCGATTGATAGCAGAATGTCAAGACAGGATCGCGGAGATGAAGTCTTCAAAGGCTAAGAATGGAACTTTTTTAGCTAAAGGGGTTTCAAGTGCTCTTCCAGAGAGTAACAACGTTGGAGCACAGACAAGGGGGAAAGGAAATATGAAGATGAGGACACGCGGTGATGGACCTTCTGAAGACGTCAGCTTCATAGGTACAGGGAAAAAAGGGGGGAATAAGAGGAAGAGATTTGAGTCTGTACGTGGTGATGACGTAGTGGAAATTGACGGTGACGACTCCAAAGTTGCAAAGGTAAAAAGTAGGAGCAAGAAGTAGTGTATTGTTTTCTGCAGAGTGCTCGTTTATGTAGCCACTATATGTGGTTCAGGCATTTTCCCATTTTGTGGCGTGCCAATGTGTAATGGTACTCTGCGTTAGTTTTTAAGTTAGTTATGGGTTCAAGGTTCTCACATTAGCACTAGCAAATATGTATGGAGACGGTGCGTTGCCATACATATAACACATGTACGTCTTCCTACATGAATTGCATTGGTGTGCTTGGCCACGCGGAGCCTATATATGATACACACTCTTCTACCTCTGTGTTCTCCATGTATTATGTACTATACTAAACCGTGGATCATGTATCAATTGCAAAATATACTTCTCTGTTACCATAGCTATAGTATTTATTTCATAATATTGTTGACTATCATATATTGTACACGGGTACAACCGCTCAGTGGTTGTGTAATCAAAACGTTTTGCCTGTATGTTTGCAAGTTGTAGAAGCATTACAAAAGTCATATGATTTATCCGATGGTGTTGAGCGGATTCCCATAGACGTGGTTGTCAAAGAAGACAAATATCTCGGACCCAATGATTTTGAGTATATTTTAGAGAGCTCATTAAGTGGAACTGTTTGTGTAGACCTAGACATGAACGCGTGGCAAGGAGGTGGCTGCCAGAGGTGTGTTTATGCGTGCGGAGTGGGAAGGAGGAACACATGCCCATGTGCTTATTTTGCTGCGGATTGTGCCCCGTACACCAAAGACGGCCTCCTTCATGAGCACTATGTTGAAATGGTAAGCTACAATTGTTAAGCATAGAAATTCATATATATAGGTTGACGATAGTAACGCCTCTCATTTTTGGGCGTCTCAATGGAAGTTCACGATTTCTCTGTTAATCTTCTTTTGCAGGCGCTAAATGAGACTTTAGCAATGGATACGACTTTGTATGAATACTGTGATAGTGCACGTTGTTCTAATAATTTTGAGGAGAGATGTATTGGACATATAACACGGACCTTTATAAAAGAATGTGGGACATCTTGTCAATGCAGTTCCGGTTGTGCTAATCGTGTTGTGCAAAAGGGAGTGACACGCAGACTGCATGTGCGGTGCTTCGTACATGGTGTATGAGTATTATCCATTTTCACCTTCAAACTCATATGTATTGTAAATGATTTATGCCTATTCGTTTATGGAGGCGAGTTTTTACATCTCTTTGCGCTTCGTTCTGCAGGTCTTTTGGGTCAACGACCAAGCGGGATGGGGCATTAAGACGTTGGAAGATTTGCCAATAGGCGCATTTGTCTTTGAGTTTGTTGGAGAGGTTATATCTAATGAAGATCTCGATACCCGAATGCGTAGCCATGGTAAGTATGCCCTAAACTTGGATGCGAAGTGGAGATTAGAAGACCAGCTCAGCGATGCAAAGTGTCTCTCGATTGATGCGACCTATCGTGGAAATGTCTGTAGGTTTTTAAACCACATGTAAGTGATTTCGGTGGGACATATTAGCACACCATGTTTCCGTTGGATTACTATGATATAGAAACATGAATACGTTATTTAATTCTTGTTTGTTTGTTCTCCCCGCAGATGCTATAACGCAAATTTGTTGCAGATCCCGGTCATCATTGAGACACATTTGATGGGCTACTATCACGTCGCCTTCTTTACCAATCAACTAGTTTTGGCGGGTGAGGAGCTGTAGAATGTGTAATTAGTTTTTGTGTTCACATGCGGATTAGAATTGGTTAGTTTCGGAAGTTAGCAAGTTAGTTTTGTAGTTTACTGGTAAGTTTGGGAAGTTATGTGAAAAGTTGGTTAAGAAGCGGAAACTCATGTGACGTTTGGAATCTGGAAGTTAGGTTCGGTTTTTTTTGGATAGAGACTTTGTGGAAGATGGATTCGAGGCCAGACTGTGATAGTCGTAAGCCGGGGCAAGCTTGGTGCTACCTCTTTGTTTCTTTTGATTTTGTTATTTTCTTTTGTAGGATTGTGATTAAGATTAAATATGAATGGAATTGGAGTTAAAGAACTGTGATTGTGTGATTGGAGATGAAGTTTATGAGCATTGTGTGAGAATTGTGAAGATAGAAAAGTTAGAGAATGGAATTATGAAAGTGAAGAGATTGTAATCTCCGTGAAAGAATTGGTTGTTGAAAGTGATTACGGGAAGATAATCACGTATTATTGAGTATATTGTACTGTGATTACAGTGAAGAAAAGAGAAATTGACATGATTATGAGATCATGAAGGAAGAGAATTGGAAATGTTAGGTTTAGAGTGATGTAAGAGAGAGTGATTGAGTGATAGAAATTGTTAAGAGAAGTTAGGAAGCAAGAGTGTAATCAATCGTGACAATAACATAGTGGCATTCATATAAACAATCTTTCCCCGCGAATGAATCCACCTATACTGATTTGGTGCTTTGGGTTTATTTCCAATCCAACCAAAACGATAACAGCAGGAGCTCACATGAGACTATGGGATAGATTTCCATGACACATCTAGTTTGGTTCCCACCTTTTGATGCGTATGTGGAAGCAAAGGTTGTCATGACAGAAGGAGCCGCCAACATACATATCGATGATAGTGTCTCAATTTCTCAGTAAGTTGAAATTTTTTTGGGACTTCGAACACTGAAAGCTATTATCTTTGTATAATTTTGTCAACTGCTCTTATGCCTTGGACAATATGTTTTCCATTGAATATGTGCACAAATGTATACATAATATACCACAAATACACCATATGTGGGTGAAATATACCACATGTGTACCAAATATACCACACAAAATACCAAATCATACTTCAAAAGGACTTCTGTACTACTAAATATGTGCTGTAATATTGATCTCGTTCAAATTATACTAGCTTGCGCATATTCAGCCAAAACAAAATCTTTCATGAAGGAATGAAGAGATTAAATTATGATAGGCATTGTTATCGAATGAAAACATTTTAGACCAAGGCCATTTTGTTCTAGAGCCTTTGTCTAAGATCAATGAGCATACAAGGACCAAAATATACTCATTCCAGAAATTAGCTATGTCTGGCTACAATTGCCTATAACCACCAAGAATTTGATATCTGCCAACCTAGGTTACTATGTACAATCCCAAGAAAACCTTGTTGTACTCAGTCATGGTTATATTGCACTACATACTACAGTACTATAGTAATATGTACAATACCTGCCTATATGAAGAATGTAAACACATATTGTAGCCTGACAAGGAGCTCGCTTACAAACTCTCTAGAGATGTCCTAATGACATCTATAACACCATATTCGTTACATTGGGAGATTTAGCAACTCCCAAATTAACACATGTAGATCATAAGAGCTAAAGTGCACATCTAATTTCTACAATATGGACGGATATGAGTTTCCATTAAATTGGGAGGTAATGTTTTCTACAAAAACCCCTAGAAAAATAAGTACTACGGATAACATTGCATTACGAATCTAACTATAATATTGAAAAGAAGAACACATTAGTCGACACTTCTTTTATACCACATGTGTTCATTGAATATGAATAGCTAAATATTCACACTCGATCCTATTAACCCGGATTAACACCATGCTCCAATTTAGCTAAAAGTGAGCTAAATGACGGACAAATATCCACTTGTAAGAGAATTAGCTAAACACATTTTGATGAGCCTTTTTTTATTTAAAAGAATTTCAATTCTCCTTGTGGAATACACATTGGCTAAAAATATATCACGAGTTTCAAATGATGGTGCTCAAAAGTGGGAAAAAAATTGCATACACACTACCTCTCTTCGAACTAAAGTGTCTCCATCACTTAGAGGTGCAATGAACTCAAAAAGGCAATTCCACACACTTTAGCTCCACTTGACCTAAAGTGCGCACCATTACTAAGTACAATGAACTAAATAAGAAGATTTGCTCACACTTTAGCTCCACTAGAGCTAAAGTGCGACTCAACATATACTTTCTATCATTCACCATGAAGACAATTACTGGTATTATTGGTTTCAAGATTAGAAGCAATTTATCATATTGTTATTTTAAAAAGAAAATAAAACATACTGCGAATTATCACCGATACGCAAAAATAATGGAGAGAATATTTCATAGCAATCATTGGCATCACATATAATAGTCATACAGAGTGTAAACAAATACAAATGTCTACAATCTCAGCACCAATGGATCTAACCATACTACATGAAGTATTACGCATCAGAATCCAAAATCTTGGAAAAGGAAAGTCCATTGATCTAAGTCCACTACAACTCGGACCTGGCAAGTGCTTCCAAAGAGGCCTTGATAATCGCTACTTGCCCCTTCGGAATTTTTGTAGTTGAATCTTGCACATGACCTCCATCCCTCTTTGAAGACCTAGGTTTCCATGCTGTCAAGATTGAATCGGTATTCTCCCACATTATGGCTATCCCCCTTTCAATTATCCAACGAAGGTTGCTATCAGTATCCCAATCTTTGTAGAACTTCACAACATCCCGATCGCGCGATATAGGGCGGTAGAATTGGATACGCACGGTGTTTGGGATATCCGGATTAGAATTAGGATCTGAAACCGCTTGAGCAATCCAAAATGGGCGCTCGTCCCCATCACAAGGCCGCAATGCAACAAAATAGCCAGCAAAAAGATCACGGCCAACTCTAAAAGAAGGAGGTGGACGATCGCGTCTCTGGCCAACAAAATGCTCATCTTCACGGTACTCCTCGTGAACCTCACCTTCCGCTGAGAACTCATCTTCAATGGCATGGGCAATTCGCGTCGTTGGCCAAAAGCCGTCTTCCAATGATATCGGTGTATCCATTGGAAGTGTCAGAGCATCTCTAACATCGCGCAAATAATACGATAGCGGCTCAAAACGCGAACGGGCTTCAACAGACTCCCGCGATGATTGCTCCCAGTGATCGATGAATCCTGAAAGTCCCTTCACTACCTCATGGAGATGCCGCATTGTAGAAGGCTTCAATGCATCAGGTTCTCCGCAAGGCCATAAAGACCTCCCTTCAGAATCCTCCTTCCACAATTTGATGCCACTACCTTCTCCTCCCTTAGGAAGCCAATCCTCATCATGACAAAGGATTTTATACTTCATTACCGGAGAACCACTAGAATCTACATAAAACTTGAACTGATGAGCCTTCGTATGACCCTGCAAAGCTTCATCACCGTCCGCAATCATATCCCCAATGAACTTCTTAAAGTCATGAACCTCTTGGATGAGATGCGGGATTGTGGGAACACTCTCATTTTTCATGAACGACCTCATGAGCAAAAGAATGGTTGGAAAACTCTCCTTCCTCAATGTCATACTCCAACGTCCAAATAATGCATCTATATCATCATGTGTATGACCAACTAGCATAAAATTAACATATACCTCGCGGAAGATGCGTTTTGCAACAAGAAGAGACCAAAAACAGAAAACAAATCTATTTTTGTTATCACCAACAGCATTGTCCATTTGCACGTTCAATATTGGTGGCAAAGGCCTCTCAGGAACTGGGATATCAGGAATCTGCCCTAATGGATCCAAACACATCTCTGCACCCCGTAACACGGCCGCATACAATGGATGAGAGCAAGATTCAGGAAAGAGTTGCCGGGACGATGACTTCGGAGGCGCCTCCAAGTCACGCAATAGTTTTGTGAACGACCCAACCGTGTAATTGGCATCATGGGAGTATAAATCAAGGCCGTGATGGGCGTAACGTTGGTCCACATGACCATGGGCAAGCATGCCTGTGATTGCAAGAGGCAACTTCGTAAGCCCATCTAAGTGCTTTGTTTTATGTGAAAAAATCGGGGACGCGGTCTTTGAGTGATCCATCTTATCATGCATGATGGTAAGAACCTCTTGGGGCGACGACTTTGATCGAAATCGGTTCACGTAGTACAAGTCCCGATGTGAGAAGGCAGAATCGATGTGAACCTGCATCTTCTTTTGCCATAGCAGCGATGCTTGTGTTCCAGGTTGAGTAAGCTTCTTCTGATCCTGGTATTTGTCACACGTAGAACAACGGGCGAAGTTGTCTCCACCTCTCTTGGCATAGTACTCAGGAAAGCTCACTCGCCGAATCTTACTCAAGCTTGAGGTTGAGATTGGCGGCAATCCACAATCAGCGAGATGATCATCAAGAAGCGGTATCTGATCCTTCAACTTAAAACTTGCAGGAAGGACCTTTGCCACAGCCTTCTCACCAGATGGGAGAAGGCGGGACTTGTGACGCATGTGGTCCGCATGTCTATCGAGAATGGCTCCAAGAGCGGCAGTAGCCACAACCGTATGACCTCTAGGCTTACGCAAACCGGTATTTCCATGGTGTTGAGCCGCATGACCAGCGGCAGCGTCCTTCGCATTCCGATAGAAAGTACTCGAACTTACACCCATGATTTTCATCCAAGCATGGACACAAACGTCCACACCCTCTAGGGTCACAACCTTCCTACCCGAAGAGTTTCTATGAAACTGTCTATGAACGTCGAGTTTGATATGATTTCTAAACTACACAATGGTCTCACAGTACAAGCGCATCCGAAGGACTTTTATTTTATCTCTAGGATAGTATTGTACACAGTTCTCACTGCAACAACTATTGCTCGCAACTGCGTTAATGGAAAGAGGGGTCATGAGAAATTCAGCATTCCTGGACACTGTTGGACGTGTATTCCTTGAGGAATTGTCGTAAGAACGGGAGCTCCCACCTAGAGGTCTGTTACGCTCAACCAACCAGACATTCTAAACGTCCCTAAGGCAATGATGGAAGAGACTCACACCGTTTAAGAAGACTTGTTGAATAGGCCAGGACTTAAACGAGTACCTCCACTCATCAGGAGCTTCCTCCAGAACAGAAGTACTGGACACCTGTACTACAACATTCGAATCCCCAAGACGACTAGAGGAACCTAGAATTGCAGTGGACCGGACATTGCGAACCAACCCCTCTGCAACGCGAACACCCGAACCATTGTGAAGCGAAACAATCATCCCGACCCAGAGACGGCGAGGAATAACATCAAACTCAGGAAGGTCAGGGTTCACGGGAGCGTCAACATGAACATCGTCGTCCTCCAAAGACGACATTCTGCATTCCAATGAGGTAAATATTAAATAACCCTGCCAAATAAGAATAGGTGAATACCTTGTAGGAATAGACATCAATGAAGAAGCATATGAAGAGGTAAAGTGTGGCGCTTGAAAATACATTTGATACAAGTGAATTGACAATAAAGAACAGGCAAATTTAGCTCGACTCGAGGTAAACTGATGCGGTATTATATGACAAGTAGAAAATTTAATGCGATTAGTTTTAATCCGAATATGAAATAATCTCACCCTCGACAATGACAATTTAGCCCGATCGGACCTGATTTAATGACTATAAGACACAATGTAATTTTATCCCGAGTCGAGTTAAAAAGACATAGAAAATAAGGTAGATCAGTTTAGCTCGAGTCGAGATAAACTGTCCTTTGAAAGAAGGTAAGACAGTTTAGCTCGAGTCGAGCTAAACTGTCGAAACATTATAGTAGGACAGTTTAGCTACATACGAGCTGCACTATCCTACAATATTGAATCAACAGTTTAGCTCGACTCGAGCTAAACTGTCTTACCTTCGATAGAAGGACAGTTTAGCTCGACTCGAGCTAAACTGACAATAATGATATTGACCGACAGTTTAGCTCGAGTCGAGCTAAACTGTCCTTCAAAGGAACGTAAGACAGTTTAGCTCGAGTCGAGCTAAACTGTCCTTCCGCAATTCTCGGTGCCTTTGTCGGGATTCGTATGGGAAAACTCTTCCGCCTATGAATTTGACTCTCTGTATACTACAACCCAAATCTTTCCGTTAGTCGTCAAGAAACTCTCACTGATGCTTCAAAATCACAATAGCAGCTGGAACCAGCGCAATAACCCTACACACTGTCACATCCTAATTGCTAGAGACTATGCATGGAGAATGCAAGAAGTATACATTGTGTACCTTATGAAGAAGACAACCGGTACGTTGTTGCCTCACCTGCTCAACCGTGCGCAACCTATAGGTGTTGCCCTCTTCAAGCTCCGACAGTCGTACTACCTCCAAGCCTCTCCACAACAACCTTGCACAACAACCAAAGCGAGAAGGAAACAAATGAAGAAAGTTTTCGAGTATCGGCGAGGTCACTCACGGACACACGAACGTTTCAGAATTGGCGGGAGGAAACTTCAGAATTGGCGGGGGGGGGGACTTTTTCACAGCCCCTAAAAAGTGCAAATTCGAAATCTTAGCGGGAAACTGAATCAACTATTTCCCGGTTGACTAAAATAAGGAAAGGTCAATACCTCGAATATACTCGCACATGCGAGTTATATACACGATTTTAGGGTAACGCTCAGGGTTTTGGATAGGTTTAGGTTTAGGGTTTAGGGTTTGGAGTTTCGGGTTCAGGGTTTGGAATTTAGGTTCAGGTTTAGGGTTCACGGTTTAGGATCCTTGGTTTAGGTGATATCTTTTGATGTCAATTCATTTCAATATAATAATACTTTGAAGATTCATGATATTGACAATTCAACTAAGGTATAGGGAAATGTAGAGAAGATATTGAGATGATTAGAAATAGTTTTTATTACAATCCAAATAGGACTTATCAATTATGTTGAAATCAAAGACCTTAAGAGACGAGTAGCATTTAAAAAAACAAAAAAACATATTATATGTGCACGTGTATTTTTAGCCAAAACAAATGTATTCAAACATGCTTTGGACATCATTTCTTTGGGGTTTTAAAAATGTGCGTCATGTAACTATTTCATCATCAATTTAGAATGTGCATTCTTTGGCAAGAATCCCAATGTCCCCATGGTCTAGATTTGCAATTGAAATTGGTTACTTTCCACTTAGAGGTACTCAAAGACTTGAAATGTGCGCAAACTAATATTTCAATTAAAATATCTTATTCTTGAGTTCACATTGTATTTTCATGACTTTAGGGTGTGGCAATCTAAGCATGACATAAAAGATGGAAGATTTCTTGACCATATACAATTTATTTCATGTTTAGACGTGAAATTGAAGACTTTGTCATTTGTAAAACATAGAGAGTGGAACAATATTAAAAGATTTAAATAAGAAACGGAGAGACCTCCTCACGACAAAAAAAAGGATAATCAAAATATAAAATATAACTAATACAAAGTGTATCATTTAGTGCATCAGGCATAATTTAATGTTCGTAATGTAAGTAATTTTGAATTTATTTATACATGCAAAAATGGAATAATTAGTTTTTGAGCACGTTCTAGTGGTCGCAAATTATATTTTAAATTCTCAAAATTTTATAGAAGGATGATAAAAGTAATGAGGCATATTTATAAGTAATGTATTTTCTCAATGAGAGGCATATTTATAAGTAATTTATTTTCTCAATGAACGTCTTCATTAAAAGTTATGCAAGCCAAAAGAGAGACTTCTCGATTGCCGGCACATCGAGCAACCTAAAAAACCTTTTGCTATGACACAGTATGGAATGTGGTATTTTCAATACATAGAAGTAATATTAGAACGAATGATATTGTGAAAAAATATGTTATTTTTCTGGTGAAAAATAAGATTACATATTCATTCATCTATTTTTCACATTGTCACATATTATTGATTTAGGGTACCAAGAATACTTAGACTTCATATCCACTAAAAACTAGGGGATCGTCATATTTTTTTGTTTTTTAATATTACTATTAGAGATTTAGATCCACATATTATGAAAATCCTTTTAAAATTCAAAAGATTACTATTCCACTTGTGAAATACTTATCCATAAAGAGAAGTACGGAGTTCAAAATGATTGTTTGAAGAAGTGGAAATACACATTGCACATACATCAGCTCAGTTTTTAGCAGAGGTGTGTACCATCACTACATGCAGTGAACTAAAAGGAGTGTGTGCACACACTTTAGCTCCACTCGTGCTAACGTGTGCCTCATCACTAGGTGCAGTGAACTAAAAAGATAATATGCACAGATTAGCTCTACTAGAGCTAAATTGTGCACCATCACTAAATGGAGTGGATTAGAAAGCAAAAATGCACTATGTAGCTCCAGTATACAGAAGATGGCTTCTAGAGAAGTGGAAACTAAATAGGAATGCACACAGTAATTGTAAAATTTACAATAAGTGTATTGACAAAACTATATTATACTAAATGCCAACCACTACACTAAATGTCAATCCTAGTAAATAGTAGAACATAAAGTTTTTTACTTGTGGACAATTACTGTAGGGAACCTTAATCATGATTTGATTACATCTTGAGCATCATAGTAAAGAAGGGTTGAGTGCATGTAGAAAAGGAAGAATTTGCAGAAAAGAGCTTGGGAATAAGCGGACGTAGGTATGGAGCAAAAGGAAAATATAAAAAATTGGACAAAGTAGAATGTAAAATATGGAGGGAAAATGAAACTACAAGTAGAAGACTGGAAATATAAGAACATTCTTCTGGAAACGAAAATGAGAAAAAAAAGGAATATTGGAAAAGGAAAAAACTTAAACATACAATAAATATAGGAATACAAGTAAAATACTCATTAGATATCCATCACATAATACGCATTCAATGTGCATTACATATTCAGTAAATATTAATTAAATACTCATTAAATATTCAAATACACATTAATTTTACATTAGAAATTTATGCACTATTCATTAACTATTCATTAACAGTGCATTTAATACTCTTTAAATAATCATTAAATATATAAATATTAATAAACTATCATAAATATACTTTTAAAACTTCCAACATTCAATAAATAAAATTCCAATATTCTTTAATTGTGCATAAAAGTTAGAGATATACCAATATACATGAATTATCCTCTAAAAAATCATTACAAAGTCATTAGTTATTGGCTAAATATTTGATTACACATTAAATATTCATTAGATAATATTAAATAATGTAAAGAAAATGCAAGAGATGGGAATGAGAATAGTTGTGGATAAAAGGATATGAAATTGAGGTTGAAGATGAGACGAAGAATAAATGCATGGCGACCGGTAGGCTGAAGACTTTGAGCTTATACTTTTTATCAAGTATCAAAATTGTGTGCTAGGGAAGAGTTTTGATAGAGGGCTATTACGAAATGAACTGTAGTAGGTGAATGAATGAGGGATAATATTCAGGACAATGGTGGCTAAAACTAGTTGCCAACTTGTTGACAAATAGTGTACTAGAAAAAGATAATCTCCACCGGGGCCGAGTGACCGGAATGCAAGAATAAACACGGTAAAGCCGACTCCGTGAGGCCTAGGCCGGTGTCCCGACCCACTGGAGTGGCGGCGCCGGTTCCTCTAAATAGTAAATTTACAAAAAGTACAGGGGACACCAAAAGTCCCCGAGAGCATGTGTTCAAGCATGAAATTACACGAGGGAATTAAAAGAAATCAATAAAAACCTTCCAAAAAATTAGCCTACTATGGCGTTAGTGCTGGGCGCTGGCGTTCCCTCACAGTGGCCAATTTGGGGACGGTGCGGGGGGAAAAGGGTGACCCCCCTCACTTCATCTCAAACTTGGGCACCTTCCCTCTAGCGTGGAAAATTCTCCGTCAGAGGTGGAGATGCTCTAACTACAATATTTGTACCGTTACAGTAAAAGCAAAATGAAGTGAAAAGTACAGAAAAAATTCACAATTTAGCTCTATTAGAGCTAAAGTGTACACCATCAGTAAATGTAGGGAATTATAAAGCAAATACGCACACTTTAGCTCCATTAGAGCTAAAGTGTGCACCGGCATTTATTTTTTAATTATACAATTGCAAGATGTGGTCTTAACATACTTATTGTCTGTTCGATTGTCATAGAAAATAAACTCAAACTCATTAAAAAGCAAAACTTGAATTCAAAGTAATAGAATCTTAAAATCGTAGCTTTAAAACTCTCTTAAGTGTGCTTCACCTAATAGTTGGTGTAGGAGGAACTTATATATATCGATGGTAATGAATTTACTCCTTGTGTAATGCAAAAATTGAAATCGAGTGAAGTGAAAGCCAGCTGATCCACTAAAACCATGAAAGAAAACTAAACACTAAATACTATAAACGTTCACTTTCGTCCAATTTAAGTTTGTGTATTATTGAGAAAATGTCAATTTAGAAGTTTTAATTGAGATCATACGAATGAAATTGGAAATAATCACTTTCCTTTTGCTACGTGTTCGTTGCCCCAAATTATGCAAAATTGTAGTGTTAATGGCTCCGAAAAATTGTGTTAGAAATTTACGAGTACACAAATACTACAGGCGCGTAATATCTTGAACTTATTCTGGTAAAATTAAATTGGCTTCTTAAAAGTCCGGGTATCAGTAACGAAGGTTTAGGATTTGTGGAGCATCCGGCATAATACCCGGGAGTTACACCCCAATATCGCAAAGGGTATCCCGAGGGTATCTCGGGACCACCAAACGGCCACAGGGTTTCGACCCTCACGGCTTTAGGTGGCCCAGAAACTTCCCCACGATCTCGTGGCGCGAGCCATTTTTCTATTCTTTTCGTTGCAGTCCAGGTTTTCCGTGTACTTCCAGGCGTTGATGTTTTGTGAGTTTTGTGAGTTGATGCGTTAGTTTGTGTTAGTTTTGTTATCTACAGGGATTGTTATGTTTTTACACTGTAGCGCTGTGTATAGGTTCCGCATGCAATTTCTGGAGTCTAGGGTTTCCTGCGCATAGGGTTTGTAGGACGTGCGATTTGTTGTTGTGTGACTTTGTGTACACTGTAGCGCCAGAGTTTAGGGCTGTTTGCGTGAGACTGTGTGAGATTTGTGAGAGTTTGTGTGAGTTTGAGAGAGTTTGTGTGAGTTTCTGCGAGTGTGTGTGAGTTTCTGTGAGCGTGTGTGAGTTTGTGTGAGTTTCTGTGAGTGTGTGAGTTTCTGTGAGTGTGTGTGAATTTCTGTGAGTGTGTGTGAGTTTCTGTGAGCGTGTGTGAGTTTCTGTGAGCACGTAGAGTCTAAAACGGCCGTGCGTGGAGGATTGACGTGAACAAGTAACAAGACTTCCAGCTTTTCCAGTCGGATTTCTCAGTTTTAAAGGTAAGTGCACTCAATCAGTCTTGCATTTCTTTTGATATTTGTGTAGTTTTGCTTTTGATATGATGTGTTGAAACATAATATATGTGTAGCATTGCTTTTGATGTATGTGTCACCACGTAGATGAGAGTGTATATTGGTTTCAATGTGCTAGTTTGAATGTGATGATTTGAATGTGGTGATTTGAATGTGGTGGTTTTGTGGTGGTTTGTGGATATTTGTTGTGCTAGTTTAAATGTGCTGGTTTGTGCTGGTGTAAATGTGCTACTTTCTGCTAGTTTGAATGTGCTGGTTTCAATGTCATTGTTTCAATGTGCTGAATTCAATGTGTTTATTTCAAAGTGCTGAATTTCAATGTGCCCATTTCAAAGTGTTGATTTCAATGTGAAAGATTTCAATGTTTTGGATTCCATGTGCTACTTTGATTGATTTTGTGTGTGGGTTTGTAATTGTTGTTGCAGGAAGTCTAGTTCTTGCAGAATTTGTCTGGGATTAAGGTTCATAAGCAATGGCTGAAAGGTAAAATCCATACTCTCACCCAGGAGCCCTAAACCCTACGCCTTCAGTATCATATAACGAATGACGAATCTGTACAATCTGCGATGAATACGCTATTCATTGAACACAGTTTAGCTCGAGTCGAGCTAATGTGGGAAATCCATATTGCACTATTGTCCACACTTTAGGTCGACTCGAGCTAAAGTGTGCCTCCACTGTGCACTAATATCCACACTTTAGCTCGAGTCGAGCTAAAGTGGGCCTTTTCTGTGCACCTTTGGCCACACTTTAGCTCGAGTCGAGCTAAAGTGGACCTTTCCTGTGCACATCTGGCCACACTTTAACTCGACTCGAGGTAAAGTGTGATCAATGAAGCAAACACGAAAGCGCACTTTGGCGCAACTAGAGCGTAAGTGTGCCAAATGTGCACAGAAAAGTCCCACTTTAGCTCGACTCGAGTTAAAGTGTGGACTATAATACACTATCGAGGTAACATAATAGCTCGACTCGAGCTAAATTGTACGACTGCGTACGTCTTTGGTTGCGCTAAAAGCGACTCCTTGAAATAAAATCTTAATATAAACTCTTAAACACTGGGTTTAAAATAAAACATGGCCTCTCTGTAAAGCCTACACACTTTACCTCGAATCGAGCTAAAGAGTGAGACAATAAACATAAAGAACAACTCAAACACAACAACATTCGAACTTTACACAGTCCAAATGTATAGTAATCCAATGATACCGACGACCCAACTCATGGCCACTTCTCGTTTTATTTTCACATGTGTGCAAGAGCTTCACTCTCGCTTCCACCACTTGAGAACCTCAAAGAGTGATGTTCGTGAGTGATTGAAGCGTGAACTGAAGCTCTTTCGCAGTTCTGAGAGTTAAACAAGAAGTAGCCATGATTTGAATAGAAATGTATAGGAAAGTCGTTTGAATGAATACTGTAGGTGTCAGAACTGTTCAGCTATGCATTCCATGCATGAGCACTTTAGCTCGAGATGAGCACTTTAGCTCGAGTCGAGCTAAAGATGAAGCTAAAACTTGAATACAACATTGATACATTGGTGTAATTGCAGTCTCCTAATTCAACTCACGTCTACTTTCCGTTCACCTCTCATAAATCGTGCAAGAGCTTCAGTCCCGCTTCAACCACTTGAGAACCTCAAAGAGTGAGATTCGTGAGTGATTTAAGGGGGAACTGAAGCTCTCCCACATTTCTGAGAGTTGAACGAGAAGTAGGCATGAGTTGATTGTAAGCGTCTAAGAGAACGTTCTAAATGACTAAATTTTGTTGTAGAGTATTACTCACATACATGAATATCAGTACACTTTAGCTCGAGTCGAGCTAATGTGTGATGACGATGGGGACGACAACAACCACTTGGATTACTGGGAGTTGAAGGACCCATTGATGACACTGAAGTGGACGCTTCTGTGGGCGACCTATACGGATCATGTAGTGTTTGGTCAGACCTTCGCTGGTGCTATCGTCGATCCCCAGTACATCGACTTCAAGACCAAAGTTACTGATGTAGTCCACGAAGATAACGATCACGTTAAGTTGTCGTGTGAGACGACCACTGAGTCCTTAGATCCGTATTTCTTTACTATTATAGTAAACAATAGTTCATCTCCCTTCTGTATCTTGGATTTGGTCGATTCTCTTAGGTCTTCCAAATTTGAGGAAATAGTGACCCAGGTCGAGCATGAGATCTCCCTTAAGAAATGGGAGACTAGTAGCGGACAGCCGCTGAAAGCAAAGGCTATAGCTAATAAACTGCGCGTCATTCTATCTAGAATGAGTACCTTTGCCGCTCTAGGTAAGGCCAAGAATATCGCGGCAAGACGCCCGATAGAACTTTCAACGGTTTCGGGGGCCGTGACCGGTAGCCAGGACATGAGTCAAGCGTCGGTACCGGTTAGAACTCCAGGTGCAAGAACAAGTCGAAGCACTCTGCGCAACACGCTGTCTGCTTCCCCCGTCAAGAAGCGGTCAGCTGCCAAGAAGCCGGAGACCTCTTCAAGAAAGAAGTCGAAGCTCGTATCGGAGGAGGAGCTAGCCAATTCGATGGCCTCTGCACTCTCGGAGCTCCCCAAGGCGCTCGGATACGGAGAGACAATCGACTACAACAACGTCCAACAGATTTACCAGAAATTCTGGACGAAGTGTCAGAGCTGCTTTTTCAAAGGCGATAGAGAGATGAAGATCGAACTTGACGTGATGAGGTTGCATAATGTACCGCCGGAGTGGACGATCCGTGCGTTTGAGCCTCGGGGCATGGAGGAGTTGAAGCATTACTACCTCCAAATGCCAGACAAGACGCAGAAGCAGACTCTCTGCGTCATGCCGAAGCTCGACACTATGCCGACGACTGTGGAGGAGCTCAGCGACTGCGACTTCTACATCATCAACGGCCAGTACAGTGTTGCTGCCTCAAAGGAGATGATTAACGGCAACGTTCCAGAGGTGATGAGAAGGCACTTCCGAACATGGCAATGTTACATTGTCTAGACGTAGGATCCGGAGAAGCTGAGGAAGATTTCCGCGTATTATAATCGCGTGAATCATTTGGTCCAGTTCAAGCCGACGTGGGCAACAAATATCCTCGGCTCCCGTGCTTTGTGGATCCAAGCTGGGAGACCAATGCCGAAGCACTCCGCCACAGGCGTTCACGGGTCTCACAAGTCAGGTCGGAGAACGGTAGCGGAGATTGCAAATGACAAGAAGTTTGAGGTAATATATCATAACCAAGGTCATGCACTTTAGCTCGACTCGAGCTAAAGTGCAAATGCGCTCTGTATCTGTACAGTCATATGTATAGATAAGAAATCGTCATTGTCTGCTCATGGGTTGCAAGTTAGCTCGACTCGAGGTAACTTGCAGTATTTGGACCCTACTGGACATGTTAATATTCCTGCTTTATTGTATACTCAAACGACCCTTTTATGTTCTGCGCAGCCATTTCTTAACGCGGTTCGTGAGCGCTTCGCAATGATCGACATTGCGAAGAGCCAGGCGGCGCTCAAGAAAGCTGGGAAGGCGAAGGAGCTTTCAATTACGAACGAGGTGAAGATCATCACCGCGACAGATGAAACCTTCGAGCTTTGGTCCGATGTCATCTCTTCTGCGGCGCATGGCGACCTCATCAACGTCGATTCAACTTCGACGCCCTTGGCAAAGTTAAGGACGCGAAGTCTTGGGTTCCTGAGAAGGATGGGGTTCTGACGCGCGAGTTCTTCAAGTTTCTCGGCAACATGACCGAAGCCGATCACGCGAAAATGTGCAAGCACATTCTCAATCGATCAGGGCCATCTCGGAAACTGCCCTACCCTAAGGTGGTCATCAAGCTGCCAAATTCTGCGCTAGAGGATTGCTATACAGCCCGGGACTGGGTGGATCGGAGGAAGAGGAAGGAGGTCGCTCGGATGGAGCTTCAACTGATCAGGCCGGAGTTGGCCTTCTTCAACAGCACTGGAGCGTACAGACATTCAAACTGGCGGACGTTCAAGAAGAACTACAACGTCAGCAAGGCCTCCAAGCGTACCCTCTTGGATTGGGGTCCACCGGATTCTTACTACGCCAACTCGAGGCAGACGCAGTTTCGCAACTGTAAATGTGAAGATCTCTCTCCGTACGCGAAGGAGTTCTTCAGAGTCTTCATCGATGTGCGGTCGCGGTTCGTTTCACCAGTGGGAGCCCTGCACTTCCGTTCTTACAAGGCGGCAACGAATTCGCTCAGGACGTGGCCTTCGGATTCGTGGCGCAACCTGGGCTGCAATGTGAAGCTCGGCATCATCAACTTCCGGAACATCCCTGGGTTCTCTGGGACGTCATCGTCGTCGTTGGAGAGGCCCTTCTTCGACGAGTTCATGACGATGTTCGCATCGAAAGGGCAGCCTCCCCTCACCGATCTTCCAGCCTGGCTCTTCATTTGCGGCAACGAGCAGTCACACCTTCAAGTGACAGCGTTTGTTGAGGGCCCGTCGTTGTGCCATGGATACGATGTGCTACAGTCGAAGTATCTTCCCTCCGAGAACGAGCGCCTCGGAGGATTCGCGCCGAAGACCAACAACGCTCTAGACCCGGTTCGGCTCCTCTTTCTCTTCAAGAAGGAGCTTACGGTGATCCCGGCCGTAAAGAAGATCTACGCAGCTCCAGAGCATGTGCTGTACACGAAGCTGCGCAAGTACAAAGAGTTGGCGTACTCCATGAATTTGAACGAGCTGAGGATGGAGTTCTTCATCAAGGTCCTGGAGCTGTTCTGCAAGAGGGGGGAATCTGTTGTCCAGCTGTTTGGCGGGACGAAATTATTGACAGCGAGTGTGGTAAGCATCCCTGCAGTTTAGCTCGAGACGAGCTAAACTGTTTATTCCCTTTCTGACTCGTGCATAGTTTCAATGAGGTCATGCCTATGCTGTTTGGTGACACTTTAGCTCGACTCGAGCTAAAGTGTCTGCTTTTACTTGTAGGATTTGATGGATGTCATTTACTTCGTTCGTATGATTTGAAGTTATAATAGCTGAGTTTTCATACCAGCAATTGTTTGTAGTGAGTTTAGCTCGACTCGACTTAAATTGAATCTTGTTCAATCCATTGGTGTGCAGATGCTGGACCTTGAGGCATTCTGCATTTCTCACGACACCGATGAGCAGGATCTCGACGACGCCTTTGAGGTCGCCTTGACGTTGAATCGGGCCGATTTCGATATTTCTGCGTATCACGTCAACTCGGAGATCTTCCCCGAGCTTGGAGATGCCGTTGGAAAGGGGAAGGGAAAAGCCATTATTGACCTCGGCGATGAGGAGGAAGATGCGGAGCCGACCGCTATGGTTGCGTGCCCGATCTCGAGCACCGTCACTCCGGATAATGAGTCCCAAGACGACTTCGTTGACGCTACTCCGCTTGAGTTTCAGAGTGCCTCTCAATCTGAAGCAGGAGACACAATTGCTTCCTCACGACAACGACTCGACTTCCCGGAGTTGGATTCGTTGGAGATTTCCGACAGGCCTCATTCAGCTCCCACCTTGGGCGCTTCAACCGCTCGTCCCGCGGCCAAGAAAAGGAAGGTTGCTAGCGCGAGCACGCGCTCTCCGTTGGCTATCGTAAGCAGCGCTCAGGATGACAGCAGGTTGATCTCCCTTGAGAAGAAGCTCGAAGAGGAGGCCACGCGGATGAGGTTGATGGAGCAGCGGCTTGCGGAGCGCGACGAGGAGCTCAGGGATCTGCAGCGGAGGCATGACGATGAAATGAAGAGAGACCAAGATCAGAGGCATGCCGAGATGATGCTCATGATGCAGAGATTCATGTCGGCTAATTTGCCTACTGCCGCCACAGCACCGCCCGTAGTTATTGCTGCAATCCCCCAACCTCCCGCATCACCGGACGGCGGGTCTGCGAGTCCGTCTCTCGATTTGCAGCTACCATATCCGTCGGGTACCTCCCCCGTCTCCAGTGGGGCTCAATTGCTTCCTGTTCTCCCTTCCGCATCGGCCCGCCCCTCTTCCCCTCCGAAGTCGCCCGATCGGGACAAATCTATCGCAGATGTCCCCAGGTCATCGTCAGGTTAGTGTAACGTAGTTGCGAGTGTATAGAGGCAGAAGATTTTGTAAATGTCCAATTTTGTACTCCAGTATTTATTTTGTTAATATTACAGTGCACGGCGAGCACTTCAGCTCGACTCGAGCTAAACTGCTTGACATCTAACCACTGTGACTTGTATCCGTGTCCTCTGTGCCCATCCGCTGATAGGGTGAAGTTGTTGAATTTTTCCAGATCTAAGTTTCGGTGATGACGCGATTGCTCAACCAGTCATAGAAGAGGTCGTCCAAACTGCAGTCCCAGTCATAGAAGAGGTCGTCCAAGTTTCAGCCGTGCTCGTAGACGAGATCGATCATGATTCTGAGCCACCTCTTCTTGTCCCAGAACCGTGCCCCCAAATGGATGTCGGGCACTCCGGGCCCCTTGACAGCATGCAGGGTTCGTTGGGATCGATGGGTGCCCGAGACAAAATGCTGCAGGACGATGAAGTTCTCGAGGTATTCTTCTAACTCTTTTTGAACTCCACTCATTCCCCCATCACTCGTCCCCCCATTTATCTCTTTTGTTCTACGTATTGTTGATTTGTCGTTGTTAATGAATCTGTAGTAATATTGGTCGTTCTCCTGGCGTTTCCGAATCAGGTCGGCGAGGCATCAATAAATGATGCCAATAATCTAGAAGAAATACCTAGAGTCCAATCAGATATCGAGGGCAGGTGGTTGAACATTGTGCTGGACCTCAATGGGATTCTATGCACGTGTGAGCCGTCGTGGCAGGCCAGAGGATCCAGGGACTCTATCCCGTCCATTCACTCGGCTTCGCTGCCGGCCGAAGTAGGCCCTAAACTAGTTCGAGTGCGCCCTGGTTGTGCTGAATTCCTTAGGAAGTTGTCTAAGATTGCCACCATCACGATCTGGAGTTCGATGATGGAATCTACAACGCGTCAGATATGTAATTATCTTTTTCAGCATAGTTCTTCGTACCCTCTCAGGATCTTTGGTCATGAGAGTTGCGATAGGGTTCCCGAGCGTAGAGTCGGTAGCAGAACATTCTACATGAAGGAATCTGGCACTCAGAAGGACATCTTCTTGAAGACCTTATCGAGCCATCTCTTCAATAGGTTGGGTCGTGAGTATACTCCGGCAAATACGCTTGTCATTGACGACAGCCCGATTAAGCACATGCTCAATTTGCCGGAGAACGTCCTTCTTCTTCCATCATGGTCGCACAAACATGTTGGCGCGAGAGACGACTCTGTATTGTTGGAGGAATTGCTGCCATATCTCTCTGACCTTCATCAGTTTCCGGGTGGTCTAGCGCAGTACCGGGCCGAACATCCCTCTGGCCGGGAGATGTTTTATAATGATCAGAAGACGTGTGGTCAGTCTGCGAGTATCTGGAACGCAATCCAAGCGTTTCAAAATCTCCGCTCTTAATGCCGTTGGGAACGCTTAGATGCCTTTTACACTTTAGGTCGCATAGAGCTAAACTGTATCGATTGACTGCAGCTCGATGTTGTAAATTTTGTTGGACCATTTTTTGTGTATATTTTTTTTATAAATGAAACTGAGATGTTTCACCGCTTTGTTTGTTGTGGGAATTGGATATCTACTGCTGATGGAATGTCGTGCTATTTTGAATGATTGGAATCTTCATCTATTGTTCTAAGGTATGTGAGCGTTGCTGTGGTTGAAATTTCTACAGGACTGTGACTGTCGGGCGTCCGTGGATTCCTTGCTAGGGCCAGAGGAGTTCGTCCTTTCTCTTCGGAGTAAAGGGCTTTTGTTGCACTCTGCTGCAACCGCGCAATCAACCATGGATTATTCGACCATGGCAGTGGACGACGAAGTTGTTGAAAGCCCTACTGCGCGGGAGCCAATTCATGATAGGAACAACTCGCCTTCGCCGCAGTGGCCTCGTTTAGTTCCTGGGTCCCCGCCTTTAAATCCGGATAATTGTACTCCAGCAAAGCGTATTCTCTATGACGGTTTAAGGGGTGGTACTTCCCAACGCTCGCTTGCGGTGCGTGTTATGATGACCTCCAATTTATTGCACTATTGCGATGTTTTGGCCTAGACAATTTTGGTTTGTTGTTGAGCTACATTGCACTAATGTAGTTTTGGTTCATTTGAGCTTGTTTTTTTGTTGGGGGTTAAATGTGCTCTATGGATCTTTCCTTTTGCATTTTAGCTCCATCCGACCTAATGTGTGCTAGGATGGATCTCAATGATTAAATTTTCATGTGTGTTGTGTAGCAGCATTCGACCTAAAGTGTATTTCTTTGGATTGTGTGTGGCGCCTATTGTGCAGGAACCATTCGGTAAATGTCTCCGTCCCCGAACTTTGTCAGGAGATGCTGCTAGAGGCAAATGCTCTCCTTCCCCCACCCGCCGGCACTCGCTGCCCAAATCAAACAGTGACGAGGTGCGTAGGTGGGGTTTGCAGCGTCTTCTAGAGAGTCCATTAATGCAAGAGAATGGCGCAACATGGACAAGGCAACGTCAGAGGGCTTTTTTGAAGACGCGTATAGAAGCTTATGGTGGAACTCCGTAGACCATTTGATTAGTGATAGGACGATTGTGTTTTGCCTCAGGGTGAATGAGTGTTGTTTGTGATTTTTTTCATGAAGTTATAAATAAAGCTTGGAATAATGGTACATGCTTCTTTTAGCGTTACCGTTTTTTGGGACATTCGGCTAATTTGGTCCATCCATGTAATGAAATATAGTATTCTTGGAGCATTGTTGATATGCTTTGCACCTACAATTGTCTATATATATTGATACTTTAAAGATCATATATCTTCAAAATCATGGAAATCTCTCATTATAACGAATATGGTGTTAACGATGCTAAGACAACGGCAAGGTTCCTGTTCGAGCAAATCATGATGAGAATTGGACACCCTTTGGAATTAATGAGCGACCGAGGGACCCATTTCCTGATCGTGGTAGTGTCAGACCTCACCGGACGGTATGACATCCGATACCGGAAGACGACTCCCTACAATCCGAAAGCGAACGGGTTGACGGAACGTGCGAACGGCATCATTTGCAAGATCCTGACCAAGGTGGTCGCCTCACACAAGATGGACTGGGACCGGAAACTAAACTCAGCCGTTTATGCCTACAACACGGCATACAAGAGCACCACTAGTAAGAGCCTATTCTTTCTGGTATATGGGCAGGAAGTACAATAAGCTGTCGAGACGGGGGTAGAGACCTTCCGGATCTTGTCCTTCCGGCATGGAGACCGAATTCCGGACATACATCAACGGCTGGATGATATCGACACTCTCAAAGAAAGCCGGATGGATGCCTTGGAGAGGACGACATAAATCCAAGTAAGTCGGAAGGAGGCGTATGACCGGAAGTTGCCAAAGGACAATGGAATTCAAGACGATAGTTTGGTACTCCTCTATGATAGTCGACATAAGGATTTCCCAGGTAAACTGCATACCCGTTGGATGAGGCCATTTAGAGTTGTGCAAATTTACGCCAACGGCTCTCTTCAACTAGAGGATTAAGAAGGAAGACCGTTGGACACCAGAACTAACGGCTCTAGAGTTAAGCTCTATAATCCAGAAGGTCATGCCGGTAGCGTGAGCAAAGGCCCTCACGGTTGAAAAAGGGGAAATGTGGGACTCTGTCCCCACATGGTGCTGGAAGTTCACCATAAATTCCGGCCAGAATTTAAAAAATTAGTTAAGTAGTTACGATAGTTCGTGCTAGAATACAGCCTATAGTCTTGATGTAAGAATATAGTCGGATGGGCCTAACTGCAAACCCTAGTTAAGCCTAAAGCTGCTAAAAACAAAGCCAGAGAAGTTACCGGAATTTTTGGTCAGTCAGTTATCCGAAACTGTCAACCGGAACTGTCACCATCAACTGTCATCATAATGCCGTACTAACGGCTAGACTACTTAAGGCTGGGGTTCGGAGGGAAACTCTTTCTTTTTATTTCTTCTTCGCGTGTTAAGGTTCCGCTCCAACGCTTTCTCTCTCCTTTTCTCTCTCTCCCCCTCACTCTTACGGTTTTCTAACAGCTAGCCGTTAGGGTTTGGCGCTTAGACGGTTAGAACGGACGCGCGTCCGTTAGGGAGAGTTTTGGTGAGGTTGGTGCATGCAGGGACAACATTGAGAGACTGTGAGGTAATAGGCACGCCTCATCAAGACGGTACCTATGGCGAAGAAGAAGAGGATGGAGAGAGATGGGCGTGGCCGGAGAGACAAAGAGCCGGCAGTTGCGCTCCCACCCTTAACCCGCGTTCTTCCATACATCCCAGAAGACATAGATGAGTATAACCTGCTGAAGGCGAGCTAAAAGACAATGGGGTGCGAGGGTCTACTCGAAGTTCCCTAGGGCATCCGAGACAAGGTCTACGTCCGGGAACTTGTAGGCACCCCGGACGAGAAGTACAAGGGGTTGATGAGAGCCCATCCGGAGCTTTGAGGAGTCCCGGAATGGACTCAGACATACAACTTCCAGGCCGGCCGCACCAAGGTGGTGGAACGGCGGGACGAGTTCCTCATGAAAAATTTGGAGGATCAGCAGACCCGAAGGATTGCTACAACCTGCAGGACCTTCGACACCTGGACACCCAGCTCGTGCTAGGGTTTTAAAACCCTATTTTCCATCCGGAAAAGCCGAAGCGGGTGATGGCGAAATGAGCCTGCACTTTTCTCAGAGCAATCCGGGAGAAGATAGTCGTGGACTAGGGTATGCTCATGACCGAACTGATCAACCACCTCGTAGCCAATCTCCAGAAGGTGAAGAAGTCGGCAATACCTCTGGCCTCCTATGTAGTGCACCTCTACTGTCACCACCAGCAGCTAGGTCCAGCGGAGGTCCAGAAGTACGACGAAGTCCTCAACTTCCAGAAATACAGAGGTGATGAGTCGGAGGAAGAAGAGTCCGGCGGGAAGGAGTCGGTACCGGAAACAACCCCCGTAGAAACTCCGGAAGGCAAGAGGGCTAAGATGAGACCTCGGGGAAAGGAGCCCGAGCCGAAGAGTCCGGGCATCCGCAGCTCATCTGCGTCGTCCGGAGAAGACGAATCCGGATACCCAGCGGAAACCAACCGGAAGAGGAGGAAAGTCGACCGGAAGGACTCCAAGGGTTAGCTCCGGCAGATGGACAAGCTCTCGTGCGAGATCGGTTGGAGAGTTGGCGTCCTTAAGGAGACCAACTACATCATCACCACCAGCGTAGAACAAATCTTCTAGAGCCTAGATGTCGATAGACAAGAGGACGCCATCAACAGGGTGGAAAAACTCCGGAACCGGGAGGCGGACACGAATGCGCTGCACACCCAAATCTCTTCCATGTACAAAGCCAGCACGGAGATTGAGAAGCAGGTGAAGCACTACCTCGCAGAAGCAACTCTGGCGGTGACGGCTCGGAAACTGGTAGATGCAAAGGCCAATGCCTCCGCAGCTGCTCTGACGGAGGTCCGGAAGGCTCTGGAGGTGCCAATTGATGTGGTCAACCGGAGTCAACTCTTCACCAAATTGGTGGAGAAGAAGGAGAAGGTCACCAGGGCCAACATCATCCAATTTCTCCTCGATCAAGTGGAGAAGATGGGACGGACCTGGGGGCTGATGAAGCTCCTGGTCGACAACATCACCGAGGAGCTTCCGGAAGACCCAGCAGCACCTAGACCGGAAGGCACCACAACCCCAATACGAACTACGGCCCCTCCGGAACCACCGACCAAGACCACTCCAGCTCCGGGCACCTCAACGAATCCGGAATCTCTCGATACTCCATCACCTCGGACACCGACGGAGGGTATCTTACCTCCCAATCCGAGTACGAGTGAGATCCGGAAGAAGCTTCCGGATCTACTGTCGCCACCCAACATGCGACTGCCAGATCCTCCGGCGGAAGGCGATCTCCCGGCTCCACCAAAGTCCGTGTTCCGGAGATTGGCGCCCTGACCAAGGAGTCCGTCCGGAAGCTACAAGGACTTGGTCCAAGAGACCAGGTCAGCTTCCGCGACGGAACCACCAGCACCGCCTGTTCCGGAAGGTTTGCCGGAACAGCCCCCTCCCCCTCCGGACACCGGTGGCTGGTGTCTCTCCAGCGACCAGACCATCGACTCGGAAGACCAACCTTTCGCCTGCAACGTTGAAGAAGGCAAAGGGCAAGCAGCGCGCTCCGATGGAGATCTCCCCCTCCCGTAGGAGTGGGAGAAATTGGGGCCCAGGTGCTCCGACTTAGGATTAGTTAGGTTTTGTATTTCTTTTTGGGTTTTAGATTCCGGATCAACAGTAATTAACAATGGGGCCCCAAGTGCACCCGACTGCTGACGGAATCGATTGCCAATTTTGTAGTTAGAGTAGGAATTCCGGAGACGGAACTGTTTCCGGATTTCTCGGATCTTTTAGATAAGATCTAGCGGACTTTCCGTAGGATAGCTAGGAGGAAAGCTAAGTTTAGAAGGAACTTAGTTAGTACTTAGTAGTGAGATTTTGGGCAAAAACCTTTCATCTTGTTCTTCTCACTTAGAAATATACGTTACCCTTTTGTACCAGTCTTGCTATCTTGTGCTTATGGGTGATGTGTGGAACTTCGTGAGCAACGGATCCATTCTTGTGTGTATGGTTGCGTAGTATTCTTCCGGAGCGGAGTGATACGGTTGTTTTGCGAGAAGGAACCTCGTCCGGAGTTGTGTCAGGAGATTGCCTGGGAGAGCTGGAGGGTTATTGCAGAGGTGTGCCTAGTAGACTCTAGGGTCCGGAAGTAGCCAGGAGGGAAAGAGATGAACTGCAGAGGTGTTCCTGGTAGTCTCTAGATCACGGGGAAATCCGTTTTAAACTGGATTCCGGTCAAGACCGGAGTCTTCCCCCACGATAGGAAAAAAAAAAGCCTAATACAATACTCTAGACCCAGTACCCCATTGTAGATGATAGTCTTCCTCCGGAGAATCGCAACCTTACTTACCGGAATGTCGTTGTAGTCTGGACTTGTCTCTGTGTGACCGCATCCGGAAGGCCTTCCGAGTGTCGTGAGAGTCTAAGTCTAGTAGCAGCAATCAAATCTTCAGTTAGGAGGGTAGGGAGAGTGGTGTTCAGTCACTATAAAGTTCCGGACTGTGGGTGCCTAGCCACTTTAAGTCGCAGGGCAATGGAAAATCTAGCCACTTACACAAAACAGGACCAGTGGACTCCGGCCACTCGCTTAAAAACTCCAGAAGATTCTCTGAGGAGGAACAGAGACAAATCAAACCACCCTCCCAACTTCCGGAAACTACTTTCCAGAAACCATTGTACATAATCCGGACTCCGGAAGGATCTAGATCTACCCTATGAAAGTAAAGATTATATCTAACTAATAAACGACTTGCTGTGATAAGTTTAATAGGCCGGAGTATTTGGAAAATAACATTAGGTCTCTGTGGGAACGAAACCGGAGTGGTTACTTTGGAAAGCACTTAGTGACGATTGGGTGCATTCCGGAGGGATATCGTCTCTACAAACTGCAACACTAGTGTATAAGTTATGAGTATTTTGTACTTGTTTGTTAGTAAAGGGGTCCCAACAAACCAATTACTAAATGTTGTGGTTTGGGTATTTATTTCTTTTTCCAGAGCCTAGGTTGCTAAGTGGTTTATAGTTTCTTTGAGAACTATTGTTTTTGTTGTTTACGGAGACGACGGTGATAGTTTAGTCACCATTGCTCCGAGTTTGTCTCTAATTATGCGCTCTTACCTATTCGCACGATGTTATCTTCGCATGATGTGGTTGTGCACAACAAATTCCATTTCCATGTACCTCTAGTCTTCTTGCATCTTTATACAAAAGTTCAAGAATTTTTAATATAATTTGAAACCATGGGAATGTGCCTGAGATATTCAAAAACCCACCATTTAAAATTTGAAAAATTTGACTTCTCCAGTAATGACTTACTCTGGGTGTATATTCCAGTGTGGACAAACTAAGTTATTTCCATGATTGCAAGCCTTCAGGACACACTTTTCAGCATAAAAAGCAACCCAGTGGCGGTTGACTTCACTGCCATTACGGTACATGCACCTATTCACGCCAGCTACTTATTTGGGCTCCATAATCAACAAACAGGACCTTTAGTTGATGGTGTCAAATAACTAAGGTCCAATCTTCACAAAGGATTGTATATTATGTATGAGAGGAATCTCCCTATTTACCCTGGTGAAGCGTTGCACCAAGCCTCAGACTTGGGTGGTCCATTTTTCTGGCCTTTTAACTTTTGGGGCTCTAGAGGCTTTTTCTAGAATTTTTTTTGCCATATTTGGGGCATGCGGCTGTAAATAACTCTTGGTGGCTCCCTCTTTGATCAAACAGGGCCCCCCTCCAACATAAAAATAGGGACTGGTTTTGTCCCTACCCTCCCCCACACTTCCAAGCCTGAGGCTTGATGCAACGCTCGACTAGGGTACTTAGGCAAATCCGTATGAGAGGTCCACAGTCTTCATTGTTTGTATGTTGTTTGTTTCTAGTAGGTCTATGGTTACTCATAGGTGTCTGAAGATCATCCACATCAACAATTTCTCAAAAATTCCCTAATTCTTCAAAAACTAAGATTAGAGTTCATTGTTCTCGATTTGGATTTTATAAGAACTTCCCATCTTCACATGCCACACTGCCACAAATGGAGATCTTTTTGACACTCAAAATCTGATACTTTTTCTTTGACGTGTCAAAAAAGTTTTAAAATGTGGCAATAAATTTGTGTTTAGTGCGATAGTGTTGAATTTAAAGAAATGAAAATAACCAAACTTGTAATTCTGATAATAAGTTCATGCAATTTAGTGCAAATCTCTTCCACAATTTTGCATGTTAACCCCCTAAAGCCCAAGGCATTTTCTCTCATGAAACACTCCAAAACTGCCATCATCAATAAGTGGCAACAAAATCTAACATTAAAGTCTAATTTTAGACTTTCAACCGTACGATCTTAAAATAGACATGTATATGAACTTTCAACTCAACTTTGGTTGCAATCCACCACACGGATGTGAAGATTATAGCGTTTGAAGTGCAAGAAAAAGTATTTTTTCCCCCTTGCCCGGCAAGGTCAGCCTACTTTGACTAGGCAAATCTTCTAGTTTTTACATTGAAATGTGATCAAATCTTTTACCAATATGACTTATATGTTGTTAGCTATTTGTGTGCAAAATTTGAGGCCAATTTGAGGGGTAATAAATGTAGAAATATATACTTTAGTAATAGGGGGTACAAAATGATGACAATTACTACATAAGTGATATGAAATTGTTTGTTTCATACAAGTTGTTGCATTTGAGAATCCCAATTATGGTGGAAACTTTCAATTTGTTTTTTCACTAATTTTAGAAATAAAAACGAGAAAAATTAATAAAATCCATAATTTTCATGAATATATGGAATAAATAAAGCATTATGGGAAAGGGCAGTGCTAGAAATTGGGTGGCCAATTCGTCTCGCTATTGACAGCCCTTGTAGCTGGATGGGAAAAAAAATAAAAAAAATTGGGCGGGCCCACTTTTGGCGCAGGACGCTAGCGGGCCAGCTGACGGCTAGTTGTTTGCTATTTTTTAAAATTATTTTAATAACTCTTTTATTGATTTTCAAAGCTTTTTCCACTTGGACTTCGTGCATAGAAGTCTGGACTCCTTTCCTCGCCCTTTCTGTCCTAAAATTTTGCCCCATTTTTCTCCTCAAATTGCATTGGTTGACATGGTTGCCCCTATAGTCCAGACTCCCCATTTTGACCTTCGAAGGCTAATAACTTTTAATCCAAAAGTCCAAAATCATATTTGAAAAGTTCCCCATATAGATTTCATCAAGGACAATGTAGTATAAAAATTTCATAAGAATCGGAGTATTTTTTCCACTCAGAGGTACATGCCCAAAATCCAAAACGTACGCCCGACGTACACTTGGGCACTTAGGGATTAAGGTGCTGCTATGTTAGTCCTTATCGACTCCCATCAATGGCTCTAATAGATCACGAAGTTATTCGTTTGAAACACATGTAGTCATAATAATCTCCATTCCATTCCACAACATGATCGCTAGATATACGACTACGACAATATTGTATCACCTGAATATTGCAAGAATTTGACAAGAATTGATTCAAAACAAATAGAAAGTGGTGTTTTCTTGGCACTTATGGCCACTTTACACCATGGTGGAGAAGGCTATTTGCCCCCGGTCACTACAGTCAATCCGGATTCGCGGTGTCAGGGCCCGGTTTAAGCCTCATACCGCGAAGAGCGGCCCTTCGTCCCAAGCGCCTTTTCGCCTCCTTCCCACGATAACTGCCACTCTCGCCCTCAATTATTTCGCGCTGCCCGTCTCTCTTTTCGGCACTTCTCGCCGAAAGCCCCTTCGCCCCCGCCTTCTCCGGATCACCGAAATCCCCTTCTCGCCCCCGCCACGTGTACTCCAGAATGACCCGCCCTTCTCGGCGAATGCCGGCGCGAAGTGTCATCCACATCGTTTCGTACTGCGCCGTCTTTCGCACGATCTATTGTGCCGTGTCGCACCTTGCCGGAAGGGGAGTGCTTGTCTCCGCGTGAATGGAGTTCCTCGATCTCAATTTCCCCATCCAAGACAGGCCGAATGGGAATTCTGGCGAGACGGCGGCACCAACCGTTGCCGATTACGGGGCAGTAGGGAGGAAATGGAGGCGTCAAGGGAGAAAGAAAGCGGCTGGCGTGGGTGAGAAGGGGGTGGAGGACCTTGATGCCGCGTTTCGGGAAGGCCCGCATGCAGACTACCTGAAGAAACACGTTCACAAGGTTCTTCGGATGCGCGATTCATTACAAAACCCTCCTCCAGGAATTTTGACGTGGAAATGTCTTAGGTGGAACATGGAGGCCGAGAATGATACGAGGATCGTAGAAGATCCGCAATCATCGAAGAGGAAGCAGTCCAAGCTTATCGCCTACATTTCTTGGGATAGGGTCTCGGATTTCGTGGAGGGTGAGCAGTCTGGCCGAAAGGACGTCGAGACTACCTTCGTCCACGACAAGAACGACCCCGCAAACCCCGCAAAATAGGACGCCGAAAGGACGTCGAGACTACCTTCGTCCCCGACAAGAAGACGCACTATTGGTGGAACTGCCACATCGAGTACCAGCGGTAAGTGAATCGCGACCTCTAATATCACGATATGCACAGTAGATCTCCTTATCGGCTGTGCCGTTACATCTCTTCGATACCGCACGTATCTCTTATGGTCAACGCCGATAAGCAGATGGCGTTGTCAATACGGTCCTGAAGACAACAGGGACAAGATCCAAGCTATCACGCCCAAAATGACACCAACGCCATCGAAATACAATCACAAAGGGAAACAACTTACGTCCGGCGCTGGCCAGAAAGGCCCTCGTTCCACTGATGCGAAGGAGGGGGGCTCTATGAAAGTGGGCTGCCAATGTCGATTCTACATAAAGAGGTACTATTTTCTACCATATATCGCCGAGATAGGGTACTTTTGCTCGGAACATGTTGACACACAGGGCCTTATCGTCCACGATAAGGACAATGTGCAGAGGGAAAAGCTCCGCTTTCGGAAGTACATACCGGAGGAAGTAAGGCTTTGGGTTCTCGGACAATTTGAGGAGCAAGTTCCGATGGCAGCTATAATACAGAAGCACCAGAAGCTGGTACTGAAGGCACAGGATGAGGGCACTCTTACGCCTTCTCGGGATTGTTTCCTTAGCATGGAGGACATCCGCAACATATGCGGAGTCCGTGCGTAAGAACTATAAAAGAAACACGACAACGACGCTGAGAGTGTGAGAATGTGGGTCCGAGAAAACTGAGGTACGGTTTTTTACTACCAAGACCCGGGCAGCAAGGTCGACGGAGTGCTGAATGCCGATAACGTATCCTTCGTAATTGGAATTCAAACCCCATTTCAGACGCACATGATGCTGAAATACAGTCACGATAACATTATTGCTATAGACGGGACATTCGCAACGAACAACAAAAAGGTACACATACCTTCACCGTGCTCCATGTAGGGTCCGTGTAAAAATTAGGAGCACTCACTCCCATACCGCTTAATTCCTTGCTTGCGTGTCCAGTATCCGCTCTTCACGATGATGGTATTCGACGAGTGGAGAAACGGTGTTCCAGTGGCTTTCGTGATCACTGCAAAATCCTAACAAGCAGATCTTGTGCCTTGGATGCGCTCTCTGAAGCAGAAGTTGGTGCAAATAATGCCGGACTGGAGACCCACTGCCTTTGTACTTGACGACGCCGATAATGAGATCAACTCTCTTCGGTAAGCAATTTAGCATTCTTACGTTATCGGGTGACAGGCTTCATCGAATTGTACTTATCGGCTTGTCGGGTTATCGCAGGGAGGTTTGGCCGCACTCGCATCTATTTCTATGTCTCTGGCATGTTCGTCGAGCGTGGCAGAAGAATGCATGTGCTAAGTTGAAAGACATGGAGACGAGGGCCGGAGCCTTGCGAATTGTGGGCTCACTTATGTACGTATCAGAGACACCTAGTGACTTCCAAGACCCTTCGGCGAGAGCTCCAGGCGATAAGGTGTGGAATTCTGTAGAGTGGGTCCGGCACGTTTACGGCGAAGCTAAGGCTGTCTTGCCAGACGCTGATGCATACTGGAAGTACTTCGACAAGGAATGGCTCACGAAAATCAAAATGTGGGTTCTGGGAGACCGGAAAATCTCCCATGTTGGCCAGGACACCACTGCAGCAATCGAATCATACCATTCTAACATGAAAGCAATGCTCCGGCAATCCAAATGGAAGCTTATCGGCCGAAGGATGGACTGGCTTATTTATGAGCTCACTGGAAATGTCATCGAGAAATATAATTACAGTCACTGGTGTAAGCTAAACGGTTTTATAAAGAACAAGAGGCAGCGGCAGATCATGGTCAATGCAATCAACCAAGCAAATACAATTCCCGATAATGTGGTCACCTTGCCCGAGTGGTCGGGAGGTCCTGCATACGTTAAATCCTCGAATAGGAGACACATTACGTATACGGTATACAATCCATGCACCGAATGGGTTGTCTGCCAATGTGTTCATTCCCAGAAAGGTAACATCTGTAAGCACCAGGTTAAGGTCCTGAAAGTGACAAGACCTGACCTGGCGGAGGGAAAAATTGCTAGATATCTGGGCTCCCTTTGCGGCACAATCCAAGGAGGAATGACGAATCTCCTCCGCCAAGACAATGGTCGACACCCGAATACCGAGGGCTTCCCAAATAATGGTGTCCCCTCCGATACCGAAACCGGAGATGTAATCCCACTAGCTTCCAACCTTCGAGAATTATGGGAGACATGGGTATGCGACTTTGATCGTATGCATCAGCTTGTCCTTAAGCTACTTGACAAGGCTTATCGGCAACCGTTGTTGGCAAGGCACTTTGATGCAGCTTTGCGCAACACCGAGGCGACCCTCTCAAGGTTGGAGGCTGAAATCGAAGCCGGAATGCTTCATCCACTCCAGGAGATAGCTGCACCTCTCCCAACAAATGAAGACGGTCTTGGAATGAGGCTCCGAAGGTTGCATGACTTCCTGGATTCCAGAGGTTTTCGGGTGAGGTCCGTTCCAGCTAGCGAAAGACTAACTCAAGAAACGACTTAGGTTATCGGCACCGATGTCGATGAGTATAAAGGGCAGAGGATTTCAGCTGCAAACCTGCACCGATAACCATTAGTAATCTTATCGGTGGAATACTGCCGATAAGATGCTCTTAGATTAAGTTCCATGCATCGTCTGAAATTTCCACTGAAGTGATATTTCTTAGTTTGAAAGTTAAAACTGAACATTCAATATAATCGGCAAAGACTGGATTTTAAGTTCCGCTTACAAGCCTCTACAAGGGGGTCCCAAAATCCGTTTATGTACGCTATGGAAAAAATTGTCATTTACAATGAATGAAATGTACAACATCGGCATCCTATTAATCTGTACAAATTCCTAGAGTCTATCGCCTGTGTACAACACCCCCCCTTATCGCCTACTTCTTCGTCTTGGTGGTGCCCTTCGGTTTTCTCGGTTTTTTCGGACTTTTCGGCGCGGTTGACTTCTTCTGCCTTCCTCGAGTCACTGGTGGGTTTGTGAGCACGTTGAAGCCCTGAAGATCACGATCCCCCACTGTCTCCGAAATACCAAGAACTAGGACTTCCTTCTTCTTCGCCGTCTCTGTACCGGCTTCCACGAAACTACGTCCGGACTTCCGCTTCCGAACTCCACCGTATCCTGACTACATAGATTAAGGGCATCGTGGAACGGAAGCGATGCGACAATCTCCGTATACAGCGCTTGCATGAACCATCGGTACGCCTTCTTCTCGTACCAGTCCAGATATTTGGTCTCCGTCACGGTCTTCTTCTCCGCCTCTTTGCGCCCACCACGTGCAATAAGGTACTGCCAGAAGCCCAAGCCTACCATGAAACCACACTCCCAGCTTTCTTTCTGACTAGGCAGAGGCAACCTTATCGGCGATCGACTCTGCCATTCAGTCCAACTCCGAGATCTGATCCTCACGCCCTTCGCGGTTGCCCATCCCATGTGCACAAGGAAGATGAAGTTGTTCACTTCCCGACCCTTGTGCATGCCTTTCGTTGGGTCCAGGTGATACGTTCGCCTTTGCTCCACGACGAATACGCTCCAGTGACTCTTATCGTGGTAAAGGACGATAAGGGTATTCGGCGTCTTGGTGGTGCTACGGAACGACCGACTGAGAAAGCTCACGATGTCATCCCAACCCTTCCCTTCATCCGCCAGATAGCACTACAAGGTCGCCGATAACCAGTTGTGCGTGTGATGATACTGGATTCGAACATGCTCCTTCGCCCTATAGACGACATGCCTAAGGAGGAAATCTAGAAATGTGCCTTCCATTTCCCGCTTGTCCTTTAGCATGCAATGCCAGTCCTGTAGTGCAAGCGAGACATCCACGGCTTGCCGAGGGTCTGGACCGAAAAACCTCATACCTCCAGTGAGGTCCTTCGGGTGAATAAAACGAGGCCTGCAATTCAGAAGAAAGGGGATGTTAGACAACAGGTGCCGATAAACAACAGGTGTCGGAGAACACGATAACACAAACGACGACACTCACCTTCGTTTTAGGACCTCCACAATAATTCCGAGGTTCTTCTCAATCGTGGATGCGTCATGCTCCTCGGCTTTGTAGCAGAGAGAGGGCTCTTTGTCCCAGGAAACACCGTCTGAAGTACATACTCCGCGATTCTTCTCCAACATGCACGTATACGCCGCCTTCTGTTCTCCCCTACAATCGTTCTGAACACGCTCTTCGAGTCCAGGATAAACCCAAATACTGGTCAAATGCAATTCCTGTGCTTCCCTGATAAAGCGCAATGCCAGTCTGATCTCCTCAATGTCCATCTCCTTTGGAGAAGGGTTATCGGGTTCTTGCGGAGGAGGAGCCTGAACCGGTCCAGGTGGAGGAGTAGGCATATCGAGCTCTGGCGAAGGAGCAGGCTTATCGGTCTCGGATACCAAAACAGGGCTATCAGGATCTCGCGCTGAAGCAGGCTCAACGGGTTCTGGCGGACTGGCATGGTTGTGGGGCTCTGGCGGGCTTGCAGGGTTCTCGGGCTCTGGCGGAGGAGCAGGTTTATCGGGCCCTCGCGGAGAAACGTAATCGGAGTCCGGAGAGGGAACCTTCTCTGGGATTGGATGACTTTCCAAGGGTATCACGCAAGGCGCCTCGGGAACCACCAGGGGACTGTCAGTAGAGTCCAGGCTTTCAATACCTTGATTCGACAAAGGGAACGATAGACGGTGGGGTTTAATGCCGGGTTCCGTCTCCCCCGTATCCGCAAACACAAGATGCAAAAGAGGGGTGTCGAATTGGGATAGCCCCATCAGCCACTGTGAAGACTCCGGAAAGCCGAGAGTAGGGTCATTCATTGCTTGTGTCCACGAAAACACCATGAGAGATGGGTTATCGGCGGGACGACCCGGTGACTTCACCGTTGTAGAAGCGAGCTCTTCTTGGAGGCTATCGGAAACACCTCCCTGACGTATTTCGTCGCTAGGCCCCTCTTGTGCTTCCTCCGTAACTTCGTCCATACTCTTGTCGGGGAATCCTTCGTCGTCGTTACTCGCCGGGAACCGATTCTGGACGCGGAATTCATTCGAGGTTCCTTCGTCCATGTGAAGGAGGGTGGCTGCATCCTCGAGGTCCCTTGTTCGGGTAGACGTCTCCCGCCGAATTTCGTCATGTGAAGTCACTAGATGCCCTTCTCGCCGATCCCACTCTCTTTTTACCAGACGCGACACAGCGTTCTTGCAATCTGCCTCTGCAAGATCCCTTTCGCGTGCCCCGATAGGATCTACAGTGCCTGCAAAAGCCTTATCGTTAGTCACAAGGAAATAATGGAGATACCAAGAATGAGGAAGAAAACAGTTAGATGAATGACGGGGTTATCGGATAAATCTTACGTGGAACGTAGCCGGCATACATGAAGTCCAGATCCTCCCTTGCCAAGCAGTTCTCGTCCAGGGTATCCCAGTCTTCGTAAGTACCCTTATCGGCAGCACACCACTGTCGAACGAAATCGTCTGGATGACTCCTTGATGTGTCCACAACAGTGCGAGCATAGACCATTTCGATGAAGCGCAACACAGAATCTCGCCCGCCGTTCTTATTATCGCCGAGCCGCGAGAACACCGCCGAGAATGGGAGGTGCATATCGGATGCGTCCCTTCCGAAGAGGAAGAGACTCAGGACTTCGTACATTTGAGACGGCCCATCCCAATTTTCCACTAGAGCGTCCACGTACAATTCAATGCTGGCAGGCCCGGGGATTATGCGAGGGTTGCACATATTCCGGCCCCTGAAAAACAAGGGAGTCAAGTAAACCGATAAGGGATGATAAGGGACGATAAAAGACGATAAGAGACGATGAGAGACGATAAGGGACGAGAAGACATGATAAGGGACAAGTTTGTGGCGAGAAGGTAAAACTTACACCCGCGAGAACCCGTTGCAAACGAAGTAACACTTCAACAGCATACCTGAAGCCGGAGACGGGGCAATGTCGATTCTGATAGAAATTAGACGGTGCACGACATCTCGAGCCTCGTCAATGTTGTGCGTCCATGGCAGTGGGGGCAACAATGGTCGAAGAATCTCGTTCATTGCGCAATACCCGAAGAGATTGTTGAAGTTCCATCGAATAGCCTCTGTCTCCACCGCCCTTTCGGCATCAAATCTACTCATCTCCATCCTGACTAACTTCTCCCTACACCGCTTTTGTTTGTCGTTTTTGGCCTGCAAAGCCGCTTCTAACTGGACGCACTCCAACATATGCGTCGTATATGCCCACGTTCCTCTCGATGCCTCTGTCCAGACCTCTTTTGTTGTACTGTAATCGGGATTCTTTGCCAGATTGCAAAGGGTTGACAGCTGTTGAAGCGAAATAGAGTTATCGTCGAAGCCGACCCCTTCAGAAATGCAGGCACCGAGAGCCTGGTGGAACATCCCCTGGCTGCCTCCAGACTCCACCAAGGACAAGACATACTTCAACAGCTCATCTTTGGAATGTAAACTGCCCATCGTGATATTGTCGAGCAGACCATCCTTGAGGAGTAGATACAGCGGCGTTATCGGTACCTTTCGGGGGGGGCACCAATTTCAACGGAAAAAGGCGCGCAGCGTCCTCCTGCACCTGCCGTATCATCTCGGCCCTCTCCGACTCCAAAGCTTCCTCCGTGCTACCTTGCGCCGGGAGAATGAGGCGCTTATCGGGATTCGCACCATCATCAGAGCCTAACCGAAGTATACTGGCCAATGTCAGCGGCGGTCGCTGTTCCTTCTGGGCCGAGGATTGGGGGGATTCGTGCGAGGTTATCGGCGTTCCTTCGTCAGAGTCGGAGGGTCTCTCGGCATTACTCGTCTCTCTGCACCGCTGTTACACCGGTGGGGATCGATGCCTTCTCGCCATCGCGGTCTCTTCCACAGACATTCCCGTAAGCCTTTTCGCCGTTGCTGGGGGCCGGAATGCCTTTGTCTTCTTCAAGGACTCTTCAAATCTCGCCTTCTTTGTGTCCTCTTCAGCTTGTGCCACCTTCTTCGGTACATTCTGCTTCGCAAGCTCCGCCTTCCGAAGGACGATGGAGGAATCCCTCTTGGGCGCCGGCGCGAGTGCGGACTTCCGGACTTTCGACATCGGGTTCTCGGCACCAGAATTTCTAGAGGCATCATCCTCGAACGGAAGACCGCCCTTCTCGCCGTGCACAGTCAGAGTCTGTGCGTTATAGGCCTCATAATCTGTGTTGTGTTCTCCTCCCGACTCTGCCGAGGAAGAAGTATTCTCACTGGACATAGCTTTCGGGGGCGGAGGTCTTTTCCGAGAAGCCGCCGCGGTACACTTCTGCGGAGGGCCTTCCGGTGACAGCTTCTTCCCGCGCTTAATTCGACGTTGACTGTTCAGTTCCTCCTCATTATCGGCACCCTTCCGAGGCCTCTTCTTCGTGGCTATGGGCTCTATGGTGCCGAATACCTGAATTGCATCTTCCGCCGACCGGCAATCTCGAAGTCGTGCCACAAAGTTCGCCACATCCCTGACGCCCAAATTGGGATACGACGGCATCTTCACGCCCTCCTTCCCCTTCCCTTCGCATAATGCATGGTTCCGGTGGAGGTTGAACCTGTGCTTCTGGTGCGTCGTGTTGCAATGAATGCACAGTATCTGCTTGGGGCCGGTTTGTCCAGGCGATACGATGGGCGAGTCCGGAAGATGCAGCTCCAGGATAGGGTCCCTCGCCTCCATCACCTCCCAGCTATCGCGCCAAATGTGGTCGTTCTCAATGACGAATAGCTGCTCGATCCTCCCCGTTTCCTTGTTGTAGGTGGGCGGAATCCCTTTCCTGTTCTCCACCGGGATCTCATCAAATAGTGCCTTGCAGAAACACTGTGGCCGCTTCGGCATTTTAACGGTCCTGCGAGGGAGGACATTGCCGAACATGAAACCTTATCGCAAGAAACGATTATCGGGAATCCTCAAACTCTGAAACCCTAAACCTGGACGATTTGCAAAATTTCCTACATCTTCACACAGCTTACTTTCCAACGCCCCACATTTGAAATGGAATGGAAGAAGGACCGCCCGTATGCATCACCGAAAAGAAATGGAAAGTAAGAATGACAGAGAACTTACCGAAATGGAATGAAATAAAAAACAAGAAAGGCAGGGAACTTACCGAAAAGTTCAGTCGGCGATCGTTGACGCAGAGCCTTGAAAATCCTGGAGTTTTGAAGCAACGATCGCTGACGCAGAGCTTGAAGATCCTGGATATGTCGCTAGTGGGCAAAAAACACAGTTCGAAAGTGCTGGAAATGGTGCCGCCACACAAAACTTTGCCATGCCTGGATTAGGGTTTCACGTTGATGGTGATGGTGATGGCGATGATGATTATTGCCTACGCCGCCTAAACCGACTAGCCTGGACCTACAATCTAAGGGAATATCAGCGATAAGCTTGGATTGCGTTACTCTTCGAATCGTGCAACCGAAGAACCTTGTGACCGTGTGTCTTCAGGTAGTCTGCATGCGGGCCAAACCCTAAACACGGCATCAAGGTCCTCCAGCCCCTTCTCTTGCACGCCAGCTTCTTTCTTTCTCCCTTGACGCCTCCAATTCCTCCCTGCTGCCCCGTTATCGGCAACGGTTGGTGGCGCCGTCTCGCTAGAATCTCCATTCGACCTGTCCTGTATGGGAAGATTGTGATCGAGGAACTCAATTCAAGCGCAGACAATCACTCCCCTTCCGAAAGGATTCTACACGGCACAATGATCGCGCCAAAGACGGCACCGAACGAAACGGTGTGGATGGCAGTTTGAAGCCACCGAGAAGAGCGGGTCATTCTGGAGCACACGTGTCGGGCCGATAAGGGGACTTCGGTGATCCGAAGAAGGCGGGGGCGAGAAGGGGATTTCGGTGATCGAGAGAAGGCGGGGGCGAAGGGGCTTTCGGCGAGAAGTGCCGAAAAGAGAGACGGGCAACGCGAAATAATTGAGGGCGAGAGTGGCAGTTATCGTCGGAAGGAGGCGAAAAGGCGCTTGGGGCGAAGGGCCGCTCTTCGCGGTGTCAGGGCTAAAACCGGGCCCTGACACCGCGAACCCGGATTGACTGTAGTAACCGGGCTATTTGCCAAGAATTGAAAGGAAATTTGGGAATATGATTGGCTAAGAGTAAAAAGTCTCACTCTCGGCCAATCAAATTCCCAATTTACCCTTGAATTCTTGATTGGTGGCCTTCTCCGCTATTATATAGATTAGTCGTTACTCTCAATCATGTGTTTGGGAACCCTCTAGATAGTTGCAATAACCAATGAAATTGAATCATTAAATTATTATTACTTCTCATTCTTAATATTCATCAACATTAGGCATGTGGTAGTTGTGATAGTACCTGCAACAACATAGTCACCACTCACTGAACCCTCGAACGTTAGAGTACCCATAAATTTTCTTTTTGGATGACAATTTGAAGATGATAATCAATGTAATGATATTTTTCATCCAATTCTTTGTTGGAGAGTTTATTGAATGTGTAAGTAGTAGATGATGATGAGACTTAGCCTCGTTGAGGTAGTCGTGTATTATCTAGAGAAGAAAATCTTTGTGACATGGATCTCAATGTAGTGTATTTTAGAAACTTCTACCTTTGCTCTAAATCTGAATTCGAGTGATTCAAATGATACTATTTGAATTTGAGTCCAGCTAATGAAACAAAGCTTATGGAGTCTAGTTTCCACTCCAATTTTTATTTTTTTTAAATACATAAAATTGAATAAGTTATTGCAGCTTGAACTTTGGCCTAGAACCATGGTTGACCGATTTACTAATTATAGCTGAACATAGAAGTTTCATCTACACCCCAAGGTTTGGCACTGTAATGTACACCTCTAGTGAAATTTTCAAAAAATTTAAGCATACATTGTATTTGATATGAATTTTCTTCACTTTTACTTTGGAAAATCACAATAATTATAAATTTTTATGAAAAAATATTCAAATTTTGTGACATAAGCAAGACATGTAATCTCATCCGTAAAAAATTATATTAAAATAATTATACCTTTATTTAATGAAGAAATAGAGCACACAATGGAAAGGAAATTGGGATTGATTCCATGGTCATAGGCTATGTCATTTAGGGGTTAAGATAGAGCTTTGTGGCTAGGGTGGAGTAAACCCCTTGTTCCTTCTCTAGGAGATGGATAGGGATAGATGGGAGTTAAAGGTGGAGGAAGATGGGCATCTATTGGGACCATTGCAACAAAAAATTGATAAAAACATAGGTGTGGTATAGTGATTTTTGTGAAGTGGGGTCACGAAGAAAATTTACCAAGTGTGTAGATTTTGATATGCATGACCTATTACACTCATAGATTCTCATTGGCCAGAAAAGCTCATCGGCCTTAAAGGAATAAGGAATCAAGGTTTAGGATTGTTGGTGATGTTTAGGGATGGAATGGTCCCTATGGGATTGGGGAGGGGATGACTCCGTTCATCCCTTACCCACTACAGTAGCAGGGATCATTCCACCCTGCTCGAGCTCAGTTTACCAGGACGACAGTTTTAACCGATGAGCAAAAAGATATACGGTAAACAACAGACTGCGTTTTCTTCACTCCAAAACCAAACTGAATTTCTGGTGGGCAAGAGCAGAAACCTTGACTGTACAGTACGGAGTGGTACGATGACTGTACAATGAATGAGGCCACCAGACTAAATATAATTAACAATACTGTAGTGGATTGTCTGAATTGCGTGCGAAATTGGAGTGCGTCTGTGCACATTCACATACCAGTTTCTGCAGACTTTAAATTTTATTTTATTTTTATAATAAAGTTTCTGTAGACTTTTTATTTTATTAAATAAAAAAATTATTAGTTTCCGCAGACTTGGAGGAGCGTGGACTTTGGCAACTTTCAGTGGGGATGCTATGGACCATGCATTGTTGGATGCTCAATGCTCATAGAACCTTGATCCTGGGCAGGACAGGGATTTGCCTAAATACCCGGGTCAAGCGTTGCACCAAGCCTCAAGCTTAGAAGGGTGGGGGAGGGTAGGGACAAATCCGGCCCCTATTTTTATGCTAGAGGGGAGCCCTATTTGATCAAAGGGAGGCCATCAATGGTAAATTGAGGCCGCATGCCCCAAATTTGGCAATTTTTTTCCAAAAAAAGCCTCTAGAGCCCCAGAAGTTCAAAGGCCAAAAAAATGGACCACCTAAGGTTGAGGCTTGGTGCAACGCTTGACTAGGGTAAATAGGGAGATCCGCAGGACAGGGCTGTGGCTTTGGTGCTAGATTCATCTGACGAACCTCAACAACGCTTTGCTGTTCAAGGTGCACCTCCGTCTCCAACTGTGAATTTCTTCTCTGATTTCAGCCGAATCACTGCACCAAACTTTGGATGGTGTAGGGTTATTTGTAAAGTCACCCAAAGTTTCAAAACTTAGAGTTTTCTTGAAAGTTCTTCCCAAACAGGAAAGAAAAGAGAAAAAGAGGGTGAATATAATTAGAAAAAACAATGTTTATCCTATACTTATGAAATGCATGAGTTAGTAAATGATATGGCAACCAATGTTCTTTGGCCCGACCCAATGCAAAATCAAGCTCTTACATGAGATCCCAAGTTCTTAAAGAGTTGACTCATAGTTCTATTGTTCCTTTTCAAGATAAGTCTTCCTCGCCATGGCGTCCAAGCTACCAACTTAAGACCATGAAGTAGGGGATGACATGTGAAATCACTATTTCACCTCTTGAATAACTCTAAGGGCCGCTTCACACTTGGTGGCCAAGTCGAGAGGCCGTTGATTTCCACCAATGAGATTACTAGAATGGCCAAAGTCCGGACTTTGGGCCCTCACACTTGTGCCCAAACTCCAAAGGCCGACGTCCTACATGGCAACACTTTTGGGTTGTTTTGGCCCCAAAGCGACGACCTCTCGAGCAAAACTGGGGTCGCCCATTTTAGTCGACCCAAACTACAGTCGGGAGTCCGTTGATTTTTTTAATTGAAATAATAAAAAACCGACAAGATCTAGATCGTTAGATGAAAGAGACCGAATTTTTGGGCTGATTTTTTTGGGCTGATTTTTTTTGGCGTAATGATATGGGGTTTGGACTTTGGACTTGGCCTTTGGGGCTTCACACCACGACCGGCCAAACCTTCAATCTATATTATTTAAAGTAATTTTTTGGCAAAAAAGTTTGGCCACTCATTTTGATGGTCGGCCTCTCGACTTGGGCATAGTGTGAAGTGCCTTAAAAATGTACCAATATTTGGATTCAGAATTATACTAGTATAGCATTACGTACAAGGAATGATTTCATGCAATGAGGGAACAAACATCAGCTACACATTGTGATACTAGAGGATCTGAAAGGCTTGGAAATATCAATACAAACTAGATCCAATTTAGTGGATCCGAACTTCATTCTACTTTATCTTTTGGATTGGCTAAGATAAATCAAGAAGATGAAAGATAGGTTTGAAATTTACAAAAAACTTGTCAAATGTTGAAATTGAAAGGCAATTATAACTATCGAGGTTCAAAAGAAGTAGAGAAATGATTGCTCAAGCAAATGAAACATACATGGTATTACAAACAATGCCTGGAGTGAGATATGGTCTTCTTTTAAAGGTCTTCACTTCTAGTACCAATTCATAACAACTCTGCCAATATATGTGTGACTATCTTAAGTTCCTTTCACCTCTTTCCATTTTCTCCCTTGTACTTTTCCTTCTAAATCTACCTCAACTATTTACGATATCATAATAACGACGAGCAACTCTAATCTCTAACACTCCCACTTTGCAAGTAGTTACTTCTCGCAATCCCATTGCCGTTTCTAACCTTTGATGCCGCTTTTTTTCTAATGTTTTTGTCAGCACATCCGCAACCATGTCTTCTGGTTAACAATACTTCAAGCTTATCTCGCCACTCTCCAACTTCTCGCAAATGAAGTGACATTGTACATCAATGAACTTCGTGCCTCAATGATGTGTGGGGTTCTTAGCAAGGGCTATGCACCCTTGGTTATCGCACATCATGGACGTTGCTCCTTCTTGAATAAATCCCACATCTACCAAAAGCTTGCAAAGCCAAATGGCTTCCTTTGTACTTTGCCTAGTTGCAATGTACTTGGCTTTTGTCGTGGACAAGGCAATGATCGGTTGCCTATTGCAATTCAACGAGATGACACCATCTCCATCAAAGAACACATACTCAAAGCAATGTCCTACCACCAAGGCACAATTTGTAGTCTATAATACTTTAAAAGTACAACATGATGTGCTTTATGACATTCCAATATGTCGGACCAGCTCTAGACATGAATTGGCTCACCATGCTCATTGCAAATGCAAGATCAAGTTGTGTGCCTACCATGGCATACATCAATGACTCAATTCCATCCTTGTATGACACGCCTTCCATCTCACCTTGAATCGCCTCAAACTCTTCTTCCAAAAGCTTCAACAACTTGACATTTACATGAAGAGGGGTACCAATGGGCTTGCACTCCTCCATGTTGAAGCACTAGTGGACTTCCTGTACTTACTTTTTTTGATTCATGATGATGGAGGGTGCCTTGCGGTCTCTTATAAATTCCACACCAAGATAATACTTTAACTCACCAAGGTCGTTCATCTCAAACTCCATGTAGAGTTTACTTTTGAGCCACGCCAACTTAGCCAAAGGGCTAGCTAAGATGATAAATTCATCCACATAGATGAGGACTATCAATAAATACTCGCCCCTTTGCTTGGTGTACAAGGAATGGTCCGTTGGGCTCCTTGTAAAATCTTCATTGGTGAAGAAAGCATCGATGCGTCGATACCATGCTCTAGGTGATTGCTTGAGTCGATACAATGACTTTTTGGATTTGCACACAAGATGATCAATGTCTTCTTGTACAAAACCTTGTGGTTGGTCTATGTAAATGTCTCCTTTCAAGGCTCCAATTCACCGTCTAAGAATGGGTCTTGACATTCATTTGGTGGATCTCCAAGTCCAAGGCCGCTCCAAGTGCAAGAACGCACCGAATGGTGGTGAACTTGGCAACGAGAGTAAACGACTTAAGAAAGTCCACTCCGGCAACTTGTGAGTACCCCTTGGCAACTAATCTTGCCTTGTGGCGCACCACTCGATCTGAAGCATCTTTCTTTGTACGAAACACCCACTTGTATCCAACACTCTTGCAATCCTTTGGAAGACAAGCCACCTCCCACATGCCATTTTCCATGAGCTAGTCGTACTTCTTTTGCAAAGCGAACTCCCACTTGCTCACATCCTCCGATTGCATAGCCTCACACATGTTTAAAGGATCCTCCAATGACGCCACATTGGCACGTTCTATCTCATGTTGAGGCAAAATGTGGCTCTTCCACCATTTACCGGGCGCGCAACGCCTCTTCTTGGATACCGCGGCTCTTATTAGTTCCCTAAGTCTTCATCGCTTGGTGAAGGTGTTGATGAAGATGCTACACCTCTTTCTTCGGCATCCAATGTCTCTTCATTCTTGGTATCGCCATTGCAATCTTTTAAGGGTGGTGGTTTAGAAGATTCGTCCACCAAGGTAGGGGTCTCGCTTTTCCCACTTGTACTCACCTCCAAAACATCACCAAGACTAGTAGTTACTTCAACAAATACTACATCTTGACTCTTAATGATCTTCTCAATGCACATGAGTCAATATGCCTTAGTGCCCTCACAATAGCCAAGGAACAAACACTTTGTGCCTTTTGAATCAAGCTTATCCCTCCTTGTATCCGGCACCATGGCATATGCAATGCATCCAAACACACATATGAGCAATGCATGGCTTGCGGACACTCCAAGCTTTTTGCGATGTGATATGATATATGCAATGCATCCAAATACACGCATATAAGCAATGCATGGCTTGCGGCTACTCCAAGCTTCTTGCGGTGTGATGGTGACGACAGCCCTTGTTGGACATCAATTGCGGATGTAGACTGCATTGGCCATAGCTTCCGCCCAAAACTCAAGCTTTAGGCGTTGCGCATGGATCATGCTCCTCGCCATTTCCACTATGGTACATGTCGTACCACAAATTTTCAAATTTTTTGTAATTAGTTACTTAGGAAGGATATCACCGTACCACATTATAAAGTTTAGAGGTAAGTGCTCCCATAGTATTAGCTGTTAGGAAGATTAGAGTAGGTAGAATACAGGGACGTTAGATAGGTGCTAAAAAGGACAAGTAGTGGTTTAACACCGAGCCCTAACGCCTTAGTCCAAGCAGGTAGTTGGAAGGCTTGGAGAGGGACTCAACCAATAGGAACAAGGAAGCCCCACCAACAATGGCAAGGAAGCCCCACCGGCAACGGCAAGGAAGCCCCACCAGCAACGGCAAGGAAGCTCACCAAGGCCCAGTATAAGGACCGGGTTGGAGAACTCCACATCACACCACAAGATAGCTGGAGTAGCTCCGAGCTAGGAGGAGAGCGATAGGTCCGAGCTGGAAGGGAGCTTCAGAGTTCGAGCTAGAAGAGGAACGATAGGTCCGAGCTACCAGGAGAGCTCCAGAGTCCGAGCACAGGAGGGCTCTAGAGCTGAGCTAGTGTAGTACGTCCGAAGAGGGAGAGTGCCCCAGGGCCCAAGGAAGAGCACGGGATCGTGGTAGGTCCGAGCACGAAGGCCTGGACACCCCCAGCCCAAGCATGAAGGCTTGGACACCTCCAGCTCGAGCACAAAGGCCTTATCACCTCCAGACAAGAGCAGGAGGGCCTTATCACCTCCAGATTTGAGCACGAGGAGGAAGCTACAGATTCAAGCTCGAGGAAGGAAGACGTACCGACACCCGAGGGAGGAAAGCTCAAGGACTGGGAGGAGGTGCCTTATCCACACCGACATCCGAGCACGAAGACCTTATCACCTCCAGTCGAGTACGAGGATTGTGATAGGTCCAAGCACGGAGGGAGGACGTATCGACACCCGAGCTGTGAAGTAAGCTACAGATCCGAGCATGAAGGCCCTGGACACCTCCTGCCCGAGCACGAAGACCTTATCACCCCGTCCGAGCACAAAGGCCTGCAGTCCGAGCACGAGGACCGTGGTAGGTTCGAGCACGAAGGCCTGAACACCTCCAATCCGAGTACAAGGATTGTGATAGGTCCGAGCAGGGAGGGAGGACGTATCGACACCCGAGCTAGAGGAGAGCTCCCGAACTAAGAAAAGGTGTCTTACCCCCACCGACATCCGGGCACCGACACCCGAGCTGTGAGGTAAGCTACAGGTCCGAGCACGAAGGCGTGGACACCTCCAACCCGAGTACAAGGATCGTCATAGGTCCGAGCACGGAGGGAGGACGTATCGACACCCGAGCTGGAGGTGAGCTCGCAAACTATGAGAAGGTGTCTTACCCCCATCGACATCCAGGCACCGACACCCGAGCTGTGAGATAAGCTACAGGTCCGAGCACGAAGACCTTATCACCCCCTTCGGAGGACGAGGATCGTGGTAGATCCAAACACAAAGGCCTGCAGTCCGAGCACGAGGATCATGGTAGGTCCGAGCACGAGAGCATAGTACGTATGAGCTGGAGGAAGCTCTAGATTCGAGCTCCAGCCCGGGGAGACGCACCGACACCCGAGGGAGGAGGTAAGCTACAGGTCCGAGCACGAAGGCCTTATCACCTCCAGATTCGAGCACGAGGGCGTAGTACGTACAAGCTAGAGGAGAGCTCCAAACCCAAGCACGAGGAGGAAGCTCCAGATCCAAGTACAAGGAGGGCTCCAGGGACGAGCACTAAGGCTGACTCGAGCCGGAGAGACGCACCGACACCCAAGCTGGAGGAGAGCTCGAGAACCTGAGAGGATGAGAGAGCTCAAGGGTCCGAGAGAGGTACTGAGGATCCAAGTCTAAGGTAAGAGAGGGAGACCGAGGGAGGAGGTCTTGTCAAAATGACCTCCTTAACCAAGGAGATCTCTCCCACAGTCCCAAGAGAGCCACTCGAGCTCACCGAATTAAAGGAAGATCTCCTGTGGATGGGTTGCCTTTCTCTCCTCGACTTCTGCTGGAGTTTTTGCATAGACTCCACGGTGTAGGAGCTAGGACAAGATCCGTTACCAGAGCCGAAGGAAAGTAGCATCCGCGCTTGCCCAGATCGGCGGACCATGGGAAGATGGCAGGAAGTGTACGGGTTCCCGCGATAGGGGCGGGCTTCACGAGTTTGAAGGAGGAGTACGCTAAGGGACTCTTTGGTACCAAGGATGCCAAGAATGGCTATGCATTGCAAGATTGCCAAGATCCTTGGGCGAAGAGGGTTTTCGCTTTCCTCGTGCCAATCTTGCACCCGGAGAAACCTACTCGAGTTACAATCACTTTGGCTAACACCCTCTATGGTGCCTATCTGGGAAAGCGGATGGTGAATTGGGCGCTTATTATGAAGGAGGTAGTAATGAGGTTGATGAAGAGTATCAATAGCACGAGGCGCTCCTCCATTTGCCCATACCTCATCCACCTCTATCACCACTTCAAGGAAACCACTCCGGAGGAGGCCATGGCGTATGGCACACAGTTGATGATGAAGAAGTTCGAGGGGACGGAGTCGGAGCCCGAGCTTGAATTAGAAGGAGGGAGTAGCTCATCGCAGTCGGAAGGAGAAGCACTCCCCCCTCCTAAGTACCAACGATCAACACAGGGAGGAGCACCTTCCACCCGAACTCGAGCTGCTGCCCGGGCAGCCGCTACAGGCTTAGCTCAACTCGGAGGGAAGACTTATCGTGCCTCCGAGTTGGTAGAGGCTCTTTGGGTGTATGTGGACGATGTGGGCAAGACCTTGGATCAGTTGGGCAGCCTGATCGGCAATACCTCTTACCAAGGATTAGTCGCGGCGGCCAAAGAGAAGATGGGAGGAGTCGGTGACCTCCGCCTTATGGAACAGAAGGTAAACCGACTCACTTTGGAGGTGACCAAGATGAAGAGTCGGGCCTTGGAGGCAGAGCGGAGTTGCAAGGAGGCCCTTCTCCAAGCCAATGCCTCGACCTCGGTGCTGCAGCAAGTGGAGGAGGCATTGCACGTCCCGGCGGATGCAGTGATGAAAGCAAAGATGTTTGATGCGAGGTTGAAGAGGGATGGCCACATTTCCAGCAAGAAGGTAATTGCTTTCATGATGGAGCAAACCGTAAAGATCGAAGAGGCGTATGCTAACATGAGGTTGTTGGTAAGCAACCTCACCCATATCCTACCCAAGTTTGTGGAGGATTCGGACAAGGATGGTGACTCGGGTTCTGAAGCGGATTCGGAGAAGCAAGACTGGGGTGACCAAGGACTTCCGCCAAGGAAGGGAATAATTGATCTCGATAGTCCCGTCCTTCCTTCTCGAATTCCCCACGTGGGACTTACCGTTTGTCGTTCCCCTTCAGATCTCACCACGTAGGTACAAAGTGGAAGGAAGGATAGATTGGGTGCCACAATGGAGCCTTCGCGCACAACTCTCCTTCGACAGTTTTCCCTTGGAGACCCCGTTCGCGCAACACCGACTATTACTCCTTTGCAGGGTATGTCTCCGTTTGGGAAGACTACAAGTGAGAGTTTGGCTTACTTGCACCTTCCAATACGGGCTGAGGTGAAGTTGGGACACACCCCCGTACTAGAGACCTTCGTTGGGACTCCGAGCCTCGTACCTGCCCTTCTGGCCCGGTCCGAGCCCCATCGAAGCACGACTTCCGTGTTACTCACCCCGGGTGGTCCGGGTACCTCCTTGACTTCGATGGAGACCTTACCTTGGTCATCCATGGCCGGATCCGCACCCTCTTCATCTACAGATCGGTTATCACCTCTTGTGACGCTTGCAAAGGCTGCGACGAACCCGACTTCGAGCAAAAGCGCGAAGAAGTGGAAGAGGAGGGAAGAGAAGAGAAGACTTGAGGAGTTGACCCGGAAGTAGGATCAATATCTTAGTTGATAGGTCACTGTTCATTCGCGGACTAGGCCCCGCGTTGACTTTGGGTTTTGACTTGGTTTTGCCTTGGGTTTTGTGTAATAAGTCACCTTCTGACGGTGCACGTCGTGTGGAGTGGTAGCCACCGCCGCCAAGAGTAGTTAATGCGCCGCCTTTAGTTAGAAGGTATCGTTTGGGTTTTGGACTCTTGTATGAGTCCTTGGTAGTATAAGAGAGGAGTCTCGTGGCCTCTCTCTTCACTGCTTGATGTGTGTATTTGCTTTCAGTTTAATTCTAAACCTACGCTCTGAGAAGACCTTCGATGGTTGGAGAGCTCGGATTGCATACATGACTGTGAGTGCCATTTCAAGTAGTCCACTCCTCAAGTCTATACTAATTGTCTAATCACTGTCCCTTGTTCCATCAAGTAGATTAGTCCGGGTGGGTGGGAATAACAAGTGAGGTGCGAAGATATCTAGTAGGGGCGTGACTCCAACTCTAACCGTTACAGTCGTTTCCTTGTTCCATCAAGTAGATTAGTTGGGTGGATGGGAATAACAGGTGAGATTGTACGTGTCTAGGGAAGGACGAGGGGGGAGTGACGGATGTGTAAGGGTCCTAGCGAGTCTTGAGTGACCTTCCGACGTACCGATTGATGTCGGTTGTGAAGACTCGTATCATTCCCTGAAATATCCTACCTCCAGCCGCATCGGATGTGGAGGGAGACTGAGAGGAGGACGGATAGTGGGCGGGTAGGCCCCTTGCTCACTTACATTATGCCGCTCGTAGCCTCGGAAACACGGGTCTAACAACCCTTCGGGAGATCTCAGCAACACCATAACCATCCAAGTGAGTGAGTAGAGTTAGAAGGAGAGAATGGGAGGTAGAGTAGCTGTTACTTGTGTCCAAAATCTCTGTGAATCTACGGACTACCGTCTATGGTGATATAATCTTTATCTGGGTACTCGGGTACGCCAGAGGTCTAAGTATGCATAGGTGTAAAGATAACCCCCCCCCCTTCCGTTAACCGGGACTAAGTCGAAGTAGGTCCCTACCCGAAGGTCCCTACCTTCCGACGAGGTAGGTCCCTACCTTCCAACGAGGTAGGTCCCTAACCGAAGGTTCCTACCTTCCGACGAGGTAGGTTCCTACCCGAAGGTCCCTACTTTCCGACGAGGTAGGTCTCTATCCGAAGGTCCCTACCTTCCAACGAGGTAGGTCCCTACCCGAAGGTCCCTACCTTCCGACGAGGTAGTTCTCTACCCGGGGGAAAGCATTCGTACGGGGAGCGGGGTGGTGGATGTAGATAACGCTCAGGCGTTGTAATCTAACTCTTTTCCTTTCTTTCCTTTGATGTAATGATTGCGATATAGATAACATTGTGTACATATAAACTGGTTGTTAGTCGTTGTAGTTCACGGTGATTCTCTGTGGGAACGATTACCTTAACGGTATCTTTGTGTTAAGATGTGAATAGTTGCCAACACGTACTACGACAGTACAATTAGCACGCTCCGCGACTCCATTTTGCTCTCGCGTGTAAGGTGTTGACGTGTGCCTCTCAATGCAATGCTTCTTCAAGAAACTTCGAAAGCCTTTAAATATGAACTCCCCACCATTGTCCGACCGAAACACCTTGATCTTGTGCTCCAATTGCTTCTCCGCAAGGGCCTTGAACTCCTTGAACTTCTCAAGGCATTCCCCCTTTGTCTTCAATATGTATACCCATACCCTCTTCGAAAAATCATCAATGAAGGTCACAAAATACCTTGTACATCCTGTTGAGTGGTCTTCATATGGCCGCTCACATCCGAATGCACAATCTCCAAAGGCTTTGTTGCACGCGTCGCTCCATCCTTCGGAAATGGTGCTCTATGTTGCTTGCCTTGCAGGCATCCTTTACTAAATGACATTGATAATTCATCTTTGCCAAGAGTCATGCCACTTACCATGCTTTGAAGTAAATGCACACTTCTCACGTTTCAAATGACCAAGACAACGATGCCAAACCTCTATTGCACCGCTCTTTGTTGATGATTGTGCCACATTGGCTGCATCCGCCTCAAACACTTTCATGAAAGTCGCTAGATACAAATTGCCTTCACGAGGTGCTACTACAAGAACATCTTTGTTTGGTGCCCTCAACACACATCCATCCACATTAAATTGTACCTTCATTCCACTTTTCACAAGTTTGCCTACCGAGAGCAAGTTCGCTTGCAACTTGGGCACATGGAGAACGTCCTTGATTCTAAACCTCTTCGAGCAACTCCTCACAAGTACTTCGACAACAATAGATCCGACGCCAATGGCCTCCACAACACTATCATCACCCAAATGCACATTCCGTGGAGTAATTACCTTATACATGTCAAATGCCGCCTTGTGAGGTTTCATGTGTTTTGTGGCGCTCGAATCCATTATCCACTTTCACATGGACTTGGAATGTGGTCCACCTTGAGTTGCAAATGTGTGGTCACCTTCCTTCTTTGCATGATTGGTGTTTTCCTTCTCCTTTGCTTTGTTCGCATTGTCTCGCTCCCACTTCTTTAGCTTAAAGCAATTTCGTGCAATGTGGCCCGGTTACCCACAATTATAAAATATCTTGGGCTCGCCACTTGTTGAAAACGAGCCTCCCCACTTGTTTTGTTTTGACACCAAAGCCGCATCGTCCCCATTGGACACGTTGTCCTTGCACTTGGACACTTTATGCATCAACTGTGCCGTCACAAACTCCATGGTGAGTTCCTTCATTGCCAAGGTCTCCAAGGCAATGATCAAGTGTTGATATGAAGGCGGCAAACTCTCAAGCAAGGTCATGACGACATTTTCATCTCTCATCGGGACATCCAAGCAAGTAAGTTGATTTGCAAGTGCCTTCACTTTGTTGACATGATTCAATAAATCATCTCCCTCTTGCATCTTGATTGTGAAGAATTTGCGGCGAATGAAGGGGATGTTGGACAAACTCCTCGTATCGTGGATGTTGTACAAAGTCTTCCATGCTTCCGCGGGTCCATTGGAACTCTTGATGGGGGCAAGTTGGTTGTCCACCAAGTTGAGGCCAACGATGGATATGGCCTTCTTCACACGCCAATCATAGTCCTTCTTCACCCTTAGAGCATTGTCTTTGGATAGAGGCTCAATCACTTAAATGAGCCCCTTTCAGACTCCAATGTGCACTTATGTACCTACAACACTTAAATATCAGGGCTACCCATATGGATTATGTATTATGTGTATGTACAAAGTGCACACACACCTAGAATGCTCAAATTTTGGGGCTACCCATACGAATTGTGTAGTATGTGTATGGGCAAAGTCGAAAAGTGCAAATGTAGACACTTACAAAATAGACACCCTTGTATGTGCACCTCCAATGCTCTTAGAAACTCCTTGGGTCGTCCTCAATCCCCTTCAATGCTTCCAACGGCCTTGAGTCAATACTTGTGGACTTCTAATGCTTCAAGTTGGATCTTATGCACCTCCAATACTCAAAGACTCTCAAGATTTCCTTGTATGCAATTTGCACCAAAAATTCTACACACGCAACTCACATGAGTGAGTCCATAAGCTATTGAGGTTCAAAAGAAGTAGCAAAATTATTGTATAAGCAAAAAAAATACACACGGTATTACAAACAATGCTTGGAGTGAGATATTGCCTTCTTTTAAAAGTTCGGTCAAGTACCTATGATGTCAATTTCTAACATTCCTCTTTGAAATTATTATTGTAGAAGGGCTTTACTAAATCTTCAACGAGAGAACAATTTTTTTATAAAGTTCCCGACATTTCATGAAAATGTTATAGGGTTTTCAATTTCTTTTGTGGAGAGCGGACGCGTCGGGAAACTCCAAAAACTTTTGCTAGGACACTCTATTGAATGTGAGATTTTCAATACTAGCAAGTAATATTATTTCCTTTCATGTTGTTAACCCCTAAAGGACCACGACCACTTTCGCTCTAAAACCAGTCCAAAGCTGTCACTGCCAAAAAGAGACATGAAAATCACATTTTATAGTAAATTTCGGATTTTCAACCGTAAGATCTTAAAATAGACTTCTACATAAACATGCCACTAAATTTTGGTTGCAATCCACTGCACGGATTGATAGATTTTAGTGTTTAAAGTAAAAACAATGGTTCATTTTCTTCCCTGTGTTGAGTAGATCAGCATACTTTGACTTCACTTTGTATCAAAAAATTTCATTGTACAAGGTCTAAATCTTATACCATTGTCTTAAGCATGATGTTATTTCCCGACACACCAATTTTTAGAGGTAAAAAAGGGGTGTAGCATATTCAAAACAAGTGTGCAAGCAGTGGAGGTTCAAAAATTGCCATTTCACGTTTTAATTTTTTGTGAACTACGTATGTATTTGAATGATAATCCAAACGGTCAATAAGAAGGTTTCCACCACATATTGTTGTTGAAGAAATAAATAGTGAAAAATATGAGGAAATCTCTAGGTTTTATGTAGAAAATATGATTATTTTTTCCCTCGTTGCCCGACAATGTGTGAAAATGTTTGACTTGGAATAAAATGCCTTTTTACACTAAAGACAAGAATTTTTTTTGAAAATATCTAAAGAAGGAAATATTCTTTATATGTGTGAAAAATCTCAATGTCAATAGAAACTTTTGTCAAAAATTTTGGAGGTGCCCGGAGTCCCCACTTTTGGCTCTAAGTGGTACTAACTTTCAAACCACAAATCCAAAAAATAAAATAAAACTATCTCCACAAAGCTCTTATCAGAGCCAATCTAGAATAAAATTTTTAGAGTTAAAGGATTTTTTTTTGAAATTTTAGGAACCTGCCTAAAATCAAAATCCCCCCGAAGGAGATTTGGTCCTTTAGGGGTTAAAAGAATTTTTTTGTCTTTAGTGAAAAATAGCATACTAACTCAAGTCAAACATTTTCACACATTGTTAGGTAAGGGGAAAAAAACATTTTCTTGCGTTTTAAATGCTATAATCTTCAAATATGTGCGGTGGGTTGCAACTAAAAAACTATGGTATGTGCAACATAAAAGTTCACTAAATAATGTGATTTTCATGCCTCTTTATGGTAGTAGCAGCTTCGGGCTGGTTTTTCCCTCTAAAATGCCTTGGTCCCTCAGGGGTTAACCCCTACAATCGAAATCGACCAGAATGTGGTCGATCTGACACTGGTCAGGCTCTCAGTTACTAAATTTAGATCGTATGAAGTTCAACTTTTGGAAGATTGTAGAGTTTTCCCATACCTTTAAAATGACACCATTCATGCTTCAAAATTCCTCATACTTTAGGAGATATTCACGGTCAAAGTTTGAAAACACTGTTAGGGCATGCTGAAATCTGCCCAAAACTGCGGTATATGCTCATTTATTCTCAAAATCTGCCCAAAATCAATTAGATCGCAGTAACTTCAAAAATTCACCAAAAATTGAGATTTTACTTTTTTTCGAATTTTGTTTTTCGTACATGTAAAAGAGGTAATAAAGCATGGTCTCACAGTTTGGATTTTCAATCCAATAATTTCTTACATGCCTTTTTAATTGTTGAAAATGGGCATTTGTATTTGTATTTCAGCATACCTCCATGTGAAAAATTAAGCATTTCTTTAGGTTTTATAGGTCCTATGAGGGTAAAAAATATATGGACATATTCCTTACTCACATAGAAACAAGAATTTGAAGAGCCTCATGTCAAATTTCCTTTCAAAAATGGTTTTTTTGGCCCCCAAAACATTAGTTTTCCATTCTACAACAAGGAAAAAATCTTTTTTTTCAACTTTGAACATTACGATCTCACAAATGGTGAGGAATTTGAATCTAAGATTCGGTATGCATGTACATGTACAAGTTAGGTACTAGATCTTACGGTTACATACTCGAAAATTTGTCAAAAGTTAAAAATTTTCACCTTGCATTGAAAGAGGGCAGTTTTGAGGGTTTTTGGCAGTTTTGAGGGCTTTCGACTTTAGGGGTTAAGTAAGATCTTGGTAATCACACCAGGCAGCAAAAACTTGTGATACTCAACAGTAGCAAAGCACAGAACGGAGCTCCATCATAAAATCCTCGTTGGGCTGTCACCCACCCTGCGCAAGATTCCTGTGCATACAGTAGTTGGCCGATCCAAGTTAGTGGGAGCGAATCGTCAGCTTTTGGTGCCCTCGCATCTGGCAGTCGGGAAGGTGACAAAATTCGGCGTCCCCAAAGTCAAAAGATGCCCACACTTTTCAAATCCCTGATCCCAGGGATCAGTTTACCCGTGTCCACGCATTTAATTATAGGTCATATTTGGGCACATATCAGGGACGACCGTTTTGTAGCGGACCGTACCCTTTGGTCAGTTTCGAACATATTTGATTCACAAATGAGAATTTCCAAAAATATCGGAATGTTCAAGAGATATGTATAGGTGATATCCGGGCGATACGCATGTAATGCCAATTGATACCCGGGTGATGCCTAGGTGATAATTTAGTGATAACTAGGTAGTATCTATTGTGTCCAAACTTTAGTGATTTGAAAAAGCAAATAACTCCGGAGGGATGTACTAAAACTGACCAATGCGTTCTATACAGGGCTTTTATATTTGGCAATTTGGAGTAAGATGGCGATTTTTTTCCCAACAAAGAATATTCCCAAAAAGTGGGAAAATTATGATTTTATATTGCCATAATTGCATTGATAATTGCATTCACTAGTAGCAATATGGCGATATTTATGGAGAAACTTTGGTTTTGGATGGTTTGAGGATAAACTTTGTGTTGCCACATGTATGGTCTCCAAAAAATTTGTGGTGCTACTCTGGCTAAAACCGTGAAACCAAAAAAAAAACAAAAAAAACCCTGGTTCTGTAACTCCCAAAAGCAATGACTATTCTGTACCTCCCAAAAGCATTGACTAGAATATTGCAGGCCGTACAATTTTTTTTAAATACATTATTTTGGCTCAAAACAAACAGAGTTTGATTGCAAAAAACGAGGCTGGACGTACAAATCCAAAGGGATTAAAAATTTTAAATAAAGTTTGAGGACCACTGCAAGTGGCACTGAAAGCGATCACGGCTCCCGCGACCTTGGCGCTGTTCTAGGGGCCTCGACGGACCGCCCATTTACAGCGATCCGCAGGCTTTATAATCTCCAAGCAACTGTTGTATTGATTAGAGTGGCGGTCTCTCTTCTCTGGTGTTAGTTCTGCCGACTGGTGGTACATCTTGGAGGAGGACATGTCTGCAGTCGGCCTGTCATCCACACCACCGAAGTGCCTGCAGCACACGTATATTTTCACCTGTAAGCTCATCCATTCGATGTTTTAGCGTCTGGTCCGCTAACGTTGTTACATGTGAGCCTCCATATTGCACGCTCGATATATTTGTGTTCGATACTATGTATGTCAACTTCCCAGTTCGCTTTTCCAGTTCTGGTACAAGCTTTTCCGCACGTAACGAAAGAATGATTGTCCTTCTCGTCGCTGAACTGAAACTTTGTCAGTACTAGTTTCGTTGTCTGTAACTTGACTTTCGACTGGTCTGTGTTTGATGACCAGTCTAGATACGTAGTAAGTCAATGCTGGGGGCGTACACGAAGCATGTCTGGGGATGTATTTCCTTGCACTGCTAGCTGCGCGATGGAATTCAACTGGTGATAGCTTTTTGTCGTGGACTGGAGGGTCGGTTGTGATGGTGTTTGACCGTGTGGGATTGGATGTATTGCGTTTCCAGGTTGAGTGAAGTTGTGTGAGCCTGGGAGATTTTCAAGATGGCGGACACGGTGCCCAGCATTCCAGCGGCTTACAATGCGACTGGGGGAGTGGTCCCGGACTGGTTGAACAAGGGTGACAACGCATGGCAGCTGACGGCGTCGACGCTGGTGGGGATGCAGACAGTGCCCGCGCTGGTGATCTTGTATGGTAGTATTGTGAAGAAGAAGTGGGCGGTGAACTCAGCATTCATGGCGTTCTACGCGTTCGCGGCCGTGCTGCTCTGCTGGGTGGGGTGGGCGTACAAGATGTCGTTCGGGGAGAAGCTCCTACCGATCTGGGGTAAGGCGGGGACGACGCTGAGCTACAAGTATCTGCTGTCGCAGGCCACGCTGCCCGCCAGCGCAACGCCCGACGTCGGGGCGCTCACGCCCTTTTACCCCATGGCCACGCAGGTCTACTTCCAGTTCGTGTTCGCCGCCATCACCCTGGTGCTTCTCGCCGGCTCCGTTCTGGGAAGGATGAGCTTCCGCGCCTGGATGGTCTTCGTCCCACTCTGGCTCACCTGCTCCTACACTGTCGGCGCCTTCAGCCTCTGGGGGGGCGGCTTCCTCTGGCAATGGGGCGTCATCGACTATGCTGGAGGATATGTGATCCATCTTTCCTCTGGCGTCGCTGGCTTCACCGCCGCTTACTGGGTATGAATGCCTGCGCACTCAGCTAATTTTGTGCTCTGTTAATGATTTCTGGAGGATTTGTAGCAGCGCAGTACTGTGAATTGATCCCTTTGATGCCGACGGTTCGCTCTGATTTTGGCAGGTTGGGCCGAGGTTGACGAGGGATAGGGAGAGGTTTCCGCCCAACAACGTGCTTCTGATGCTCGCTGGCGCGGGTCTGCTGTGGATGGGATGGGCGGGGTTCAACGGTGGCGCGGCCGTCGCGGCCAGCCTGGTCGCGTCCATTGCAGTCATCAACACGAACGTGTGCGCGGCCACCAGTTTGTTGGTATGGACGGGCTTGGATGTGATCGTGTTCGGGAAGCCGTCCGTGATCGGTGCTGTGCAGGGCATGATCACTGGCCTTGTAGTCATCACGCCCGGTGCAGGTAATTGTCTTGTCCATGCTGTTATAGTTTTCACAAGTCTAGCTCTAATTCCATGGCACTGATAGAATCTTACAGACCTCTTCTATGGTATCAGAGTGAGCAAGTTCACAATTCTAGAGTGCCGTGGTGTCAGGATGTCCGCAAATCTGGCGAGCTTCCATGGTGTTGATCAGAACTCTCATAAATCTAGACTTTCAAAGCTCACAAATCACTTCCATGGTGTGGACCATACGGACCGGTTACAAATCTCTTCCATACTAACTCACATGCCCACGACTCGTGTTGTATCAGGTTTAGTGCAAGGCTGGGCAGCACTTATAATGGGCTTGTTTGCGGGCTCAGTCCCCTGGTTCACAATGATGGTTCTGCACAAGCGCTCGAAGCTACTGCAGAAGGTGGACGACACGCTGGGGGTATTCCACACTCACGCGGTGGCGGGGTTCCTGGGCGGCGTGCTCTCCGGCTGCTTCGCGGAGCCCGCGCTCTGCAACTACTTCCTGCCTGTGCTGGACCTGCAAGGCGCGTTCTACGGCGGCGTGGGGGGCAAGCAGCTGGGCAAGCAGCTGGTGGCGTCGTTGTTCATTATCGGGTGGAACGTGGTGGTAACGAGCCTGATCTTGGTGATCATCGGTCTCGTCATCCCTCTGCGCATGAGCGACGAGCACCTCCTCATCGGTGACGACGCGGAGCACGGGGAAGAGGCGTACGCGCTCTGGGGCGACGGTGAGAAGTACGACATGAGCAAGCACGGCGCGTCGGAGGACGTCACGAACCATGGCTTGGAGAAGCGTAACCCCACTGTCACGCTCTAGATCATGCTCGAGTCCTGAGCGAAACTTTTAGACTAGAAACAACGATCATCCATGGGAAAGGCAGAAAAAATTGGATCTTGTTATCGCACGCTATAGCCCCGGCGTGCTGTAGAATTATCTGGCACCGTAATTTGCTTCTGGGATCCTGCTCAATTACGAATCTCAGATCAAGGCGGTGGTCGTGTATCATCTAATAATTATTGTACTATGATAGTAAATCAATCAAACTGCAAGCTGTTCAATGGAGTACAATGCTTTTCAATCCACCACCATGTCTTGATGCATTGGCAGATATTAGAATACTTCAGTTTCATACTGATTAGGTGTTGATCTAAAACCTGATACCGTAATTTGCTTCTGGGAGATCACATCATTAAATTTCGCATCTCAGATCGAGAAGGCGGTGCAATAATCGTACTATGAAAGTGAAACACCAAATGCGAGATAGTTCAACAGATTTCAATGGTTTCAACACTATCACATGTCTGGAGTACAACGCTTTTACAGCAATATTTTGAGATGTTGCATTATCAGGCTCAATCGACTTCGATGGAGAGCTGGAGCAGAACAGTTCCGTATTGATTAAGGATCTGCCAACATGTGTGAAGTTCACATGATTTCGGGTTAGAATCTCATGCATTGCCAGCACTTGAGGATTTAGTTTCATGCTAACAATGCACTAACAGAATCGGACTCTCTAATTAGGCCAGGCTTCTAATGATACGTTGAACCATGCCTAGAAATCGACTGTTGAAAAAGGAAGTGGCTCTAGAACTAGCACCGGAATCTTTCCCCCATTAAAAACATTAAAAGTCATCCCAAAATAGTCATAAATAAAATGCTGGAAAGTTGGCCCACTGTTGCACGACACGGCATCATGAGTTGTCCGAGGAGACCTATTACGGAACGTACAAGAGGTTACGTTGACATATTCCCCGGACTCTCAGTCACACATTTAGTTCTTTAATTATTGGTTCTAATGGTCGTATTGGGGACAGAAAGTCTGCAGAATCCTGGAATAAGTTGTTACCATAAAGGTCGACCCCAGCCCGATTTGACAGGACATCCCCACGCTCGGACTTACCGGGTGGGGAAGAGGTGGTGGGGCCAAAACCTGGCCCCTATTTTGTTTTTGAATGGGGGCCTAAATTTAGCCAATGGGAGACCTCAGGAGTCAATTGGAGCCGTAGGCCCCAATTTTGTAAAAAAAAATCCAAAAAAAGCCTCTGACCCCCCAAAATGGGAGGGCCAGAAAAATTGGGCAAGTCCGGGCCCACCTCGGGTAAGTCCGAGCTTGGGGGACGTCCTGTCCACGCCCACCCAGCCATCCGCTCAGGAATCTTGTCACAGTGCCGCCTGGAATTCGGAAATTATCGAATCAAACAGAGTGCGTCGACCTTTACGTCACGGAAAACCGTGAGGGGAAGCATGGTAGAGAAATAAAGCGCGATTTAATATACTGTGTTGCAGTTCATGATAAGGTGGTGTTGCAGACATGAGAGGACCAGGAACCTTTTATCGATGAAGAGTTAGTCGAGTCCACAAGAATAAAATGACCTCAGGCGTCCATTCATGTCTAATAATTGAAAAGGTAAGTTCAGGTGAGGAGTCTAGCCTAGTGTGTGTACTTTTCATAATCCTTCATGCATGTCTTCTTTAGTGCGAGCCTTGACTCAATTCATTGTACTACTGTAGAGCTGATGCAATCAAGTTTGAGAGGTGCATCGCAATTTAACCCTCAAGGACCAAGGACCAACGACCAAGGACCAAGGACCGTGACTATGTTTTCTCCAAAACCACTCCAAAGTAACTGTCCGTATGAAACTTTTTTCTTTTAACTGATTTTTAACAGTAGGATCTTCAAGTGAACTTCTAAATTTCTTTGGCAATTTCAGACTAAAAACACTTCAAAATTGTTGATTCTAGTACAATGAGTGAGGAAGGAAACATTGATTTTTTTCCAAATTTAACCATAGAATCTCAAATAGGACTTATTAAGTAACATATTCACAAAATTTCATAGATTTTTATCACATGGATTGAAAGATTATAGTTGTCGTGCACAACCTCATCGTGCCAAGAAAACATCGTGCTAATAAAGTGAGAGCGCAGAGTTTGAGACAAATCTGGAGTAGCGTGACAAAACCACCACCGTTTCCTGTGTTTAACAATGAAACAACACACACTTACACACTATCAGCAATCTAGACTTAGGGAAAAGAAATAAATGACTCATGACCCCATACACCAAGAAGTAGTAAGCGGCCTACAAGTACCCCTTTATTCGCCCCCTTCGCTCGTGCTGAAGTTCCTTTCACACCAGCAAACTACAGACTTAACACCATATTTGTTATATTGGGAAAATTTCATGATTTTGAAGGTGTTCATTTAGGTCGACCCAACCTAAATTGTTTGCCATATATTAACTGTGGATACATTTTAGGTCGACCCAACATAAATTGTTTGCCACACATATTATTTTGGGAGACTAATAATCTCCTAATAGAACATATATGGTGTTAATTACATCAAATTGAATGATGACCGCAAATGAAAACCTCTCAAGACTATAGAATCAATGTGATCCATATGACAAGACGCTAAAAGATTTTGTAAACAAAGGGTAGGCCGAGTGCAAGTAGAGCCCCATTGTTAATCGCCACTAACACATTTTTAATGCTAGACTTTGTCTACTTAACGTGCTAAACACTCTAGACAAGACCATTGACCCACTAGTACCTCCAAAAGAGGCAAAGTTAAGCATTTTAAATGTCACCCCATAGAACATAAATGTGGGAATCCGTTCTGATAAGGTTTTGGATATAACCTTGAAATCCGATAAACGAAAGGGGAGAATTAAAAAATTGGTGAATAGAATAGTGCAGAGTAGTACAATTAGGTAGAAATAAGGAATTAGGATTCTGGGCCTAACTGGAATCGTTAAACTTGTTATCCTAAGCACTTTTCCGGAAATCGGACGTCCAGAGCATCCGGAGAATGTCCGGATGACATCCGGATCCGGAAGGACATTATGAGTCCGACAACATTGATGGATGTCCGTACGTCGTGTCATATATAAAAGGGGTCAGAAAAAGGGAAGCGTCACCATTCTTCTTTGTCGTTTCCTGTTTCCTCTCTCTTTTCTTCTGCCTTCCGTCCAGAGTTGGCTATTGTGTCGTGACGACGACCAAATCCGTCACAATGTCACGATGTCGCGACACAATGACGGCATGACGTTGTGACGGATC